>JAPUBX010004015.1:190000-348472 GCA_028672205.1 Proteocephalus fallax | reverse complement strand
ACCGCATATCGTTTAATATGACGAATCTTCGAATTTATTCGTATTCGAGCCAATAAACATGAACAATGGTTTTACCCAATAGGACGCGTCTATAATCTGTCCAATCGGACGCGACTGATCGAAATATTGCAAGATTATCGATTTGAAACACCCCATACGGGCAATATTAAGCCCAGGTGTCTTACCTTGATCATTTTATTATAACAAACGGAATAGAAAAAAGAATATTCAAATGAAAAGCTCAATTTATATTATTTACATCAACCGATAATTCGGACAATATTAGGCCCAGAATGCTTTCCTTGTTCATATTAGTGTCCTTAACGATGAGATCAGACATTGTTAGGCTCAGGTGTCTTCCATCGTTCAGATTATTATAGCACACGAAATAAAACAAATTATACAGATGCAGAGCTCAATTCATATTATTTACATCAACGGGTAATTCGGACAATATTAGGCCCTGAATGCTTTCCTTGTTCATATTAGTGTCGTTAACGATGAGATCAGACATTGTTAGGCTGAGGTGTCTTCTATCGTTCATATTATTATGGCACACGGAATGAAAAAAATTATTATTTACATCAACGGGGTTATTCGAACACTATAATGCCCTGAATGCTTTCTATGTTAATATTATTGTCGTTAACGATGAGATCAGACAACATTTGGCCCAGGTTACTTTCGTCGTTTATACGATTGTCATCGACGTGGTCAATTGAAAAAATATACAGATAAAACTATTTGTAAATATAAGTTGCATAAAATCAGGTTTTTCAGCTTTAGAACTAGGTCATTATGTAACTATGTTTAATAACGGTAGCTGACATTACTTACAATGTGATGTTCAATTTCTGTCGCATCATTGCGGTGCCTGACCTTGTCGGATTTTCCGTTGTTGACTTTATTCACGAAGAATGGTAGCACATGTTTCGAGCCGGCAGGCCGCAACCGCATATCGTTTAATATGACGAATCTTCGAATTTATTCGTATTCGAGCCAATAAACATGAACAATGGTTTTACCCAATAGGACGCGTCTATAATCTGTCCAATCGGACGCGACTGATCGAAATATTGCAAGATTATCGATTTGAAACACCCCATACGGGCAATATTAAGCCCAGGTGTCTTACCTTGATCATTTTATTATAACAAACGGAATAGAAAAAAGAATATTCAAATGAAAAGCTCAATTTATATTATTTACATCAACCGATAATTCGGACAATATTAGGCCCAGAATGCTTTCCTTGTTCATATAAGTGTCCTTAACGATGAGATCAGACATTGTTAGGCTCAGGTGTCTTCCATCGTTCAGATTATTATAGCACACGAAATAAAACAAATTATACAGAGGCAGAGCTCAATTCATATTATTTACATCAACGGGGTTATTCGGACATTATTAGGCCCAGAATGCCTTCCTTGTTCATATTATTGTCATTTACACCAAGAACAGGCAACATTTGGCCCAGGTTACTTTCGTCGTTTATACGATTGTCATCGACGTGGTTAATAAAAAAATATACGGATAAAACTATTTGTAAATATAAGTTGCATCAAATCCGAGGTTTGTTGTGCGGCCCTTGTTCATAAACAGAAAAGAAGTAAATTGAAGTAAATCTAACTTACTTTTGTGTAACATCGAGAGATTGTCTTCTTCTCGGTGAATACGCGCACCTGGTTTAGCCCGCCTGTCAAGCGGTTTACCGGGGTGTGGCCGCTGCCGCAGTCAGCTTCTTGGAGCCACAGGTGCGAGTTGGGTGTCAGGTGGAGACCAAAGATGGCGATGTTACCCTGAGGTACGACAGACACCGCTACCAGAGGTGCTACTCCTCCCTGGACACCCCTACACCCCCATCCGGGCAATATTAGGCCCAGGTGTCTTACATTTATCATATTATTATTATTATTACAAAAAACGGAATAAAAAAAATTATACAGATGCAAAGCTCAATTCATATTATATACATCAACGGGTAATTCGGACAATATTAGGCCCTGAATGCTTTCCTTGTTCATATTATTGTCCTTAACGATGAGATCAGACATTGTTAGGCTCAGGTGTCTTCCATCGTTCATATTATTATAGCACACGAAATAAAAAAAATTATACAGATTCAAAGCTGCATTGATATTATTCACATCAATGGTATCTTTGCAACTGAATGCGTCAGCATGATTAGTGCTCAGTCAACGATTAAATGCTAAGATTTGATAATGATTGAAATATTGACCCCATCATTTCGTGTCTGGGGAGGAGATTCTTCGTGATATCCGAGTATGACAAAAATAATTTAATCATTGTCATACCGGATAAAGAAAACAATAAAATTACTTAAACACCGATAAAGCCAATAGAAACAAATAAAAACAAGACAATTAAGCTTTTTTGGTGAGAATTCAGTCGGCACATGCGAACAGGTTTTTCAGCTTAAGAACTAGGTCATTATGTAACTATGTTTAATAACGGTAGCTGACATTACTTACAATGTGATGTTCAATTTCTGTAGCATCATTGCGGTGCCTGACCTTGTCGGATTTTCCGTTGTTGACTTTATTCACGAAGAATGGTAGCACATGTTACGAGCCGACAGGCCGCAACCGCATATCGTTTAATATGACGAATCTTCGAATTTATTCGTATTCGAGCCAATAAACATGAACAATGGTTTTACCCAATAGGACGCGTCTATAATCTGTCCAATCGGACGCGACTGATCGAAATATTGCAAGATTATCGATTTGAAACACCCCATACGGGCAATATTAAGCCCAGGTGTCTTACCTTGATCATTTTATTATAACAAACGGAATAGAAAAAAGAATATTCAAATGAAAAGCTCAATTTATATTATTTACATCAACCGATAATTCGGACAATATTAGGCCCAGAATGCTTTCCTTGTTCATATTAGTGTCCTTAACGATGAGATCAGACATTGTTAGGCTCAGGTGTCTTCCATCGTTCAGATTATTATAGCACACGAAATAAAACAAATTATACAGATGCAGAGCTCAATTCATATTATTTACATCAACGGGGTTATTCGGACAATATTAGGCCCTGAATGCCTTCCTTGTTTATATTATTGTCATTTACGCCGAGAACAGGCAACATTTGGCCCAGGTTACTTTCGTCGTTTATATGATTGTCATCGACGTGGTTAATTAAAAAAATATACAGATAAAACTATTTGTAAATATAAGTTGCATAAAATCAGAGGTTTGTTCTTCGGCCCTTGTTCATCAACAGAAAAGAAGTCAATTGAAGTAAATCTAACTTACTTTTGTGTAACATCGAGAGATTGTCTTCTTCTCGGTGAATACGCGCACCTGGTTTAGCCCGCCTGTCAAGCGGTTTACCGGGGTGTGGCCGCTGCCGCAGTCAGCTTCTTGGAGCCACAGGTGCGAGTTGGGTGTCAGGTGGAGACCAAAGATGGCGATGTTACCCTGAGGTACGACAGACACCGCTACCAGAGGTGCTACTCCTCCCTGGACACCCCTACACCCCCATCCGGGCAATATTAGGCCCAGGTGTCTTACATTTATCATATTATTATTATTATTATTATTACAAAAAACGGAATAAAAAAATTATACAGATGCAAAGCTCAATTCATATTATATACATCAACGGGTAATTCGGACAATATTAGGCCCTGAATGCTTTCCTTGTTCATATTATTGTCGTTAACGATGAGATCAGACATTGTTAGGCTCAGGTGTCTTCCATCGTTCATATTATTATAGCACACGAAATAAAAAAATTATACAGATTCAAAGCTGCATTGATATTATTCACATCAATGGTATCTTTGCAACTGATTAAATGCTAAGATTTGATAATGATTGAAATATTGACCCCATCATTTCGTGTCTGGGGGAGGAGATTCTTCGTGATATCCGAGTATGACAAAAATAATTTAATCATTGTCATACCGGATAAAGAAAACAATAAAATTACTTAAACACCGATAAAGCCAATAGAAACAAATAAAAACAAGACAATTAAGCTTTTTTGGTGAGAATTCAGTCGGCACATGCGAACAGGTTTTTCAGCTTAAGAACTAGGTCATTATGTAACTATGTTTAATAACGGTAGCTGACATTACTTACAATGTGATGTTCAATTTCTGTCGCATCATTGCGGTGCCTGACCTTGTCGGATTTTCCGTTGTTGACTTTATTCACGAAGAATGGTAGCACATGTTACGAGCCGGCAGGCCGCAACCGCATATCGTTTAATATGACGAATCTTCGAATTTATTCGTATTCGAGCCAATAAACATGAACAATGGTTTTACCCAATAGGACGCGTCTATAATCTGTCCAATCGGACGCGACTGATCGAAATATTGCAAGATTATCGATTTGAAACACCCCATACGGGCAATATTAAGCCCAGGTGTCTTACCTTGATCATTTTATTATAACAAACGGAATAGAAAAAAGAATATTCAAATGAAAAGCTCAATTTATATTATTTACATCAACCGATAATTCGGACAATATTAGGCCCAGAATGCTTTCCTTGTTCATATTAGTGTCCTTAACGATGAGATCAGACATTGTTAGGCTCAGGTGTCTTCCATCGTTCAGATTATTATAGCACACGAAATAAAACAAATTATACAGATGCAGAGCTCAATTCATATTATATACATCAACGGGTAATTCGGACAATATTAGGCCCTGAATGCTTTCCTTGTTCATATTAGTGTCGTTAACGATGAGATCAGACATTGTTAGGCTCAGGTGTCTTCCATCGTTCATATTATTATGGCACACGGAATGAAAAAAATTATTATTTACATCAACGGGGTTATTCGAACACTATAATGCCCTGAATGCTTTCTATGTTAATATTATTGTCGTTAACGATGAGATCAGACAACATTTGGCCCAGGTTACTTTCGTCGTTTATACGATTGTCATCGACGTGGTCAATTGAAAAAATATACAGATAAAACTATTTGTAAATATAAGTTGCATAAAATCAGGTTTTTCAGCTTTAGAACTAGGTCATTATGTAACTATGTTTAATAACGGTAGCTGACATTACTTGCAATGTGATGTTCAATTTCTGTCGCATCATTGCGGTGCCTGACCTTGTCGGATTTTCCGTTGTTGACTTTATTCACGAAGAATGGTAGCACATGTTTCGAGCCGGCAGGCCGCAACCGCATATCGTTTAATATGACGAATCTTCGAATTTATTCGTATTCGAGCCAATAAACATGAACAATGGTTTTACCCAATAGAACGCGTCTATAATCTGTCCAATCGGACGCGACTGATCGAAATATTGCAAGATTATCGATTTGAAACACCCCATACGGGCAATATTAAGCCCAGGTGTCTTACCTTGATCATTTTATTATAACAAACGGAATAGAAAAAAGAATATTCAAATGAAAAGCTCAATTTATATTATTTACATCAACCGATAATTCGGACAATATTAGGCCCAGAATGCTTTCCTTGTTCATATAAGTGTCCTTAACGATGAGATCAGACATTGTTAGGCTCAGGTGTCTTCCATCGTTCAGATTATTATAGCACACGAAATAAAACAAATTATACAGAGGCAGAGCTCAATTCATATTATTTACATCAACGGGGTTATTCGGACATTATTAGGCCCAGAATGCCTTCCTTGTTCATATTATTGTCATTTACGCCGAGAACAGGCAACATTTGGCCCAGGTTACTTTCGTCGTTTATACGATTGTCATCGACGTGGTTAATTAAAAAAATATACGGATAAAACTATTTGTAAATATAAGTTGCATCAAATCCGAGGTTTGTTGTGCGGCCCTTGTTCATAAACAGAAAAGAAGTAAATTGAAGTAAATCTAACTTACTTTTGTGTAACATCGAGAGATTGTCTTCTTCTCGGTGAATACGCGCACCTGGTTTAGCCCGCCTGTCAAGCGGTTTACCGGGGTGTGGCCGCTGCCGCAGTCAGCTTCTTGGAGCCACAGGTGCGAGTTGGGTGTCAGGTGGAGACCAAAGATGGCGATGTTACCCTGAGGTACGACAGACACCGCTACCAGAGGTGCTACTCCTCCCTGGACACCCCTACACCCCCATCCGGGCAATATTAGGCCCAGGTGTCTTACATTTATCATATTATTATTATTATTATTATTACAAAAAACGGAATAAAAAAATTATACAGATGCAAAGCTCAATTCATATTATATACATCAACGGGTAATTCGGACAATATTAGGCCCTGAATGCTTTCCTTGTTCATATTATTGTCCTTAACGATGAGATCAGACATTGTTAGGCTCAGGTGTCTTCCATCGTTCATATTATTATAGCACACGGAATTTGAAAAAAATATTATTTACATCAACGGGTAATTCGGACAATATTAGGCCCTGAATGCTTTCCTTGTTCATATTATTGTCCTTAACGATAAGATCGGACATTGTTAGGTAAGGGTGTCTTCCATTGTTCATATTATCATAGCACACGAAATGAAAGAAAATTATTATTTACATCAACGGGTAATTCGGACAATATGAGGCCCTGAATGCTTACCTTGTTCATATTATTGTCGTTAACGATAAGATCGGACATTGTTAGGCTCAGGTGTCTTCCATCGTTCATATTATTATAGCACACGGAATGAAAAATATTATTATTTACATCAACGGGTTATTCGGACAATATTAGGCCCTGAATGCCTTCCTTGTTCATATTATTGTCATTTACGCCGAGAACAGGCAACATTTGGCCCAGGTAACTTTCGTCGTTTATACGATTGTCCTCGACGTGGTTAATTAAAAAAATATACGGATAAAACTATTTGTAAATATAAGTTGCATAAAATCAGAGGTTTGTTCTTCGGCCCTTGTTCATCAACAGAAAAGAAGTCAATTGAAGTAAATCTAACTTACTTTTGTGTAACATCGAGAGATTGTCTTCTTCTCGGTGAATACGCGCACCTGGTTTAGCCCGCCTGTCAAGCGGTTTACCGGGGTGTGGCCGCTGCCGCAGTCAGCTTCTTGGAGCCACAGGTGCGAGTTGGGTGTCAGGTGGAGACCAAAGATGGCGATGTTACCCTGAGGTACGACAGACACCGCTACCAGAGGTGCTACTCCTCCCTGGACACCCCTACACCCCCATCCGGGCAATATTAGGCCCAGGTGTCTTACATTTATCATATTATTATTATTATTACAAAAAACGGAATAAAAAAAATTATACAGATGCAAAGCTCAATTCATATTATATACATCAACGGGTAATTCGGACAATATTAGGCCCTGAATGCTTTCCTTGTTCATATTATTGTCCTTAACGATGAGATCAGACATTGTTAGGCTCAGGTGTCTTCCATCGTTCATATTATTATAGCACACGAAATAAAAAAATTATACAGATTCAAAGCTGCATTGATATTATTCACATCAATGGTATCTTTGCAACTGATTAAATGCTAAGATTTGATAATGATTGAAATATTGACCCCATCATTTCGTGTCTGGGGGAGGAGATTCTTCGTGATATCCGAGTATGACAAAAATAATTTAATCATTGTCATACCGGATAAAGAAAACAATAAAATTACTTAAACACCGATAAAGCCAATAGAAACAAATAAAAACAAGACAATTAAGCTTTTTTGGTGAGAATTCAGTCGGCACATGCGAACAGGTTTTTCAGCTTAAGAACTAGGTCATTATGTAACTATGTTTAATAACGGTAGCTGACATTACTTACAATGTGATGTTCAATTTCTGTCGCATCATTGCGGTGCCTGACCTTGTCGGATTTTCCGTTGTTGACTTTATTCACGAAGAATGGTAGCACATGTTACGAGCCGGCAGGCCGCAACCGCATATCGTTTAATATGACGAATCTTCGAATTTATTCGTATTCGAGCCAATAAACATGAACAATGGTTTTACCCAATAGGACGCGTCTATAATCTGTCCAATCGGACGCGACTGATCGAAATATTGCAAGATTATCGATTTGAAACACCCCATACGGGCAATATTAAGCCCAGGTGTCTTACCTTGATCATTTTATTATAACAAACGGAATAGAAAAAAGAATATTCAAATGAAAAGCTCAATTTATATTATTTACATCAACCGATAATTCGGACAATATTAGGCCCAGAATGCTTTCCTTGTTCATATTAGTGTCCTTAACGATGAGATCAGACATTGTTAGGCTCAGGTGTCTTCCATCGTTCAGATTATTATAGCACACGAAATAAAACAAATTATACAGATGCAGAGCTCAATTCATATTATTTACATCAACGGGTAATTCGGACAATATTAGGCCCTGAATGCTTTCCTTGTTCATATTAGTGTCGTTAACGATGAGATCAGACATTGTTAGGCTCAGGTGTCTTCCATCGTTCATATTATTATGGCACACGGAATGAAAAATATTATTATTTACATCAACGGGGTTATTCGAACACTATAATGCCCTGAATGCTTTCCATGTTAATATTATTGTCGTTAACGATGAGATCAGACAACATTTGGCCCAGGTTACTTTCGTCGTTTATACGATTGTCATCGACGTGGTTAATTAAAAAAATATACGGATAAAACTATTTGTAAATATAAGTTGCATCAAATCCGAGGTTTGTTGTGCGGCCCTTGTTCATCAACAGAAAAGAAGTCAATTGAAGTAAATCTAACTTACTTTTGTGTAACATCGAGAGATTGTCTTCTTCTCGGTGAATACGCGCACCTGGTTTAGCCCGCCTGTCAAGCGGTTTACCGGGGTGTGGCCGCTGCCGCAGTCAGCTTCTTGGAGCCACAGGTGCGAGTTGGGTGTCAGGTGGAGACCAAAGATGGCGATGTTACCCTGAGGTACGACAGACACCGCTACCAGAGGTGCTACTCCTCCCTGGACACCCCTACACCCCCATCCGGGCAATATTAGGCCCAGGTGTCTTACATTTATCATATTATTATTATTATTATTACAAAAAACGGAATAAAAAAAATTATACAGATGCAAAGCTCAATTCATATTATATACATCAACGGGTAATTCGGACAATATTAGGCCCTGAATGCTTTCCTTGTTCATATTATTGTCGTTAACGATGAGATCAGACATTGTTAGGCTCAGGTGTCTTCCATCGTTCATATTATTATAGCACACGAAATAAAAAAAATTATACAGATTCAAAGCTGCATTGATATTATTCACATCAATGGTATCTTTGCAACTGAATGCGTCAGCATGATTAGTGCTCAGTCAACGATTAAATGCTAAGATTTGATAATGATTGAAATATTGACCCCATCATTTCGTGTCTGGGGGAGGAGATTCTTCGTGATATCCGAGTATGACAAAAATAATTTAATCATTGTCATACCGGATAAAGAAAACAATAAAATTACTTAAACACCGATAAAGCCAATAGAAACAAATAAAAACAAGACAATTAAGCTTTTTTGGTGAGAATTCAGTCGGCACATGCGAACAGGTTTTTCAGCTTAAGAACTAGGTCATTATGTAACTATGTTTAATAACGGTAGCTGACATTACTTACAATGTGATGTTCAATTTCTGTCGCATCATTGCGGTGCCTGACCTTGTCGGATTTTCCGTTGTTGACTTTATTCACGAAGAATGGTAGCACATGTTACGAGCCGGCAGGCCGCAACCGCATATCGTTTAATATGACGAATCTTCGAATTTATTCGTATTCGAGCCAATAAACATGAACAATGGTTTTACCCAATAGGACGCGTCTATAATCTGTCCAATCGGACGCGACTGATCGAAATATTGCAAGATTATCGATTTGAAACACCCCATACGGGCAATATTAAGCCCAGGTGTCTTACCTTGATCATTTTATTATAACAAACGGAATAGAAAAAAGAATATTCAAATGAAAAGCTCAATTTATATTATTTACATCAACCGATAATTCGGACAATATTAGGCCCAGAATGCTTTCCTTGTTCATATTAGTGTCCTTAACGATGAGATCAGACATTGTTAGGCTCAGGTGTCTTCCATCGTTCAGATTATTATAGCACACGAAATAAAACAAATTATACAGATGCAGAGCTCAATTCATATTATTTACATCAACGGGGTTATTCGGACAATATTAGGCCCTGAATGCCTTCCTTGTTTATATTATTGTCATTTACGCCGAGAACAGGCAACATTTGGCCCAGGTAACTTTCGTCGTTTATACGATTGTCCTCGACGTGGTTAATTAAAAAAATATACGGATAAAACTATTTGTAAATATAAGTTGCATAAAATCAGAGGTTTGTTCTTCGGCCCTTGTTCATCAACAGAAAAGAAGTCAATTGAAGTAAATCTAACTTACTTTTGTGTAACATCGAGAGATTGTCTTCTTCTTCTCGGTGAATACGCGCACCTGGTTTAGCCCGCCTGTCAAGCGGTTTACCGGGGTGTGGCCGCTGCCGCAGTCAGCTTCTTGGAGCCACAGGTGCGAGTTGGGTGTCAGGTGGAGACCAAAGATGGCGATGTTACCCTGAGGTACGACAGACACCGCTACCAGAGGTGCTACTCCTCCCTGGACACCCCTACACCCCCATCCGGGCAATATTAGGCCCAGATGTCTTACATTTATCATATTATTATTATTATTACAAAAAACGGAATAAAAAAAATTATACAGATGCAAAGCTCAATTCATATTATATACATCAACGGGTAATTCGGACAATATTAGGCCCTGAATGCTTTCCTTGTTCATATTATTGTCGTTAACGATGAGATCAGACATTGTTAGGCTCAGGTGTCTTCCATCGTTCATATTATTATAGCACACGGAATTTGAAAAAAATATTATTTACATCAACGGGTAATTCGGACAATATTAGGCCCTGAATGCTTTCCATGTTCATATTATTGTCCTTAACGATGAGATCAGACATTGTTAGGCTCAGGTGTCTTCCATCGTTCATATTATTATGGCACACGGAATGAAAAATATTATTATTTACATCAACGGGTTATTCGGACAATATTAGGCCCTGAATGCTTTCCTTGTTCATATTATTGTCGTTTACGATGAGATCAGACATTGTTAGGCTCAGGTGTCTTCCATCGTTCATATTATTATGGCCCACGGAATGAAAAATATTATTATTTACATCAACGGGTTATTCGGACAATATTAGGCCCTGAATGCCTTCCTTGTTCATATTATTGTCATTTACGCCGAGAACAGGCAACATTTGGCCCAGGTAACTTTCGTCGTTTATACGATTGTCATCGACGTGGTTAATTAAAACAATATACAGATAAAACTATTTGTAAATATAAGTTGCATCAAATCCGAGGTTTGTTGTGCGGCCCTTGTTCATCAACAGAAAAGAAGTAAATTGAAGTAAATCTAACTTACTTTTGTGTAACATCGAGAGATTGTCTTCTTCTCAGTGAATACGCGCACCTGGTTAAGCCCGCCTGTCGAGCGGTTTACCGAGGTGTGGCCGCTGCCGCAGTCAGCTTCTTGGAGCCACAGGTGCGAGTTGGGTGTCAGGTGGAGACCAAAGATGGCGATGTTACCCTGAGGTACGACAGACACCGCTACCAGAGGTGCTACTCCTCCCTGGACACCCCTACACCCCCATCCGGGCAATATTAGGCCCAGATGTCTTACATTTATCATATTATTATTATTATTACAAAAAACGGAATAAAAAAAATTATACAGATGCAAAGCTCAATTCATATTATTTACATCAACGGGTTATTCGGACAATATTAGGCCCTGAATGCTTTCCTTGTTCATATTATTGTGGTTTACAATGAGATCAGACATTGTTAGGCTCAGGTGTCTTCCATCGTTCATATTATTATAGCACACGAAATAAAAAAATTATACAGATTCAAAGCTGCATTGATATTATTCACATCAATGGTATCTTTGCAACTGAATGCGTCAGCATGATTAGTGCTCAGTCAACGATTAAATGCTAAGATTTGATAATGATTGAAATATTGACCCCATCATTTCGTGTCTGGGGGAGGAGATTCTGAACGATGAGATCAGACATTGTTAGGCTCAGGTGTCTTCCATCGTTCAGATTATTATAGCACACGAAATAAAACAAATAATACAGATGCAGAGCTCAATTCATATTATTTACATCAACGGGTTATTCGGACAATATTAGGCCCTAAATGCTTTCCATGTTCATTTTATTATAGCACACGGAATAAAAATATTATTATTTTTACAGAGCTGCATTGATATTATTTACATCAACGGGTTATTCGGACAAAATCAGGCCCTGAAATCTTTCCATGTTCATATTATTGTGGTTAACGATGAGATCAGACATTGTTAGGCTCAGGTGTCTTCCATCGTTTATATTATTATAGCACACGGAATGAAAAAAAAATTATTTACAAAAACGGGTAATTCGGACAATATTAGGCCCTGAATGCTTTCCATGTTCATATTATTGTCCTTAACGATAAGATCGGACATTGTTAGGTTCAGGTGTCTTCCATCGTTTATATTAGTATGGCACACGGAATGAAAAAATTATTATTCACATACAACGGGTTAATTCGGACAATATTAGGCCCTGAATGCTTTCCTTGTTCATATTATTGTGGTTAACGATGAGATCAGACATTGTTAGGCTCAGGTGTCTTCCATCGTTCATATTATTATAGCACACGGAATGAAAAAAATTATTATTTACATCAACGGGTAATTCGGACAATATTAGGCCCTGAATGCTTTCCATGTTCATATTATTGTCCTTAACGATGAGATCAGACATTGTTAGGCTCAGGTGTCTTCCATCGTTCATATTATTATGGCACACGGAATGAAAAAAATTATTATTTACATCAACGGGTTATTCGGACAATATTAGGCCCTGAATGCCTTCCTTGTTCATATTATTGTCATTTACGCCGAGAACAGGCAACATTTGGCCCAGGTAACTTTCGTCGTTTATACGATTGTCATCGACGTGGTTAATTAAAAAAATATACGGATAAAACTATTTGTAAATATAAGTTGCATAAAATCCGAGGTTTGTTCTTCGGCCCTTGTTCATCAACAGAAAAGAAGTAAATTGAAGTAAATCTAACTTACTTTTGTGTAACATCGAGAGATTGTCTTCTTCTCGGTGAATACGCGCACCTGGTTTAGCCCGCCTGTCAAGCGGTTTACCGGGGTGTGGCCGCTGCCGCAGTCAGCTTCTTGGAGCCACAGGTGCGAGTTGGGTGTCAGGTGGAGACCAAAGATGGCGATGTTACCCTGAGGTACGACAGACACCGCTACCAGAGGTGCTACTCCTCCCTGGACACCCCTACACCCCCATCCGGGCAATATTAGGCCCAGGTGTCTTACATTTATCATATTATTATTATTATTACAAAAAACGGAATAAAAAAATTATACAGATGCAAAGCTCAATTCATATTATATACATCAACGGGTAATTCGGACAATATTAGGCCCTGAATGCTTTCCTTGTTCATATTATTGTGGTTAACGATGAGATCAGACATTGTTAGGCTCAGGTGTCTTCCATCGTTCATATTATTATAGCACACGAAATAAAAAAAATTATACAGATTCAAAGCTGCATTGATATTATTCACATCAATGGTATCTTTGCAACTGAATGCGTCAGCATGATTAGTGCTCAGTCAACGATTAAATGCTAAGATTTGATAATGATTGAAATATTGACCCCATCATTTCGTGTCTGGGGGAGGAGATTCTTCGTGATATCCGAGTATGACAAAAATAATTTAATCATTGTCATACCGGATAAAGAAAACAATAAAATTACTTAAACACCGATAAAGCCAATAGAAACAAATAAAAACAAGACAATTAAGCTTTTTTGGTGAGAATTCAGTCGGCACATGCGAACAGGTTTTTCAGCTTAAGAACTAGGTCATTATGTAACTATGTTTAATAACGGTAGCTGACATTACTTACAATGTGATGTTCAATTTCTGTCGCATCATTGCGGTGCCTGACCTTGTCGGATTTTCCGTTGTTGACTTTATTCACGAAGAATGGTAGCACATGTTACGAGCCGGCAGGCCGCAACCGCATATCGTTTAATATGACGAATCTTCGAATTTATTCGTATTCGAGCCAATAAACATGAACAATGGTTTTACCCAATAGGACGCGTCTATAATCTGTCCAATCGGACGCGACTGATCGAAATATTGCAAGATTATCGATTTGAAACACCCCATACGGGCAATATTAAGCCCAGGTGTCTTACCTTGATCATTTTATTATAACAAACGGAATAGAAAAAAGAATATTCAAATGAAAAGCTCAATTTATATTATTTACATCAACCGATAATTCGGACAATATTAGGCCCAGAATGCTTTCCTTGTTCATATTAGTGTCCTTAACGATGAGATCAGACATTGTTAGGCTCAGGTGTCTTCCATCGTTCAGATTATTATAGCACACGAAATAAAACAAATTATACAGATTCAAAGCTGCATTGATATTATTCACATCAATGGTATCTTTGCAACTGAATGCGTCAGCATGATTAGTGCTCAGTCAACGATTAAATGCTAAGATTTGATAATGATTGAAATATTGACCCCATCATTTCGTGTCTGGGGGAGGAGATTCTTCGTGATATCCGAGTATGACAAAAATAATTTAATCATTGTCATACCGGATAAAGAAAACAATAAAATTACTTAAACACCGATAAAGCCAATAGAAACAAATAAAAACAAGACAATTAAGCTTTTTTGGTGAGAATTCAGTCGGCACATGCGAACAGGTTTTTCAGCTTAAGAACTAGGTCATTATGTAACTATGTTTAATAACGGTAGCTGACATTACTTACAATGTGATGTTCAATTTCTGTCGCATCATTGCGGTGCCTGACCTTGTCGGATTTTCCGTTGTTGACTTTATTCACGAAGAATGGTAGCACATGTTACGAGCCGGCAGGCCGCAACCGCATATCGTTTAATATGACGAATCTTCGAATTTATTCGTATTCGAGCCAATAAACATGAACAATGGTTTTACCCAATAGGACGCGTCTATAATCTGTCCAATCGGACGCGACTGATCGAAATATTGCAAGATTATCGATTTGAAACACCCCATACGGGCAATATTAAGCCCAGGTGTCTTACCTTGATCATTTTATTATAACAAACGGAATAGAAAAAAGAATATTCAAATGAAAAGCTCAATTTATATTATTTACATCAACCGATAATTCGGACAATATTAGGCCCAGAATGCTTTCCTTGTTCATATTAGTGTCCTTAACGATGAGATCAGACATTGTTAGGCTCAGGTGTCTTCCATCGTTCAGATTATTATAGCACACGAAATAAAACAAATTATACAGATGCAGAGCTCAATTCATATTATTTACATCAACGGGGTTATTCGGACAATATTAGGCCCTGAATGCTTTCCTTGTTCATATTAGTGTCGTTAACGATGAGATCAGACATTGTTAGGCTGAGGTGTCTTCTATCGTTCATATTATTATGGCACACGGAATGAAAAAAATTATTATTTACATCAACGGGGTTATTCGAACACTATAATGCCCTGAATGCTTTCTATGTTAATATTATTGTCGTTAACGATGAGATCAGACAACATTTGGCCCAGGTTACTTTCGTCGTTTATACGATTGTCATCGACGTGGTCAATTGAAAAAATATACAGATAAAACTATTTGTAAATATAAGTTGCATAAAATCAGGTTTTTCAGCTTAAGAACTAGGTCATTATGTAACTATGTTTAATAACGGTAGCTGACATTACTTACAATGTGATGTTCAATTTCTGTCGCATCATTGCGGTGCCTGACCTTGTCGGATTTTCCGTTGTTGACTTTATTCACGAAGAATGGTAGCACATGTTACGAGCCGGCAGGCCGCAACCGCATATCGTTTAATATGACGAATCTTCGAATTTATTCGTATTCGAGCCAATAAACATGAACAATGGTTTTACCCAATAGGACGCGTCTATAATCTGTCCAATCGGACGCGACTGATCGAAATATTGCAAGATTATCGATTTGAAACACCCCATACGGGCAATATTAAGCCCAGGTGTCTTACCTTGATCATTTTATTATAACAAACGGAATAGAAAAAAGAATATTCAAATGAAAAGCTCAATTTATATTATTTACATCAACCGATAATTCGGACAATATTAGGCCCAGAATGCTTTCCTTGTTCATATTAGTGTCCTTAACGATGAGATCAGACATTGTTAGGCTCAGGTGTCTTCCATCGTTCAGATTATTATAGCACACGAAATAAAACAAATTATACAGATGCAGAGCTCAATTCATATTATTTACATCAACGGGGTTATTCGGACATTATTAGGCCCAGAATGCCTTCCTTGTTCATATTATTGTCATTTACGCCGAGAACAGGCAACATTTGGCCCAGGTTACTTTCGTCGTTTATACGATTGTCATCGACGTGGTTAATTAAAAAAATATACGGATAAAACTATTTGTAAATATAAGTTGCATCAAATCCGAGGTTTGTTGTGCGGCCCTTGTTCATAAACAGAAAAGAAGTAAATTGAAGTAAATCTAACTTACTTTTGTGTAACATCGAGAGATTGTCTTCTTCTCGGTGAATACGCGCACCTGGTTTAGCCCGCCTGTCAAGCGGTTTACCGGGGTGTGGCCGCTGCCGCAGTCAGCTTCTTGGAGCCACAGGTGCGAGTTGGGTGTCAGGTGGAGACCAAAGATGGCGATGTTACCCTGAGGTACGACAGACACCGCTACCAGAGGTGCTACTCCTCCCTGGACACCCCTACACCCCCATCCGGGCAATATTAGGCCCAGGTGTCTTACATTTATCATATTATTATTATTATTATTACAAAAAACGGAATAAAAAAATTATACAGATGCAAAGCTCAATTCATATTATATACATCAACGGGTAATTCGGACAATATTAGGCCCTGAATGCTTTCCTTGTTCATATTATTGTCCTTAACGATAAGATCGGACATTGTTAGGCTCAGGTGTCTTCCATCGTTCATATTATTATAGCACACGGAATTTGAAAAAAATTATTATTTACATCAACGGGTAATTCGGACAATATTAGGCCCTGAATGCTTTCCATGTTCATATTATTGTCCTTAACGATAAGATCGGACATTGTTAGGTAAGGGTGTCTTCCTTTGTTCATATTATCATAGCACACGAAATGAAAGAAAATTATTATTTACATCAACGGGTAATTCGGACAATATTAGGCCCTGAATGCTAACCTTGTTCATATTATTGTCCTTAACGATAAGATCGGACATTGTTAGGCTCAGGTGTTTTCCATCGTTCATATTATTATGGCACACGGAATGAAAAATATTATTATTTACATCAACGGGTTATTCGGACAATATCAGGCCCTGAATGCCTTCCTTGTTCATATTATTGTCATTTACGCCGAGAACAGGCAACATTTGGCCCAGGTAACTTTCGTCGTTTATACGATTGTCCTCGACGTGGTTAATTAAAAAAATATACGGATAAAACTATTTGTAAATATAAGTTGCATAAAATCAGAGGTTTGTTCTTCGGCCCTTGTTCATCAACAGAAAAGAAGTCAATTGAAGTAAATCTAACTTACTTTTGTGTAACATCGAGAGATTGTCTTCTTCTCGGTGAATACGCGCACCTGGTTTAGCCCGCCTGTCAAGCGGTTTACCGGGGTGTGGCCGCTGCCGCAGTCAGCTTCTTGGAGCCACAGGTGCGAGTTGGGTGTCAGGTGGAGACCAAAGATGGCGATGTTACCCTGAGGTACGACAGACACCGCTACCAGAGGTGCTACTCCTCCCTGGACACCCCTACACCCCCATCCGGGCAATATTAGGCCCAGGTGTCTTACATTTATCATATTATTATTATTATTACAAAAAACGGAATAAAAAAATTATACAGATGCAAAGCTCAATTCATATTATATACATCAACGGGTAATTCGGACAATATTAGGCCCTGAATGCTTTCCTTGTTCATATTATTGTTTTTTACGATAAGATCGGACATTGTTAGGCTCAGGTGTCTTCCATCGTTCATATTATTATAGCACACGAAATAAAAAAATTATCCAGATTCAAAGCTGCATTGATATTATTCACATCAATGGTATCTTTGCAACTGATTAAATGCTAAGATTTGATAATGATTGAAATATTGACCCCATCATTTCGTGTCTGGGGAGGAGATTCTTCGTGATATCCGAGTATGACAAAAATAATTTAATCATTGTCATACCGGATAAAGAAAACAATAAAATTACTTAAACACCGATAAAGCCAATAGAAACAAATAAAAACAAGACAATTAAGCTTTTTTGGTGAGAATTCAGTCGGCACATGCGAACAGGTTTTTCAGCTTAAGAACTAGGTCATTATGTAACTATGTTTAATAACGGTAGCTGACATTACTTACAATGTGATGTTCAATTTCTGTCGCATCATTGCGGTGCCTGACCTTGTCGGATTTTCCGTTGTTGACTTTATTCACGAAGAATGGTAGCACATGTTACGAGCCGGCAGGCCGCAACCGCATATCGTTTAATATGACGAATCTTCGAATTTATTCGTATTCGAGCCAATAAACATGAACAATGGTTTTACCCAATAGGACGCGTCTATAATCTGTCCAATCGGACGCGACTGATCGAAATATTGCAAGATTATCGATTTGAAACACCCCATACGGGCAATATTAAGCCCAGGTGTCTTACCTTGATCATTTTATTATAACAAACGGAATAGAAAAAAGAATATTCAAATGAAAAGCTCAATTTATATTATTTACATCAACCGATAATTCGGACAATATTAGGCCCAGAATGCTTTCCTTGTTCATATTAGTGTCCTTAACGATGAGATCAGACATTGTTAGGCTCAGGTGTCTTCCATCGTTCAGATTATTATAGCACACGAAATAAAACAAATTATACAGATGCAGAGCTCAATTCATATTATTTACATCAACGGGTAATTCGGACAATATTAGGCCCTGAATGCTTTCCTTGTTCATATTAGTGTCGTTAACGATGAGATCAGACATTGTTAGGCTCAGGTGTCTTCCATCGTTCATATTATTATGGCACACGGAATGAAAAATATTATTATTTACATCAACGGGGTTATTCGAACAATATAATGCCCTGAATGCTTTCCATGTTAATATTATTGTCGTTAACGATGAGATCAGACAACATTTGGCCCAGGTTACTTTCGTCGTTTATACGATTGTCATCGACGTGGTTAATTAAAAAAATATACGGATAAAACTATTTGTAAATATAAGTTGCATCAAATCCGAGGTTTGTTGTGCGGCCCTTGTTCATCAACAGAAAAGAAGTAAATTGAAGTAAATCTAACTTACTTTTGTGTAACATCGAGAGATTGTCTTCTTCTCGGTGAATACGCGCACCTGGTTTAGCCCGCCTGTCAAGCGGTTTACCGGGGTGTGGCCGCTGCCGCAGTCAGCTTCTTGGAGCCACAGGTGCGAGTTGGGTGTCAGGTGGAGACCAAAGATGGCGATGTTACCCTGAGGTACGACAGACACCGCTACCAGAGGTGCTACTCCTCCCTGGACACCCCTACACCCCCATCCGGGCAATATTAGGCCCAGGTGTCTTACATTTATCATATTATTATTATTATTATTACAAAAAACGGAATAAAAAAAATTATACAGATGCAAAGCTCAATTCATATTATATACATCAACGGGTAATTCGGACAATATTAGGCCCTGAATGCTTTCCTTGTTCATATTATTGTGGTTAACGATGAGATCAGACATTGTTAGGCTCAGGTGTCTTCCATCGTTCATATTATTATAGCACACGAAATAAAAAAATTATACAGATTCAAAGCTGCATTGATATTATTCACATCAATGGTATCTTTGCAACTGAATGCGTCAGCATGATTAGTGCTCAGTCAACGATTAAATGCTAAGATTTGATAATGATTGAAATATTGACCCCATCATTTCGTGTCTGGGGAGGAGATTCTTCGTGATATCCGAGTATGACAAAAATAATTTAATCATTGTCATACCGGATAAAGAAAACAATAAAATTACTTAAACACCGATAAAGCCAATAGAAACAAATAAAAACAAGACAATTAAGCTTTTTTGGTGAGAATTCAGTCGGCACATGCGAACAGGTTTTTCAGCTTAAGAACTAGGTCATTATGTAACTATGTTTAATAACGGTAGCTGACATTACTTACAATGTGATGTTCAATTTCTGTCGCATCATTGCGGTGCCTGACCTTGTCGGATTTTCCGTTGTTGACTTTATTCACGAAGAATGGTAGCACATGTTACGAGCCGGCAGGCCGCAACCGCATATCGTTTAATATGACGAATCTTCGAATTTATTCGTATTCGAGCCAATAAACATGAACAATGGTTTTACCCAATAGGACGCGTCTATAATCTGTCCAATCGGACGCGACTGATCGAAATATTGCAAGATTATCGATTTGAAACACCCCATACGGGCAATATTAAGCCCAGGTGTCTTACCTTGATCATTTTATTATAACAAACGGAATAGAAAAAAGAATATTCAAATGAAAAGCTCAATTTATATTATTTACATCAACCGATAATTCGGACAATATTAGGCCCAGAATGCTTTCCTTGTTCATATTAGTGTCCTTAACGATGAGATCAGACATTGTTAGGCTCAGGTGTCTTCCATCGTTCAGATTATTATAGCACACGAAATAAAACAAATTATACAGATGCAGAGCTCAATTCATATTATTTACATCAACGGGGTTATTCGGACAATATTAGGCCCTGAATGCCTTCCTTGTTTATATTATTGTCATTTACGCCGAGAACAGGCAACATTTGGCCCAGGTAACTTTCGTCGTTTATACGATTGTCATCGACGTGGTTAATTAAAAAAATATACGGATAAAACTATTTGTAAATATAAGTTGCATAAAATCAGAGGTTTGTTCTTCGGCCCTTGTTCATCAACAGAAAAGAAGTCAATTGAAGTAAATCTAACTTACTTTTGTGTAACATCGAGAGATTGTCTTCTTCTCGGTGAATACGCGCACCTGGTTTAGCCCGCCTGTCAAGCGGTTTACCGGGGTGTGGCCGCTGCCGCAGTCAGCTTCTTGGAGCCACAGGTGCGAGTTGGGTGTCAGGTGGAGACCAAAGATGGCGATGTTACCCTGAGGTACGACAGACACCGCTACCAGAGGTGCTACTCCTCCCTGGACACCCCTACACCCCCATCCGGGCAATATTAGGCCCAGATGTCTTACATTTATCATATTATTATTATTATTACAAAAAACGGAATAAAAAAATTATACAGATGCAAAGCTCAATTCATATTATATACATCAACGGGTAATTCGGACAATATTAGGCCCTGAATGCTTTCCTTGTTCATATTATTGTGGTTAACGATGAGATCAGACATTGTTAGGCTCAGGTGTCTTCGATCGTTCATATTATTATAGCACACGGAATGAAAACAATATTATTTACATCAACGGGTAATTCGGACAATATTAGGCCCTGAATGCTTTCAATGTTCATATTATTGTCCTTAACGATGAGATCAGACATTGTTAGGCTCAGGTGTCTTCCATCGTTCATATTATTATGGCCACACGGAATGAAAAAATATTATTATTTACATCAACGGGTTATTCGGACAATATTAGGCCCTGAATGCTTTCCTTGTTCATATTATTGTCGTTTACGATGAGATCAGACATTGTTAGGCTCAGGTGTCTTCCATCGTTCATATTATTATGGCCCACGGAATGAAAAATATTATTATTTACATCAACGGGTTATTCGGACAATATTAGGCCCTGAATGCCTTCCTTGTTCATATTATTGTCATTTACGCCGAGAACAGGCAACATTTGGCCCAGGTAACTTTCGTCGTTTATACGATTGTCATCGACGTGGTTAATTAAAAAAATATACGGATAAAACTATTTGTAAATATAAGTTGCATAAAATCAGAGGTTTGTTCTTCGGCCCTTGTTCATCAACAGAAAAGAAGTAAATTGAAGTAAATCTAACTTACTTTTGTGTAACATCGAGAGATTGTCTTCTTCTCGGTGAATACGCGCACCTGGTTTAGCCCGCCTGTCAAGCGGTTTACCGGGGTGTGGCCGCTGCCGCAGTCAGCTTCTTGGAGCCACAGGTGCGAGTTGGGTGTCAGGTGGAGACCAAAGATGGCGATGTTACCCTGAGGTACGACAGACACCGCTACCAGAGGTGCTACTCCTCCCTGGACACCCCTACACCCCCATCCGGGCAATATTAGGCCCAGATGTCTTACATTTATCATATTATTATTATTATTACAAAAAACGGAATAAAAAAATTATACAGATGCAAAGCTCAATTCATATTATATACATCAACGGGTAATTCGGACAATATTAGGCCCTGAATGCTTTCCTTGTTCATATTATTGTGGTTAACGATGAGATCAGACATTGTTAGGCTCAGGTGTCTTCCATCGTTCATATTATTATAGCACACGAAATAAAAAAAATTATACAGATTCAAAGCTGCATTGATATTATTCACATCAATGGTATCTTTGCAACTGAATGCGTCAGCATGATTAGTGCTCAGTCAACGATTAAATGCTAAGATTTGATAATGATTGAAATATTGACCCCATCATTTCGTGTCTGGGGAGGAGATTCTGAACGATGAGATCAGACATTGTTAGGCTCAGGTGTCTTCCATCGTTCAGATTATTATAGCACACGAAATAAAACAAATAATACAGATGCAGAGCTCAATTCATATTATTTACATCAACGGGTTATTCGGACAATATTAGGCCCTAAATGCTTTCCATGTTCATTTTATTATAGCACACGGAATAAAAATATTATTATTTTTACAGAGCTGCATTGATATTATTTACATCAACGGGTTATTCGGACAAAATCAGGCCCTGAAATCTTTCCATGTTCATATTATTGTGGTTAACGATGAGATCAGACATTGTTAGGCTCAGGTGTCTTCCATCGGTTATATTATTATAGCACACGGAATGAAAAAAACATTATTTACAATCAACGGGTAATTCGGACAATATTAGGCCCTGAATGCTTTCCATGTTCATATTATTGTCCTTAACGATAAGATCGGACATTGTTAGGTTCAGGTGTCTTCCATCGTTTATATTATTATAGCACACGGAATGAAAAAAAATTATTATTTACATCAACGGGTAATTCGGACAATATTAGGCCCTGAATGCTTTCCTTGTTCATATTATTGTCGTTAACGATGAGATCAGACATTGTTAGGCTCAGGTGTCTTCCATCGTTCATATTATTATAGCACACGGAATGAAAAAAATATTATTTACATCAACGGGTAATTCGGACAATATTAGGCCCTGAATGCTTTCCTTGTTCATATTATTGTCGTTAACGATAAGATCGGACATTGTTAGGCTCAGGTGTCTTCCATCGTTCATATTATTATAGCACACGGAATGAAAAATATTATTATTTACATCAACGGGTTATTCGGACAATATTAGGCCCTGAATGCCTTCCTTGTTCATATTATTGTCATTTACGCCGAGAACAGGCAACATTTGGCCCAGGTAACTTTCGTCGTTTATACGATTGTCCTCGACATGGTTAATCAAAAAAATATACGGATAAAACTATTTGTAAATATAAGTTGCATCAAATCCGAGGTTTGTTGTGCGGCCCTTGTTCATCAACAGAAAAGAAGTAAATTGAAGTAAATCTAACTTACTTTTGTGTAACATCGAGAGATTGTCTTCTTCTCGGTGAATACGCGCACCTGGTTTAGCCCGTCTGTCAAGCGGTTTACCGGGGTGTGGCCGCTGCCGCAGTCAGCTTCTTGGAGCCACAGGTGCGAGTTGGGTGTCAGGTGGAGACCAAAGATGGCGATGTTACCCTGAGGTACGACAGACACCGCTACCAGAGGTGCTACTCCTCCCTGGACACCCCTACACCCCCATCCGGGCAATATTAGGCCCAGGTGTCTTACATTTATCATATTATTATTATTATTATTACAAAAAACGGAATAAAAAAAATTATACAGATGCAAAGCTCAATTCATATTATATACATCAACGGGTAATTCGGACAATATTAGGCCCTGAATGCTTTCCTTGTTCATATTATTGTGGTTAACGATGAGATCAGACATTGTTAGGCTCAGGTGTCTTCCATCGTTCATATTATTAAAGCACACAAAATAAAAAAAATTATACAGATTCAAAGCTGCATTGATATTATTCACATCAATGGTATCTTTGCAACTGAATGCGTCAGCATGATTAGTGCTCAGTCAACGATTAAATGCTAAGATTTGATAATGATTGAAATATTGACCCCATCATTTCGTGTCTGGGGGAGGAGATTCTTCGTGATATCCGAGTATGACAAAAATAATTTAATCATTGTCATACCGGATAAAGAAAACAATAAAATTACTTAAACACCGATAAAGCCAATAGAAACAAATAAAAACAAGACAATTAAGCTTTTTTGGTGAGAATTCAGTCGGCACATGCGAACAGGTTTTTCAGCTTAAGAACTAGGTCATTATGTAACTATGTTTAATAACGGTAGCTGACATTACTTACAATGTGATGTTCAATTTCTGTCGCATCATTGCGGTGCCTGACCTTGTCGGATTTTCCGTTGTTGACTTTATTCACGAAGAATGGTAGCACATGTTACGAGCCGGCAGGCCGCAACCGCATATCGTTTAATATGACGAATCTTCGAATTTATTCGTATTCGAGCCAATAAACATGAACAATGGTTTTACCCAATAGGACGCGTCTATAATCTGTCCAATCGGACGCGACTGATCGAAATATTGCAAGATTATCGATTTGAAACACCCCATACGGGCAATATTAAGCCCAGGTGTCTTACCTTGATCATTTTATTATAACAAACGGAATAGAAAAAAGAATATTCAAATGAAAAGCTCAATTTATATTATTTACATCAACCGATAATTCGGACAATATTAGGCCCAGAATGCTTTCCTTGTTCATATTAGTGTCCTTAACGATGAGATCAGACATTGTTAGGCTCAGGTGTCTTCCATCGTTCAGATTATTATAGCACACGAAATAAAACAAATTATACAGATTCAAAGCTGCATTGATATTATTCACATCAATGGTATCTTTGCAACTGAAAGCGTCAGCATGATTAGTGCTCAGTCAACGATTAAATGCTAAGATTTAATAATGATTGAAATATTGACCCCATCATTGCGTGTCTGGGGGAGGAGATTCTTCGTGATATCCGAGTATGACAAAAATAATTTAATCATTGTCATACCGGATAAAGAAAACAATAAAATTACTTAAACACCGATAAAGCCAATAGAAACAAATAAAAACAAGACAATTAAGCTTTTTTGGTGAGAATTCAGTCGGCACATGCGAACAGGTTTTTAGGCTTAAGAACTTGGTCATTATGTAACTTTGTTTAATAACGATAACTGACATGACTTACCATGTGATGTTCAATTTCTGTGGCATCATTGCACGCCTGACCTTGTCGGAATTTTCGTTGTTGAATTTATTCACGGAGAATGGTAGCACATGTTTCGAGCCGGCAGGCCGCAACCGCATATCGTTTAATATGACAAATCTTCGAATTTATTCGTATTCGAGCCAATAAACATGAACAATGGTTTTACCCAATAGGACGCGTCTATAATCTGTCCAATCGGACGCGACTGATCGAAATATTGCAAAATTATCGATTTGAAACACCCTATACGGCCAATATTAAGCCCAGGTGTCTTACCTTGATCATTTTATTATAACAAACGGAATAGAAAAAAAATATTCAGATGAAAAGCTCAATTTATATTATTTACATCAACGGGTTATCAACGTTGACATCAAAGATGACATCAGGCATTATGAGGCTGAAGTGTCTTCCATCGTTTATATTATTTTTATAAGGAATAAAGTCGTTGTGAAACCTACACCCCAACCCTCTTCTAATTGTATTTGTTATATATTGACATTATCGTCATACGTTGGGAAATCATAAGGTCCATGAAATGTTTTATTTTCTACATGTTTTCAAGGACAATGGTATCGTTGCAACTGAATGCGTCAGTATGATTAGTGCTCAGTCAACGATTAAATGCTAATATTTGATAATGATTGATATAGTGACCCCATCATTTCGTGCCTGGGGGAGGAGGTTCTTTGTGATATCTGAGTATGACAAAAATAATTTAATCATTGTCATACCGGATAAAGAAAACAATAAAATTACTTAAACACCGATAAAGCCAATAGAAACAAATAAAAACAAGACAATTAAGCTTTTTTGGTGAGAATTCAGTCGGCACATGCGAACAGGTTTTTCAGCTTAAGAACTAGGTCATTATGTAACTATGTTTAATAACGGTTAGCTGACATTACTTACCATGTTTCTGTGTCTAGATACATATTAAACATACATTGTATCGCAGCTGTCATTGCATACTTCGTTTTAATTTATTTTCTCCTAGCCAATGGCTTTCATTACCGAAACATTTCCACGAGCACTGGAGACAAGCTCAACGATTTGAACAATTTAATGGCGAAATACCTGTTGTTGTTGTTGTGTTTGTTGGTGGTTGTTCTGTTTGTCTGGAGTTTCAAGCTGAAACGCAAATTATGCTGATTAATTCAGTTTTATTGAGGTAGAACATTACATCTCTTCGTTAGAGATTTAAGGAAGCCTTCTGATCTAATGCGGATTCGAGCAGTTTGAATGGGTCGGCATATAATGTTTCTTCCTTCTCTGCGATAAAAAGTATTCCAAAATGAAATTATAAAGACGATCTGGATTATCTGTTTGAAAATGATCTAATGTGTTTAGTTTCATATCGTGCAACTATTTTTCATCATTTTCAATTTATTTTGCGTTCTTATGCACTCAAGATTAAACGAAATCGAAACTGCATTTGATTTTTAATACATATAACGGCCTGCAATGCAGATCACAAGTAACATGAAAATAAGCTAAACATTTTGTTGTTCGTGTTGTTAAAATAAACCATGGCTTTGAATTGAAATGAAATTTCTTAAATAAATGGCATGCAGTTGCCCAAAGTAAATGATTACAGCAGGAATATCAACGCCAGTTATTTTCCCCGGCCTAATATTTTCTGAATTTTTTAAACCTCCGTAGGCTTTTAATAATAATCTCGCTTTCTAGTCTCCTGCCTATGCTCTTCATCCAAGACATCATCATTCAACGCAACTTTCATATTTGTTAACTACTCTAAGTGTTAATCTCTTCACCGTTCAATACCTGCAAGAACGGTGGCATATCAGACGTGATCAAACCAAAACCACGCAATCCCCAATTTCACACGACCAAAAAGAAAGCAGAATTATTATTCAGCTTCATAGTATGCCCTTTGGCTGAGGATTCACGCGCGTGGCGTGACAAATGGGCTGGGGTGAGTGCAGTTAACCGGAGAATCTGAGGACCGTTGATCTTGTACCCGCTTGTATCAGTGAATTGATTGAAGCGGAAATTAACAGGCTGCACAGGCATACCAGTGATGCACTATATGCATGACAAATCTCGAGTTAATGTTTCAGAAACATCCTACTTGACGTAGTCTAGTAGAGAGCGAATTATGTCACATCTTTTCACTCTAGGTACACAACCATAATATAAGGTAAATCACAAATTTCATTCAATCAGAAATTAAACTGTGTCATAGAGCAATGCAGGAAAAGTGCTAGCATTTGAAACTTCAACGGAACCTTGATTTAGTAGGTCATTTAAGTTCATTATAACTGTGTACATTTTAGCTAAACGATTTAAAAGTGAATACAATTTATTTGATTTTTTGAGAAGACATGGAAGGAACTATTGTGAGAGCAATTCTCTAAACAACGAAATACATTGCCGAAAACGGTACTTAATAAATCCGTCAGTTAGACATAACATATTGTGTAAGATGTCGATTCTTACACACAATTAAAATTTGATCGTGCTCTAAAAAGGCAAATCTTGTTTGCGAAAACACATCACGTTCAAGCAAAAGGAGATGTGGATATGTTGGTCCTAGCCACCAACGTCGACTCTCATCCAATAGGTTTGGTGTCATGAAATGTTATATCGCCATCACATGCTGGGTTCATTAGAACAGAGCAATATAATTCTTAATTAATTATTCCTAATGTAGGTATTTTCAATGTTTAATTAAAATCTGCTTGTTTGGTTTTCTTTTAAAAGTCTACCTCGATAAGTCAGCCAGATTGATAATTGGTCAATCTTTTTGCGTCCGATCGTTTAAAATCTGTGACCGTGAGCGTAAATAGCCAGTCGGTCAAATCGCAGCAAGGTTGTCATTTGGAAATCACAATTCTCCCTACGAGAAACTATGGTCGACCGTTTGGCAAACCCTGCTCTCGTAAGGCTTCGCTTAATTCGATAAGACAATGCAATTATCCTTATGTCAAAACGCAGCACACAAATTCTCATGATTTTGTATATTGCGCTTGTTATGAAGTTCCGGCAAAACCATCTAACCGATTGGTGAATTGAGTTTGTGGATTCAAAATAATCTTCATGATTTTATGGCAACAATGGAACGCCAGGCTTTCGAATTTTTCTGTACGAAAGATATATTAGACAAATCGTCTTTGAAGACACACATGAACGTTTTGATAACACAAATAATTCGTAATGATTCTGTTAATATGAAGGCTGTGGAACTTTATCGAATACCAGGAGCAGGTTCGGAATAGAAACAAAACATAATTGTATTCGAAAATAATAACGGATTCTATTATGGTTACACATTATCCCATCATCTGTGCATCATTTAAACAAGCAGGTCACAAGGGTTGCCAATAGGGAAACAGAAAGGCACAAAAAGCGATCGATATGCGGGGTTTCAAATATGACGATGCGTCAAAAACGCTTTCAAGGAAAGTCAGCTTAACTCATCGTCAACGAATGCTTGCGAATTATTAAGACATTTCCAAAAGCTCGCGTTTTGGATAGGGCCTTTCAATGGTCAATATTTCCCCTTTACAAAACTTTATATACTTCGTAAATTTGCCTTTCTTGCAAATTTTCCTCAATTTTAGTTGTTTTATTCTTCTGTACTCATTCCGCATTTTCTACATTTTAAAGAACCTGACACTCAACAACACTTTTTTATGCATCTTTACTTATTCTGCATTTTCTACGTTGAATCGTCACTACCGGTAACATTTTTGTTTATTGTAAATTAAAATGCTGAAACTCTCTGTCTTCGTGACCTTTATAACGCGAATCTTATTATTCTGATTTATTGCAAGGTTATGGAACTTTACCAAATAACAGGAACGGGTTCAGTAAACTCGATATCGTACAACCATTATTTTCGCAAACAAAGAGGCCTTAAAATACGTTTATTGTAGAGATATCAGTAGGTATTAGACAAGACGAGTTATTAATTGACGACACTAAAATTAGAGGAAACAGTTTGTTCGAGAAAATTAAAACAAAATAAGCAATGAAAGACATCATATATTCAACAATAAGGTTGCTGTGTGCATCCTTATTCTATATTTGAGTGACCTTAAAATGGACTCAACGGTCAGATTCGCCTGTGGTCCAACTACTTGGAGGCTGCAGGTGCGGAAATCAGCTGCTTTTTAATTTGAAACTCAATTTGATGGTAATTTCAATCAAATCTCAACGTGGCACTATAGACACAACCACAATAATGGTTGAGCCGAGGAAAGGCTTAACTGAGCGACAGAAAATGGCCAAATGATTCGTAACTCGATAAGATGGTTTCGTGGCGGTCAATTTTACATCATCTTCGAGAGGCACCGGGGACAATAGCTATGATGCCGAAGTATTCACTAGGAGAAGAAATCCGAACGATAATTATATCCTTACATTTTTGTTATGCACTCCCTGCTAAAAGACAATAAAAAGTGAATAAAATAAGAAATGTTGTGTTGTGTTGAACGATGAAGACAAACATACCACCAAAAATACGGACTGAAAAAATCAAAGATATTGAAATTAGAATCTTTTATTTTAACGGTCGTAAATATAAACGATTTACCTGACGGAGCTTCCTATACAATCCCCACTATAATAAACATATTTAAATAAAGAATTTGATATGTCATATATTTCGGTTTGTCGTACCAGCCGAATCCAACATTTCTGTTTTAAACAAAATAAGATTAGTGCTGTTTACCACCGTTAACATCCAACAGGGTTCATTTGGTTCTTACGAGATATTGTTTCCCAAAACGCTTTTTAAGAAAAACAATCGGTTAATGGTGGCAAACAGAGAGTTTCAGAACATTTACGATTGCTTACCACAGCTTGCTAAAAAAATAATATTTAAGTGTCATGTAAGCTATTTATTATGTTAATCAAAACACACCAATATCGTGTTCTCTTAAATGAAAAAGTATCATTGATTTAAAATATATAAAACGCGATAGTGTCTTATATTTACCTCACAGTATAACTCCTTAACCTTCATTCAAATAAAACGCAAAAATGAATGCACAATCGTCATGAAATAATAAATAATTAAAGCTTTTCTCACTCCTGGCAGTAATCACTAAGTAGATAAGTTATTTTGGATACAAAATCTACCAATGCCAGAGAGGATCGTAGGGTTGGTGGTTGCTAAAATGAAGACGTAGTTGTATCAGCAAACAGCCTATAGAGAGGAAGGAAGGATTGTCTTCTCATACCAAGCCAATCTAAATTCCACTACAAGCAGGTAAATAATAAGGCGGCACATATTCCCCATTTACAATGCGGTGCTCGTAGCTTTATTGCATTCGACTTCTTAAATTGGTATGTTAACCAATGAATTTCTGTCACACGATCAACTAATTCTACTATTGGTCAATTAAGAATTTTGATATGCATCCAGTGCAAGTGTTTGGCGTCAGCTAATAAATTTGATGGATCGATATCTTTGAATGAAATATCATTTCCGTAAACGTACTTATCGTTTCAATTTTTTTGTCTGGTAAAAGAATTTCGATAACAACGTGACAATTGCATACCAAACCCCCTGAATAATATGAAGTTTGGATAATGTTTCATGACAGCTATTAAAGGTTAGCTCTATGAGTGCGTACGCCAAACGTCAACAAACTTTGGTGCTGAAAAATGGCGACGTTTTTATTTTGATTCGATCGACGGAGACCGTGTACTATCATTCGTTGCTCCGACAATTGACGAAGTAGATATCTTCATAGCCCGCTCAATTTTTTTAACTATTGATTTGCCCTTCATATGTGCCTTGGGTTGATTTTCGTCAAATATAAGATATTTTCGGTATTGGGTGAGCTTTTTTTGCGATCAGTTACTAGTAGTCGAAGAAGAATCCATGAAAAACGGTTTAAAGATGGAAATAAAAAACAGAATGTTTGTTATTGCCAAAGTCATACAGTTGATGGAGGTTTAAATGCGGCACCTTCGAAAAAAGGTGGGGTTTAAATAGCCAATATGTGTCCGAGGTGGCGCTTTTGGGCAATCTGTTGTAAACGTAGTCCCAGTTAATCATGGCCTATACCAGCTCGATGAGTGTATAAACGTTCGAGAGTGATTTATGGTAAAGTTGAGAGTGCATCGTTATCCTATAATGATGCCGGTGTATGCTACCAGAAACCTGTCAATAAAAATTAAAGGACAAACTGAACTTCAGCAACGCGCACAAATGTAACCGAGTTTAATAGATAGGTGGTCATGGTAGATTCGGAGACAGAGAGCATTGCCTAACGTTCAATCTCTTAAACCCAGCAATTTTCTTCAAAATGTTGGCTGCCTTTAAGAGCTGCACGGCGACTGTTCCGGACATGATCCCTCTCACGGTTCTTAAAATCGGTCATCGCGAGTTTTCTCCGATTGTCACCCTGCTAATAAAGTATTCGTTATCATAATTGTTTTTAGAACGGATGGATGTCGCTACAAAACCTATTTCGAAACCGGCCAACAGTTCCGCTTGACATTTGAATTATAGACCTATCGCCAACTCATCTGTCTGGTTTATAGTAATTGAGAAGCATTTTTTCTCTAAATTCAAGGACACGCTAAAAACTGTCGATGACTCGTTCCAGTTTGCTTATGAATGGAATACAAGCACTATGGACGCCGTGGCTATGTTCTCGCACACTTCAACTCTTCACTTGATGCCGGCAAGCAATCCGTTGAGGGAGTATTCTTCGACTTCACCTCTGCTTTCAACAATATTTCAGGTTCTCGCATTCTATCTCAACTATGTGAAGATGGCTTTAAGGATGGTTGGGTAATTGGCTTCAAAACAATTTCTCTTATCTACGTAAACACGCAAAAGTCAGAAATCAAGCTTCATCTTCCGTGCCAAATAATTATGGTGTGCTGCAAGGCGCAGTGCCATCACCACTCCTGTTCAACTATTACACGGCTATACTTCGGTCTCCTAACGACGTGAAACTTGATAAAATACAGGGATTACTTTACTGAGGCCTGCTTGCATAGACGAATGGTGATTCTCAACTGCTCGGGCTGGCAGAAACTGACGTACTGAAGCGGTGTTCGACGAATGGCCTTCTGCTGAAAGTATCAAATTCTTATCAATTACGTTGTACCTTGAGAGCCGATGTTGACACCCATAATTTGGCTTGAGCTCAAAATTGAAATTCCTCGACGTTATTTAAAATAATTGGTTGTCTTTGAGTGATGAAGTGGATGCCGTATTCGATTTGTGGCCCTCCGTAGGCTTTTTAAAATAATATCGTTTGCTAGTGCCTGACTATTCTCTTCATCCAAGAGATCATCATTCAACGCCACTTCACTTGTTGTGTAGTCTCCGCTGTTCGTATTTTAAATGACCCCTCCCATCCCCTCTATTGAAGTTTATCTAAGTGTTAATCTCTGCGACCAATGCATTGGCAAAACCGTTCAATGCCTGCAAGATCGGTGGCATATCGCAATTCGGTCATTCCATATTGGTTCCGCTTCTTATTTGCACCAGAGCAGTTCATGCAGGAACGGAAAAAACTGTTTCGTTTCTAGAATTTATCTTCTGTCTTGTTTCATGCTGAAAGCTTTAGTCCTCGTTTCCTTAATTAAGCGTTTAAAATCATCATTATTATTTTTATTCCAGTATCTTGAATGAGAATGTACCGAACGTTTGTCGTAATGACGATTCAGAAGCATGCAAATAATGCGACTCTACCTTAATGTCGGAAGTAGTATGGGCAAATTAATAATAAATAATTCAACGTTGGAGTTAAGCATTGCAGCTGATTTTTTTGCACCAAGTCCACTTCAGATTTAGACACACGGCCATTTGAACGCAGAAAGTCACCTCCTCGTCACAACTAAAGCTTAGACGCCATGCATTTTTTAGAGTGCCTTCGAAGCAGAACAATGTGTATTAAAATAAGATGTCCAAATAAAAAGTTACGAAACCCTTTCTTCGCCATTTTAATGCCAATTTAAGATGAAGGCCAAAGCCTACATAAATGTGAATTTGTGAATACCAAATAGTTTGCTTTGAACTTTCGAGTTTCCGAAACCGATCTTAGATCAAAAAGCGAAATCCTTTATATCACTAAGCGTCTAAAGGATGATTAGAGAAGAAAACCAAATTTTGTAACGTTGAATCAATAAAATTAATTATATTCTCTTTATTAAGGTAACGATTGCCGAAAATGTTTAGAAAACGAAGGATAAAATCTATAGAAGTCTCTTCAAGTTTATCCCTCCTTGTTGAGGAATTAAACAAAAACAGAAAAATCGGTTCATTACAGAATTGTAATAATAAAAACACAAAAATTAATTCTCTATTCTCATAAATAGCATTGAAATTCGTAAATTGCCAAATCAGCTAGGGAATTCTTGTCACACTCTCGAACGATCAACGAATTCCCCCTTAGGTTAATTAGGAATTGCCATGTGTATACAGTGACATTGTTTGGTTTCAAGGAATATATTCGGTAGATTTATATTTATTTATAGAATATAATTTCTCTAAATTGAATTATCGTTTTGCATTCTATCCCTGTTTGAAGAGACACAATGACAGCGAGGTAAATAAGCAAAAGGGTTGATTAAACTCGAAGGTTTCGCAAATTCGTAAATCCGTCAATGGAAAGCATGCCACAATAATCGAATTTGTAACCTTCTAATGGATTTTTAAAAAGGCCTTCCTTATTCGATTGGTTCAATTTGTAATTAATTTCAAAAGAACATTGGTTTAAGGTACTTAACAGATTAAAACTGGTTCATCGTCTCTGAAATGAGCTTCCAGAAGCCTGGAAAACACACGTGTACGTGCTATTGCAACAACTTCCACGCTTTCGCGTGCTTCAAGTTGCGCTGAGCAACTCGTCGAAGAATCTGTGCCATCACTCGTGTCTGTGTCGCCGCATTTGAGAAAACTACGACGTACCAGCTATCGGTGAAGGCGGAGAAGCCTGCTTGAGAGACTGTCAGACCTTCCAACACCCTAGACCGAACTAAATAAAGACATGAGTTGAGAGAGTACCAAGATACTGCTTCTAAAACAGGGATTTCCAGAACCTGTTTTGTCTCATGCGGCTGGCATCTAGCAAGCGTTTGTCCCAGGAAAATACCTCTTTCGTAATGCCGCGGACAGCGGATAAAAGAAATGGGAAAGATGGTTATGCAATGGGTCCAACACTTCGACCAACTGTATAACATCTCGAAACCATCCGGACTACATCCCCTGATTAAACGAAGGCATATATCATTCTCTGCGACACACAAACTCGGTCATTGTGCTCCAATCATTGAGGTATCAGTCTTTTCGCAATTCTCGAAAGCCGCTTTCGACAACCCTGAAGTCTGCATTGGTTAGACTAAGATGTTATGGCGACGAGAGATCGAGCTTATAAAATAATGTCTTGCGCCGCCAGTAGGCAAAGGTTGGCCGGTTGCAAATTAAAAAAAACTATTTGAAAGATAGCAAAAACCGCTTAAAATGAGCTTCGTCTGTTTCTCCCCTGTATCTCAAAAAAACACATAATATTGATAAGAAAGGTCTTACCGTAACTGAATCAAAACCCATTTCGCTCAATTTGCATCGTGCCCAATGACGCAATCTAAAATCCGCATCAATAAATTGAAATACCAGTCACTTTTTAATACTATGCTTGTCTGTTTCAGCGTCGAAATTGTTATTCGAGGGTGGTTTCATGTCCTGACGTTTAATGATGGAAATCCCTGAGAATCCGTCAAATTTGTCATAAATGCAAACCCCTTAATTCCACCCCCTGTCTGACGATTTTAAATTTCATAATTATGCGTAATCGACCCCGTGGTGGCTGTGACCTCATTCAAAATTTATAAATTAATGATGCCATTCAGATTCAAATTAGATTCATCAATAAATACGTAGTATTGGGCTCAAAAGTGGATCAGAATACTGCATCGTGAGAGTGTGACTTAATTATTTTGATTTATTATCGTAAATAATCTCAACACGCCTTTCTTATCCAGCTTCTGGTGTCCTGGATTGGGTTAATGCGAAACGTGAAGTCGTGCTGTGATTGGCTAACACTGACTAATTAACAGAACAGCTGTTCGCAGCTGGTACCTTCTGATACACAGTGAAATTAATCCCCTCTTTCATGAACTGCTTTCATATATTTACGGATTTTGATAAGCCAATGCCTGATTCGGTTTCATTGAGGCGTTAAATTATATTTTATTCCGTAGCACAAAAGACGCAACAGAAGCGCATTTTATCGTGCAATTACGTTGCTATGCTTCGTTAAGAAGCAAAAAACAGTTGAATCCCGACACCTGTCTCTTTGACACACACCCAGGCTCTCAGTCAAACACCTTTGTTATTGCTACAGATTGATTGGTAGATATTGGTCCAAGAATTCGCAATCAAGTCGTTTTCCTCTCGATGGGAATGTTTATCTGTTACGTCAACTTTATGTTCCATATCCGCCAATCGACTTGACCCGTTTTACGGAATAAAGGTTCGAGTACTTGTTCGTAACCGGTCGATAGAAACTTGTGTTTCTACAAAAAAATATATATATCTCACGCACGAAAACTTGCCAGGAATCCGTGTAATCTTTTGGGGGAAATTGGACCTTCTTAGTTTGACCTTTAAAGTTCTGGCATATCCCTCACGCTGTTTCAAATGCAATGATTGACAGCACATCTTCCATATGATTGAAAACGACCTACCACAGATGAAATGCCGACATCGCTGAAGACAGACATCACCTACCCCAGACACCTTGCTTACGTTTCTAGAATCTATATTGGGTTGATTCCCTTGAAATTCTTTCTCTGTTGATATAGATTTGTCTCGCGTGCAGATAATTTCAGACGCTGTATCTCTACGCGTCGAACCGAGGGTTTCGGATCAGTGCCGAAATGTTTATTTCGTCATGACCTTATTTGACCATAACAAAATAGCTCAATTGGCCTCGACTTTAGCTCAAACGGTGAGCACGCCTACAACAGTCGAAAGGACTAGTTTAGGTGCGCTAACTCCAGCTGCAAGTCGAAGTCGTAAGGATTGCATTTAGTCTGTGAATTGTTTTGTCATCAATAGACTTCTTAAAATATCTATTTGTAAAAGAAGCTGATAATCTGCTTACTCCATTCTTATTTGTGCGTCTACGCAATAGGACTGGCTAGCGGTATTTTTTTTAAATCATTCGCCAAGTTGCTTTGTTTCATAGAACGGTCGTCGATTTTGCCATAAGAAATGCAATTGACGGTTAATGGTTATTTCAGAAGTATGTTAGGCATTATATCGGAATGAATTGATTAATTCAGTCGATTTATTTAATGTCAAATCGTGATTTAGCCTTAAAATATTGCACTTTAGGGAGCATTAAAGTTGTTGCCCTTTAATGTAAACTGCATTGATTCATTTTAAAATACAGAAAGTTTTATGGTGGACAAGAGTGCCTGTTAATCCGACAAAATAGCAAATTCCAATTTCGACTTCTTTAACTGCAACACATAGAGGACCCAGAACCTAAGTTTACCTACCATCTATGAAATAAGTCGAGAAGCCCACGGATTCTCAGTTTCCTCAGGGAAACTCGTCGTTTTCCTATTCTCAATATTTTCAGGGTTTCATAACACGGTTAAGGGGTCCAGTTAAAAGTATGGCACTAGATCAATAGAACAGGAATGGAGGTGTCGTTACTAATGAAAAATATATAATTAAACGACTCATGTTTCCAATCTTAAGCTAAATTATTTAGGAGAAAAGGTTTTAAATCGACGGAATTATTTAAAAAGATTCTCCCATTCAAATCGAACTAGTTCTTAACTGAAAAAGAATGGTACACGCGAGAGTAATTTGGTTATTCACAGCGCTCTTCAAACGTTTATTAACTAGTGGGACATATGGACATTTTAAATATTCGGTGAACCTTGCACACACCGCTGCACAGGCATATATCGCGAACCAGGGTGCCGAAATGTGTCGTAACGCCACCCATCCAGACACCCCCAGTTCCTTCTACACCTCCCCCTGCATCCACACTTCTCGTAACTGGAGAACCCCACCCCAGCGCCAAACACCCCACCACCCGTTTTCGGGACTGGATTGACCCCGAAAGGGGACGAGGCGCAGCGTCCCCCTTCAGGTGCGCGATAACCCATGCTGCTGTGATGATCGGTACTGTCCACGGCGTTGCGCACCAAAGAGCTATCATGTTTCAATGAGTCTCTGTCGTTGAAAAGTGCCGAGGCAGCTATTTACGCGGATCAGTTGGTTCTAGGCAGACTACTCTAGGCTGGAAGAGATGGCCTTCAAATGGAAATTCGTTAACACGTATTAATTCCATCATGGTTTCCTATTTTCCAAGCCTGCGATTCTGTGCCCTAGGGTTTCTGGATTTCCTTGGACGCCTCATCGGCCGGGAATTTTCCCTTCGCGTCCAGCTGCACACACCCGTGTGACCCGCCTGTCAAGCGGTTTGCCGACGAGGTGGGGCTTCGAGTCGATTGTCATTTGGAGACCAAATGACGGGAGATCCATGGCAGACGCCACAACCAGAAGTGCTTCGCCTATCCGATACCGCATAAACAGTGGCTTGTCTGCCGCGTTTAGGCTTTTGAAATCAGCATCACTCTATGCAGAAAGCCAAACCCCGGACCTGGGACCCAGTTATTCCAACTTCGTAACATATTTAAAACGATAAGCATACACATCTTAATGCTTTCCTCGGACGTTAATAAAGTAAACAAATAACATTCGAAATAAACTGCTTTAATTATCACGAAAGCGTGGCTGTTTACCTTCATTAAACACTTATGGTATTAAATCATATTTTATTGATATAACAAAATTAAACAACTTTATTAACGCTATAATGAATACCGAAAAAATTAAATCATTTATTTACATCGTTGCAGTATCCTAATTTTCCCTCGAACAAAATCCGCCCCGCAACCAATGGGATTACATGCGTTGAATATCGCCTGCTCATTGGATACCTTGAATGCGGCGGCGCCTATTATAAATGCCGCGTCGAATGCCAGTCCAGCGCTTTTAATGGAAGGGTATCGCCCCCAAAACCCCCCACACGAGACAGGCCCCAAAAAACGCGGTCGTAAGCCCGGCCTCCAGAGCACAGTTGGTCAGCGATATGCCGCCAATTCCAGAGAACGTTCTCGAATGAGGGTTCTTGCAAAGGGCTTTGTCGATCTCAAGACCGTCCTCCCCTGGGTACCGAAAGACACCAAACTCTCCAAACTGGACACACTCAAGTTGGCGTCTGGCTACATCGCATATTTGAAGAAAATTCTCGATGACCCAGACACCTCGTCTACTGTCTACGATGACTCGTTGCTTGGAGATTTCTTGAAGGAATCAATTCCTAAAAGCGATGGCATCTGCCAAGCATCGTCACACTGCCATGGACAACCTGAAGAAACACTGCGGCCGCACCCAGCTTCTCTGACCTTCCATGTAAGCAAACAATTAAGTTATTAACCGATTTTCTTATTTTGAACCCGCTTGTTTATCACGTCAGCAACCAAACAGGAGGCCCTTTGTCATTTTATGAGCCTTTTAAAGTAAGCATTTTGTTTAATTTTTACTCATTTATTGCGTCCAAATAAGGATAAAGGTTTTTAAAGATTACCCAAATTCCATTTAATATATCACAAATGAGAGCCGTTTTGGCACCACATGGCGACGAAATTACTTTGATGGGATTGAAATGAAAAACTGGTTCATTTTAAACTCGGTCTAAAGTAAGTTATTTGCAATGTGACGCTTTTATTAGTTTTCATGTAATGTAGATTTCTGCGGATTAAAAAACGCTTCCGCTTTTCTAGAACTATTGAATTGTAAAGCATTGTTCTGTCTGGTTTGATGTAAACACGGCAGCTATGTTCTCATTACCATTTCCCCTGTTTCTAAGGACTTCAAAACTCACTGAGGAATCCTTCAGTCATAAACGTCCTTCAAAGGGACGATAGCCTATCCAGAGTGGTCGAAAGGCTGCACTATCTCGTTTTTTCAGAGATTTCTTTAAGTTGGCCAATCATTTTATCATTTAAGTGCTCAATTCATCCTCAACAACAACGTCAATTAATTTGCAACTTATTCGAAAAACGCGATATGGACAATCTATACAAATGACCAAGCAGCGCTCATTATGATGCTACTTACACGCTATTAGTAAGTAGTTCACAACGACGCAATGTTTCTTGTTTTAGTCAGCACATCTAGGAGACTACGAAACGCAAATGCCAGTCAGCGGACCCCCAACGAATGACCTTGAACTACCGCCATGGGTGTCCTGCAACCCTCAAGGTCACTCCCAAAGTGCCTTCTCTTTCTATAGTCCCCACAGAACTCCTGCAAACACCTCCACTGAGGCTTTTTATTCCGATTTTTCACGTTTATCTTGATGTTGCCTGGGTCCGACGTCTTCAAATATACTTTGAAAATACCCAACTGATAAAAAATCGTTTATTTATGCAAGTTCAGCACAACTTGACCGCATAGGAAAATAATAACATATTTTTTCGCCAGTCGTTATGTCTACGTTGAATCGTTATGCTGCAAAGGCAAAGTAACTGTTGGCTGATTTTGAAATGAGTTCTCCAACGTGTAGACTCTTAGGAAAAAAATAATAGGTTTCCAAAACGTATCCCAGACGTATGATTGCGTGTCCGTTTCAGTGGGGAATTAGCTTGTTTATCACGAACTGGGTCTAGTAACGGATTCACCGAAAACTTCGCGAAATAATTTTTTTAATTGAATAAAAATCTCGGTTCCGTAAAAATGAAGACATGCTTATGACACTTACAAAATGAAATCTTATTAATTCATATTTATTTAGTAAACAATATTCATGCAAAAAAAAGAGTTAGGATTGGGTATCAGTAAAATAAATTATATTGTTCGCTCAATTGAATTGTCAGACAAAAGATAAAAAAATGTAATTTCTCGTGATGGGGTTATTCAAATTGAATAGAAACTAATTGAGCCGCTGCTCAACTTTAAATAAAGTGCATTCCGAAATCTTGATCGAGATTAGGCGTGCATAAACGGTAGAGCGCGGAGAACGTCCCTCAATATTTTTACCAAGTCTTCGTCCGCTCGTCCCGGGAAGGTTGGCTCTAGAATTATATACACCCCTCAAATCATAGTTTACCATTCGTAGCGAATCTTACAAGTATCCCAATTGTGCATTGTTGGGGAACAGCTTTGATTCCGCAAAAGAAAACTTGAATTTTCGTACAACCCACATTCTGGACAAGCGACTCATATCAAGGTCATTATTGGTAGTTAATCCCAATGAAGTGTTGGTGTTACCCATTGTTAACACAATTCATTCAAAGAGTTTTATCACACGAGAGCCCTACACTGTACGCTATTCTCTTTAATATTATTGGCTACAGTAAACCAACTCAAATGTATAAATACTCGAGTAAATCCGCTACGGCTACGGGTTATACCAAGCATACTTTGAGCTGCTCGTAATCGTAAAGGAAATACATCTCAAGAAATCACAGTTATATTGTTCCGGCAATTGACAACCCTATTACCATATCCAAGGAATTTGACTTGACAATGAATTTTCCCAACAATCGCCAATAGTTGCATGTTCTTGCAAAATATTAAATCCTCGAAATATTTGAAACGTATTTCATGAAACTGCCGTCATATAGTGTTGAATTCGTTTTAAAATGTTGGAAGAAAACATTATAGTCCCTGGAAAAAAAGATTAACGATAGAGTATTAATAATGCTGTTTTCGTTAGTTTTATGATGCCAATAACCTCAATATGGATTTATGTATGAATTAAAATAATTATTTCAACGAATGCATTCTATATCTGTGGTAAGAATGACCGGTTTAGTTTCATAATTCTCATGGACCAAGAATTTCATTTTTGCACAAAAAAATCAATTTTAAGTAAGGAATCGAAATTTCGAATTTAATATATTGTTTAACATTCAATATTAAGTAATCACGAGCGTTTTTCTGTTGAAAAAATCACAAATTCAAATTTGACAATATTTATTTGCCAGTACATATTCTAAATCTAAGGTAATCAATGTTAAATAATTTTGTGTAAGTTTAGTAGGGCATTGTTGTGAGAAAATAGTATTTTAATTTTATTAAGTATTTCGTTCTTTTACGTTTTTATAATTAACAAAGCGCTGAATGCAAAGTTTGTTTTTGAATTAGTGAAAAAGGAAACGGGAAAATTCAAATGCTGTTATAAATTATGGGTTCAATTTACATCCCTAAGTTCAAAATGAAAGTGAATGTAAACGGTGGAAGTAAACAGTTATTCAAAGCTGATGAATTCAACGAAAACAATTCAAACCCCACTATGTATCTCTGCTATGATATGAGACATATGCAAATAATGTTGTATTTTTTAAATAAAGGGTAATGGTTTTGCTATCTATAAAATATGCGTGAACATTTTGTTTTTAATTTTTAGCATAAATGAGTAGCTATTTCAAATACCTTTAAATCAAATCGCATCAGATAAACTCTTCTTCTAAATATAAATCGATATTATAATGTGTTTCTTGGTTTGTCTTAACAGAGGTTATAATAAAGTGCATTAAATCGCAAAGTCGAACGTCAATAGCCTAGATGTTTTCTTAGACACAAAAACGTCGAAGATGGTAGGCTCGCGGTTTTGTTACATTGGCTGAATAACAGCATTTAACGATTAGAAAATTATACACGCATCCGCGAATGCCTTAATAAAGTTGTAATTCACACCAATTCGTCTGAATCTGCGACGTAAGCAACAGAGACGGTTGCATTTCTCGAAGATGGCATCCACATGATCATTATAAGATAACTGATTGTTTAAAATAACGCCCAGGAATTTCGATTTTTCCATCAAAAGGCAACTCGACCACCTCAGCGATGGCCTGATGAAGCTGTTAGGAATCTTCGTAAGTCTTGCAGGCATCGATTGGGGTCAGGTCGTGCGTGTATTTAATGACAGACATGCCATTTTTTCACCGCAGTTTAGACGCGTTATCATTAAACGGAAAAGTGGAGAAATAACTGCTCATTGTAGAACACCACACTTATTCGGCTTGAAAGGAGAGCTGCAGTTTCAAGCTATAACGTTCTGATGGCCGTGAGAAAAGTAATTTCGGAGATAACTTATCAACAAAACCTATGTTTACACAGGTGGAATAGGATGTGAGACCGTAATATAGTGCTGAAGACGAAGCCGTCAAGTTCAAGAAAACGCTAAGAACGGCTTCAGGACCACCATCGTTTTATTCATGTGACAAGATATGAATTTAGTTTTTATTGCTAAAAATTCATTTTTTGTGTATTTTGGTTTCATTTGAGATGCTACATGATAAAGGCCGAAACAAAGTCTAAAAAACACATTGGGCTAATTTGAGCCAAGTAGTTAGGTTAGGAATCAAAAATAAATATTGAAGAACGCATATTATTCGCTCTGATTGATATTTACGTAATATGGTTGTGGCTGTAATGCAAATAAAATTGATCTCAGTGAGATACAATACTGAAGTGTAAATCAGACGTCCGTACGAGACATCTCACAATGGATCTAATTAAATAAATGACAAGTTATTCGGTGGCATGTGGTTAATACACAAACCTCCACAGTACTACCAGACGCAACAAGTGAAACGCATTTTTTTACGCTTCCAATGGACCATTCGACACTATTTTTGAACCCAAATATTTCCAGACTAAACAAAGATATCGGTTAATTTTATATATTACCGATGCAGCATGAGGACACAGACATTGCACTTGATCGTAGTGTTACGATTCTTCTCCCTAGGGGATCGGCCATGAGACCTCCTAAGCCTATGGGAGGGCTGCAATCGAACATACTGGCAATCGATATTGACGGTCACGAATTTCCGCCCGCCTATTGGAAGAGATAGGCATGTTGTAGTACAGAATCGCCCCTGAAAGGCTTTGCAGACTGGCACTTGGGTGCTTTGTCTTTCTTATCGTCCGGCTGTTCATGTCATTTCCACTTATACCCAATCCGACTAATCACATTATGTGGCTTTTTTGGACATAGAACGTGCTTGGAGTTTCCCTCAATCTGTGCAAAGTACATGAATGGCTTTAGAATACGTCTGGCAATCCCGACAGTGCTGTCATTACTGTAAGAATTTGAGTACACTGCAGGGACACAAGGGATTTCAGTCACGGTGGAAGGACAGAGAGTAACGGGGTTGCGAGGGCACGGTCGTGGGCATCGGCTCTTGTTCCATAGCCGGGGCAGGGATGAGCGACGACGGGGCCTTGTTCTGCATCCTGTTCTGAAGCTCAGCCCGAAGATTCGCTATTACCTTCGCCATTTCGATCGCTATTATCTCGCGCTCAAGCTGGCGGATTTGCGCCTTCCTTGACATCAGTTCTTCGTCCGGTTTGACGCGCGAAGAAGGAACTGGTCGACGTCCTGTTGTCGACCTTCTTGTAGATACCACCCTTCTCTGTAGGATCCTATGCATCGTCTGCTTGATTAGCTTCACCATTTTTCCTCGATATAAAGATATAATGGTTTCACAAAGCTCACGATAGCGTGACCGACGATCCCAAAAGTCTGCGCTTCAGCATGGCTGCGGTTCCATTAAAACTATTAATCGAGACAAGAACAACAAAAGCTATTAGAATTTATTTTAAAGCTTACTAAAAACGTTAGTTATAATTTAATAAGATAATTTTTTTTCTACAAGTTCCGTCTCGAACGTCGTCTTTGAAAATCCTGCCGTTCTAGTATTTTTGTCTTGAAGTACTCAAATCCTAATTATTATGCTACGACCGACATCTAACATCCATTGTACTGGCACCCAATTGGTCATCGCACACCCACACCGCATGCTGTGACCTTAACGTGGATAAATTAAGACAATATCGACGACAATTGGGCGGCCCCCACTTTTTTACCACGACACGCCCCACGTGTGTCCAGGCATGACTCACCTGCAGCGGGCGCTAGGCATCGCGCATTGTCGGCGTGTTCAGCCCCGGTCTTGTTTGAATAATAAACAATATTATTCATTCCCGACCTCTACGTCAACAGTTTCCGGTCATCTTTTCATACGGAATACCATATCACAGTTTTCAAGACCTCTAGATCCATTTGTATTGTGGCAACTCATTCTCTCAAACGCCTCGCAAACAAAAAGGCCCAACTTACCTGGATCCGATGAGACCCCGTCAGAAGGGTGGATAATAAAAATAATAATAATAATAATAATTGTAATGGCTTTATTGAGGTCACGAGGACCAAAACTTTCAGCAGTAAAAATAGGCAATATGTCAAGTATTATATGTGAAAATTGTCTTTTAGTTCCTGTTTCACCTGCTCTGGTGATACTAAAAATCGGGACAAATAGGGAATGACCGAATTGCGATATGCCGCTGTTCTTGTTGGTATTGAGCGGTATAGTCTACGCATTGGTCGAAGAGATTTACATTGAGATAAACTGGGATAGAGGGGATGAGAGGGGTCACTTAAAATACGAGCAGCGATTAGTGACAAGTTTTTGAAGTGGCGTTGAACGATGATTTCTTGAATAGAGAGAATAGGCAGACCACTAGAAAACGAGATTATTTTAAAAAGTCTATGAAGGGTTACAAAGTCAGAACATTTCAAGCCGGGGAAAATTATTGGCGAACAATATACAATAAGGGGAATTATACAGGCATGGACAAAGGTTTTTATGTGGCCAGAGCTTAATCCAAGTCTCCTGAACCGACGAACAAGGAAGCAGAGTCCACGGCATTTACGAAAGACGGCATCCGCGTGATCACTCCATGATAACCGACTGTTAAAAATAACGCCGAGGAATTTAGAATTTGAGCTCGAAGCGAAATTATGGAGTGAAGGGATTTCGGGAGGTTCAACAGCGGCTGTCAGGGAAAATGTAATGGAGATGCATTTTGATGCATTCAGCAAAAGACCATTCTCCGACGACCACTCGAGTACCTCAGTGACTGCCTGCCCGAGCTGTTGAGAATCACCATCCGTCTTGCATGCATGGCATAAGGTCGAGTCATCCGCGTATTTTATAACTGTCGCGTCGTTAGGGGACCGAAGGCTCGACGTGTAGTAGTTGAACAGGAAAGGAGATAGCACAGCGCCTTGTAGTACACCGCAGTTATTTGGCAAGGAGGATGAGGCTTCATTTCCGAATCTGACATGTTGACGTCGATTGGAAAAATAGTTTTGAAGCCAATTAATCAACCATCCTTCAACGCCATTTTCACATAGTGAAGAAAGGATGCGGGAGCGTGAGATAGTGTTGAAGGCAGAGGAGAAGTCCGAGAATACTCCCTTCACGGCTTTCGCTCCGGCATCAAGTGAAGAGTGGAGTGTGTTCGATAACGTAGCCACGGCGTCCAGAGTGCTTCTTTTTGAGTTATAAGCAAACTGAAAAGGGTCATCGGCAGCTTTAAGCGTGTCATCTAATTTAGGGAGGAGGTGCTTCTCAATCACTTGTAACCACACGGATGAGTTTGCAATAGGTCTGTACTTCACAGGTCCAGCGGAACCATTGGCCGGTTTCGGAATGGGTGTTATAGCGACGTCTCTCCATTCCGAAGGAAAGGAACATTCACCTAACGAATGATTTACAAGCTGGGTCACAATTGGAGAAATCTCGCGGTGATAGATTTTAAGAATCGCTGGGGCGACCCTGTCGGGACCAGCCGCGGTGGATTTCTTGAGGCCAGTCAAAATTTTGGCGATAGAGGATTCGTGAGCGGGCAGGAAATCGCTGGGATTAAGAGATCCAACCAGAGGTACCGCGGAATGGTCAGCGGATTTGAAGATAAAGCCATCGTTCAGAGCATCAAGGTCTAGGGCACCACTTGGTAGATGTGGGCGGCGGGTTCCTGTCAATCTATTAAGATTTTTCCAGAGGTCACCGGGTTTTGATGTTCTGAACAGCTCATCTACAAATATTTTGTTAAGGCGATTTACCTCAGCTGTGATCTGTATCGAAATTTGTTTAATTTCTCGATACCTCCCCTGTCGACAAATTCGTTCCTTTTTTCGCCTCAGCCGTTTCAGAAATGGAGAAGATATGACACGGGGGATAGTTCCGTGAGTGGACAATGCGTATCGTACAGAAATCGGAGATAACTATTGATATTGTCTATCTCTTTATCGAAGTCGGAATCCTCGAAAACTTTGAAATCGGTTGTGGCAACGGCAAGGGCCTGTACCGTTTTCCCTTTGTATAACAAATTCGAGTTCTTCATTATTCCACTCCATTTTGTAAGTACACCTTCTCGGTGCGTTCACACTTCGGCAAACGTCCTTCATAAGTAAACATCACTTGTCCAGTAAATCCATCTTATTTACCGATCGATATAAGAAGTTTGCATTTTCCAGATTCCTGACTATTTCTAGTTACTGCTTCGCCTGCTCCGGTGAAGCCAAAAATCGGGACAAATAAGGAATGACCGAATTGCGATATCCCGTGATTCTTGTAGGCATTGATCGGTATTGTCTACGAATTAGTTTGAACAATATTATTCATTCCGACCTTCCTCTTTGCCAATCGTGCCATTCTGATTTTTGGGCCACGACGTCTTCGAATTACGATACGTCGCTAGACAAGGTTGTTTTCGATGTAGTAGAAGTAGTTGTAGATGTAGAAGAAGGCTACTTTATAAATTCACATTAATCCCGAGGCCTCATTCTGGTTGGCTTCCTTTTCGGAGTTATTTTCGCAAATAAGTATATTCTTCATCTTTTGGCAGGATTTCACCTCGTCAAAGAAGACTGTCTGCTATGTCGAACCAATGAATAAAATATAAAAATGTCCTTGTATATTCGACGGCGATGGGCATATTTCGCAACAGTAGGTTAGGATGGGACGCGAAACGTTATCCGGGTTGAACGAAGCCGGTGGAAACCCTTCTTCGCGCTTTAAGCGCGCATTTGGACTTCTGTCTTCGCTTTGCAATTCCACAGGCACTCCAATGACGGACGCACAGCGCGCCAAATGCACTCCATTCTTCACCGATCACATTGGGCAGCCTTGATTTAAGAGTGCACATAAAACCGGGGTTCAGAAACCGACAACAAGAACGACACCAATCATATCATTTGATTAATTTGTTTGAATCATTAAGATAATTCTTTCGTATTATAGTAATTGTTGTCATTTTGCAAGTTTGACTTCGTATTAATTCTCAAATGCACCAACAGCCCGCTTCGCGATCTTACTTTTTAATCTTTTGGGCTTAATATCTTTATTTATATAATTTATTTGGGGTGGAAATCTTATAAGTAGTAGTAGAAGCGGTATGTAAATGACCTATTTCCATGTGTCCAAATGGGAATGTGACGTTTAGCGAAGCGTAGGCTGAAATGCCCATGCTACTATTAACATGCAAGTAGAGTTATAGAGTTTATAGAATCTGTCTCGCAGTAAATCAGGCAATTCATTTGCCGCAGACAGCAGACAAAGTAGTGATATTCGGCGGTGGAATCTAAAATAGAGCATTTACAAGGGAACTTCATCCGTTTTACGTCGGCGATAAATGCGATAACCGTTTTATTGAAGTAACGGATAATTGAACGTGGTTCTATCTACATTTATGTGAACTGGTCCATCACTTTTGCGAAGTAAAACAGATTGGAGTTATTTATATAGTGCTTAACAGTTAAGGGTGAAGACGATAATACCTCTCGTGGTATGCCTTTACAGCATCCACCCTTACGAGGATCTGATCGATTGTCTTCGAACAGAAACCTGGTTTTACCGTGAAGCAAATTGCAAGTTGTGTGTACCTAAATGGACCCCGTATCCGATTTATGACAGCGACCTCCTCAGATGGCCTTTCTAAAAGAAGAAGGGAAGGGAGGATGAAATAGTGTGAGGAAAGAGTGTCTCTCAATAATAGTCTTGTTTTTTTAAATAATGGAGAAATCGTTGTCTTTGCAACATTATCTCTTGAAGGATGCTTGTAACTGCGACATCTTATTATGCCTTAACGCAAATTGGACGGTTTTTTTTATCTTAATAAGCACGCTATCCTATTTATGGCAGAGAGCTCCTAAAAAATGGACTTTCTAACAAAAGAAACAGCAACTCGATCCGCATTCCATTTGTAAGGAAATAAATATTTCGCGACCGTAGGTTGGTATGGGACGAGTTGCGTTGCGGAAGTCGCGAAACGTAGAAATTGTTAAAATGACTCAATCGTAATTGTATTGACCTTGTCGCGATGCATAAATTCGCTGTCAGCTTTTCTTGAATGTCGACCATGTAACACTCCTTGTTTTACTGTGATACTTTACCTTTCAGGAGGGGCGCGCGCTTTTCCATTAACTTCCGCTACTAACGCACGCCAGACGCCATCGCATTGTATCCCAGTTGCAGACCTTCGTCCAGAAGCCGTTCCTGTAGACTCCTCATCTATCTCCGCACCGCGTGACCTCAGTTCCACTTCGGATTCCCTCACAGACAATAATCCATCACTTTGTTATCCTCTTGATAATCGTATTGTTACAATACCATATATTTAATCCAGCATCCTCTTCTATCTTCGTTTGCCTGACGCATGCCGAGCCAGAGACGCAAGTCCTATAATACTTATTCAACGGACTCCCTTTTGTCTCGCCCAAGCCCTGCAGATCAGAAGAGCTCTTCAACTATTCCGAAACTATGTTGGCAATAAAAGCGTAATCGGGAAATCAAACCCGGCGTATGTAGCGTCGACTTCACCTTTTGTCAACAGGATGGTCGAGTGATATTTGGAGAACGAATAAAAACGCGGCACATGCAGAAAAGCGCATTAACAATTCCGAAAATATGTTGGAATAAAAAACCGACTTATACAAAGTTTTTTTATGCCTCCGTTTGCATGCGCTTCGTTGTATCAAAAACCGGAAATTGTGTTGCGAGGGGCATAACCTCCGCTTGATAAAACCGAACAGGAATGTGTTTTCTTTTTCTGCAAATTGAAGAAAGAGCATTTTCGATTAAATAAACCACAAGAAAGCCATAGAGTTCAGTCACGAACGGCGTCTTTGGAAATCCTGCCGTTCTAGTTTTTGTGCCTTGAAGTACTCAAATCCTAATTATTATGCTACGACCGACATTCGACATTCATTGTACTGGCACGCAATTGGCCATCGCACACCACACCGCATGCTGAGACCTTAACGTGGATAAATTAAGACAATATTGACGACACTTGGCCGGCCCCCACTTTCTAACACGACACGCAGCACGTGTTTCCAGACCGGACTCGCCGCAACGGGCGCCAGGCATCGCACAATGTCTGCGTTTTCGGCCTAGGTCGGGCCCTAACTATTGTATGAACGATACTATTCATTCCCGACCTTCATCTTTGTCAATCGTGCGATTCAGATTTTTGGGCCACGAAGTCTTCGGATTACGATACGTCGCTGGACAAAGTAATTTTCGATGTAGTAGTAGTAGTAGTAGTAGAAGTAGTAGTAGTAGTAATAGTAGTATAAGTAGGTGGATACACGTAGTAAGGACCTGTCCCGTTTTCCATTTGTATTACAAATTCAAAGTTCTTCATTATTCCGCTCCATTTTGTAAGTTTATGGTAATTCGAAGACTTCATGGCCCAAAAATCAGAATGGCACGATGGCCAAAGACGAAGGTCGGGAATGAATAATATTGTTTATTATTCAAACAATAGTGAGGGCCCGACCGGGGCTGAAAACGCCGACAAGGCGCGATGCCTAGCGCCCGCTGCAGGTGAGTCATGCCTGGACACACGTGGGGCTTGTCGTGGTAAAAAGTGGGGGCCGGCAAAGTGTCGTCGAATTGTCTTAATTTATCAACGTTAAGGTCACAGCATGCGATGTTGTGTGAATTAGCCAATGGGATGACAGTCCAATGGATGTCATGCGTCTGGAATAAATAAACACACCATTTAAGGTCACTACAAGTTCGCCTTCTTGGTGCGTTCACACTTCGACAAACTTCCTTCATAAGTAAAGATCACTTGTCCAGTAAATCCGTCTTATATACTTATCTATATCAGAAGTTTGCATTTTCTAGATTTCTGACTATTTTTAGTTAATGCTTCACCTGCTCTGGTGAAGCTAAAAATCGGGACAAATTAGGAATGACCGAATTGCAATATCCCGTGATTCTTGTAGGCATTGATGGGTATTGTTTACGCATTGGTCGAAGGCATTTCTTTTAACGTAAATAGAGCGGATGTGATAGTTCATCAAATATACGAGCAACGATTATCTCTTTGATGGAGAGCAATGGCAGGCCACAAGAAAACGAGATTATTTTAATAAACATTAAAAAGGCCGAGAAAATCACTGAGAACAAAATATACAATAAGGAAAATTATTCAGGCGCAGACAAAGGTTGTTTTTACCGCTGAAGCTCAAACCAAGTATCCTGAATTGGCGAACTAAGAAGCAGAGAAGAGACGATATTTACCGAAGACGGCTGCCACATGATCACTCCAATATAACCGACTGTTAAGAATTCCGCCGAAATATTTTGATTTCGAGATCGAGGCGAAGTTATGGAGCGTGTTTATTTCAGGATTATCGATATCCACATTCACGGAAAATGTACTGGAGATGCATTTTGATGCGTTCAGCAGAAGGCCATTCTGCGAAGGCCATTGGACTACCTGCCCGACCATTCGTCTTGCAGGTCGTTACTGATGTAGTCGACATTGTTGTGGACATTGTATGCATGGGCTGACATCTTGACACCACACCGCATGCTGTGACCTTAACGTGGATAAATTAAGATAATATCGACGACACGTGTTTCCAGACAGGACTCGCCGCATTGTCTGCGTTTTCGGCCCAGGTCGGCCCTCACTATTGTTTCAACAATATTAACAATTCCGGACCTTCATCTTTGCCAATCGTGCCATTCTGATTTTTGGGCCACGAAGTCTTCGAATTACGATACGTCGCTGGACAAAGTAGTATTAGGTGAAGTATTAGAAGAAGGCTGCTTTATAAATTCACACTAATCCCGAGGCCTCATTCTGGTTGGCTTCCTTTTCGGAGTTATTTTCGCAAATAAGTATATTCTTCATCCTTTGGCAGGATTTCACCTCGTCAAAGAAGACTGTCTGCTATGTCGAACCAATGAATAAAATATAAAAATGTCCTTGTATATTCGACGGCGATGGGCATATTTCGCAACAGTAGGTTAGGATGGGACGCGAAACGTTATCCGGGTTGAACGAAGCCGGTGGAAACCCTTCTTCGCGCTTTAAGCGCGTATTTGGACTTCTGTCTTCGCTTTGCAATTCCACAGGCACTCCAATGACGTACGCACAGCGCGCCAAATGCACTCCATTCTTCACCGATCACATTGGGCAGCCTTGATTTAAGAGTGCCAATAAAACCGGGATGCAGAAACCGGCAACAAGAACGACACCAATCATATCATTTGTTTGAATCATTAAGATAATTCTTTCGTATAGTAATTGTTGTGATTTTGTAAGTTTGGCATTCCGGTGCCTTCACATAATTGTGTGGTTAGGATACGCGTGTATGTGCAGCTGAGTTGTCGGCACAGAGGTTGGGCTACTTCGTATTAATTCTCAAATGCACCAACAGCCCGCTTCGCAATCCGACATTTTAATCGATTGGGCTTAATTTCTGTATTTATATATTTTATTTGTAGTAGAAGTGCTATTATTAGTAGCAGAAGTGGTATGTAAATGACTTATTTCCATGGTTCCAAATGGGAATGTGACGTTGAGCGAAGCGTAGGCTGAAATGCCCACGCTACTTGTAACATGCAAGTAGAGTTACAGACTTTATATAATCTGTCTCGCAGTAAATCAAGCAATTCATTTGACGCCCACAGCAGACAAACTAGTGAAATTCGGCGGCGGAATCTAGAATAGAGTATTCACAAGGGAACTTCATCGGTTATACATTGGCGATGATTGTGATGGAGGTAACGGATAATTGAACGTGATCTTATCGTACTCTATGGGTAACCCGTCTATCACTATTGCGAAGTAAAACAGATTGGAGTTATTTATCTTGTGTTTAACAGTTCAAAGTGAAGGCGATAGTGCATCTCGTGGTTTGCCTTTACAGCATCCACCCTTACGAGGATCTGATCGATTGTCTTCGAAGAGAAGCCTGGTTTTACCGTGAAGCAAATTGCAAGTCGTGTGTACCTAAATGGGCTACGAATCCGATTTATGACAGTGAGCATTTTAAATGGCACTTCTAAAAGAAGAAGGGAAGCGAGGATTGAATTGTGTGTTGAAAGAGTGTCTCTCAAATGGTCGTATTGTATTTAAAAATGGATAAATAATTGTCTTTGCAGCAACATCTATTGAAGTATGTTTGTAATTGTGACATTTTATTATGCCTTAACGCAAATTGGACGTTTTTCTGTTACTTTAATAAGCACGTTATCATATTTATGGAAGTGAGCTTCTTAAATTGACTTTTTAACAAAAAAAAAAGGTATCTCCATTCGCATTCCATTAGTAAGAAAATAGATATTTCGCGATTGTAGGTAAGTAAAGGACGAGTTTCGTTGCGGAATTCGCGATACGTAGACATTGTTTAAATTGCTCATTTCTTATTGAATTGACCTAGACGCGTTGCATAAAGTCGCTGTCACCTTTTCTTGATTGACGAAAGTATGTTGGCGTTAATAAACGGACCCACAAAAAATATTGTATGCTTCCGTCTGCATGGGCTTCGTTGTATCAAAAAACGGAAATTGTGTTGCGAGGGGCATAACCTCCGATTGATAAAACCGAACAGGAATGTATTTGCTTTTTCTGCTAATTGAACAAAGAGCATTTTCGTTGTAATAAATCACAAAAAAAACCATATAGTTCAGTCCCAATCGTCGTCTTTGGAAATCATGCCGTTCTAGTTTTGGGCCTTGAAGTACAACTAATTATTATGCAACGACCGACATCTGACTTTACAACACCAAGTCGTTAGCCTTGTTTTTTCCTTTAGACGAGCAATCAAAGCTTTATGGGAAAATCAAACCTGGCATATGCAGGGTCGACTTCACCTTTTGTCAACAGGATGGTCGAGTGATATTTGGAGAACGAATAAAAACGCGGCACATGCAGTTTTGCCTTGCGCAAATGATGAAAAATTGCTTCGCTCTGTTATTTCCACCCAGCTCTACGTCAACAATACCAAAGCGTGTTTTCGTAAAATGGTGTCTTCTTTATTTTATTCATAGACCTCAGGACCTTACGGTGGCGTATATTATCTCGTAATCTATTACCTTGCATGTCAAATTCGTTGTATAAGGTGCGGAGCTGGACACCGGGGCATCGATCACCAGTATAGGGGACATCATATTCGCCATCGGCCGGTGAATTTTAATTTACTACATTGCATGATAAATTAGAATAACGAAAACGTCTGCAGCAATTGTCTTATTACAGAGATAAGCTTTTCGAGGAAGCAAATAAAATATTCCATAAATATGAAAAAATCATGGCAATTGAAGTAGCATTCCATTTGCTCCACAATCGCTACTACCTTCACGTGCTCGGGGGAAAATTGGATCCTAAAACGACAACAAATAGGAATTGAGTGACGCTGCGTCAATGTTAATGGTATTGCATGAAATTTCACTTTACGGTTAAATGGTAGGAAGATTGTGGGAATCAAACGGTTAACGTCCATGGAAGAAGCGATTAAGAGTTTTGGAAGACAAGGATAAAGGTGATGGATATTTTTTGATAAGCGAACGAACGTTACACGTATTCGTCAAAGTAATACATTTCATGAAAGCACGCTTACATTATTCAGGCAATTGAAAACCCTATAACCATATCCAAGGCATTTGACTTGACAATCAATTTTCCCAACAATCGCCAATGGCTGCATGTTCTTGGAAAATATTAAATTTTCAAGATAGTAGAAACGTATTTCGTAAAACTGCCCTCATATAGTGTTAAATAATGTTATTTTCGTTTGTTTTATGATGCCAAAAATGATAATAATAATAAGTATTGTTATGGCTTATTAAGTCACCAGGACCAAAACGTCCAGCATAAAACAAGACAGTTTGACAATTACCAGCAATGAATATGTTCCTGCTTCATCTGCTCTAGTGAAACTACAATTAAGGATAAATGAATTACGGTATTGCGATATTCCGCCGTTATTGTTGGTATTGAACGGTTTGGTCGAGGAGATTAACAATTGGATAAACTCTAATAGAAGGGATGGAGGGTCACTTAAAATACGAGCAGCGATTTCTGAACAACCATTGGAGTGGCGTTGAACGGAGATCTCTTGGATTGAGAGCACATGTAGACCACTAGAAACTAGATTATGTTAAATAGCCTACGGAGTGTTAAAAATTCATTTCAGGTCAAGGACAATCACTGGGAAACACAATATACAATAAAGAAAATAATTCAGGCGTAGACAACGGTTGTTTTTAGCGCTACAGCTCAAACCAAGTCTCCTGAACCGGCGAACTAAGAAACAGAGGCGACGAAATTTACCAAAGACAGCTGTCACATGATCACTTAAAGATAACCGACCGTTACGAATTCCGCCGAGATATTTTTATGTTGAGCTCGAAGCGAAATTAAGGAGTGAAGGGATTTCGGGAGTGTCAACATTGGCTGTCAAGGCAAATGTAATATAGATGCATTTTGATGCATTCAGCAGAAAACCAATCTCCGAAGACCATTCAAGTACCTCGGTGACTTCCTGTCCTAGCTGTTGAGCAGCACCATTCGTCTTGCAGGTTGGTACCGTTGTAGTCAACATTGAATGAATGGGTTTGACATCTTTCTACGAAGTGCCTCGCTGGACACAGTTGTATTAGATGTAGTAATAGTGGTAGCAGTAGTAGTAGCATGCCCTCATGCCCAACTCTCTTTGATGGTAGATGCTTCGAACACTGCAGTCGGCTCTCTACTTTACCAAGGGGACGAGGATGTGCCAATTTCTTGGATGCAAGCGAATCCGCACAACTTCTTACCATCCCGCGGCCAATGGGATGGTTGAGCGCCTCCATCGAACACCGAAGTCCTCCAGCTGAGCCGTCTCTGCTTGTCTCCGATGTTCTTCAAAGGCTACGCAGTTATGCTTGGAGCGTTAAGCCTTACGTGACCAGACCCCAGAAGTCAGTCTACAAAATCTTGAAGCTCCCACTACTACAAAAAAGCATAAACGTATTTCTCCGGCGTGATAGAGTCCGTCGTCCCTTTTTCCGATACTTTCTCGTTCTGATAAAACGTTTAAAATATCCCTGAATAAACACCATAAAACGGTTTCAATTGATCGACTCAAGAATGCTTCCGTCGAAAAACCCTTTTTCAATGCTGTTCTAATTCGCAATCCGTCCGAACTGACTGGCTAACCGAACGACGCGATTTCGCTACGAAAATCTATTGTATCATCTTCTCATGCACCGGCGCGAATCAGTCCGGAGCCGGCTGACGCATTGACAGCCACCCGTACACGAAGGGGTCGAGTAATCCACTCACCTACGCATTTAACAAACGTTGACCCTTAATTTACCTCGTTAACCTCCGTCTCCAACTGTCATCCTTATTGTATCTCTTCCCTTGTCGACGAAGAGTCTAAGGGGAGCCTTGTAGTGACCTTAAAAGCCTTTTTTTGTTTTTAACCACAGAAAACGATTTCCACCCTTTTCGGTCTTTTTAACAGAACAAGCATTAAAAAATCTCCATTCCATTTGTTCGAAATATGTAAAGCCGTTGAGACCGACAATATCCTCATTTCCTATATCCCTGACCATTCGTAGTTCCCGCATTACCTGTTGTGGTGAAACTTAAAATCGGGACGAATAAGGAACGATATGGCGCCATTCTTGTAGGTAGGAAACGTTATTGCCTACACACTTATCGAAGTGATTCGCGCTTAGATGAACGTGAATAGAGGGAGCGGGAGGAGTCATTTAAAATCCGGGTAGCCAGAAGCGTACAAATAGTAAAGAATTATGGACCCAACGCGAGGCACTGCGAAATGGTCAGCTGATCCGAGGATAGCGGGTTGTGTGGTTGATATGAACTGCCATCAGTGTGGACAGCTTCAATGCTGTCAGTCGCAGGCTCGACGTCGAGGTTTAGTCAACTTCAAGAAATGTTGACGTTTCCAAACAGGAGACATGACCAACCCGTTAATTGAGATGCCTCCAAACATTTGACTCTGCTTTACTGCACAAATGTTATTCTAAATAATGCAAATAATTTTACTAAATCGTTTTTTATCATTAGATATGTGAAACCTGGCATACGCACAGGTTAATAATAATAATAATAATTTTTACGCTTTATTAACGTCACAAAGACCAGAACTTTCAGCATTTTAATGTTTAACAGGAATGGAGGAAATAACAACGAGGTAATGGCGGCCATAGAAGGCCTTGTCCATAACGCGCGCGAGACAGTTTCCGCCACCCGGCCTCCAGGTTGCTAGATTACAAGCGCACGCCACTACTAATGATGCGTTGAATAGCGAAACGTACAGTTCGATTCATAGGACAGTACACAAGTGATCGCCCTGGACCCTGTTTCCGTAAAACAAAAAAGCCGTATTACAATATTTCGAATGTTCGAATCATGAAAACTTTTTTTTCTGATGAATTTTATTTCACCTTAACACTTTGACTTATTGTTTAATCGTGAATTGTTTTACATCGGAGAGACTTTGCTTTCGAGTCGTTAATTTGCAAGGCGACGGAAAATGTGGCGTTCCTACAAGCCTCAATGTATGCAGGTTGGGAGATAATAAGGTTTGTCTACCCTGAAGAAAGCTAATTAAATTCGTCTGATCCTATCTTAATGATGAGCTGTCAGCGGTAACCACGGGATCACGTTTTTTAACTACGGCGCGAAAAGGAAGTTAGTTACTCGTGTGAACGAAGGGTTTCTCACGTGATGTTACCTACGGCACTGCTGAAAGGGCAGTAGGTGAACGTTTTACTAATCCGCTTCGACTTCAGGTTGGTACCCAACCTGCAATAGGTCAGGGAAGCCTTATGGTGACCCGGGACTCAAACCAAATCTAAAACTAGCGATAACGTAGCCATGGAATCGCTTTCAAAATAAATAGATTCCTTACCTCGAACCATTGGGAAAGAACTAACATTTCGTCTCGTTTCTACACGTATCATCTTAAACTCTAACAATCAAACGTTGGCTTAGCTTCGAAGGTGACCTCTAGTTTGTATGACGTCCACCAAAATTATGGTCGTTTTTTGGTTTGCGGAAGGGGCCGGTGATTGTGTTTAATTTGGCAATTAAAATAGGCCCCAAATTCCTTTTTATCGTAGTAAACCCTTTGAATGGAATTTCTAAGAAGTGAATTACGCAGGTAGATCGAGCATTGCTGGAAGTATAGTAGGTTGACATCTTACATACCCCAAGTTGGGCGCTAACCTAAAATCAGTCCGGGAAGTCTGGAGACAATGCAAATCAGTTTTTGGATTGTCAAACATTGGTTTCATTTGAGGTAACCAGAAACAACATGGGAACAGTACGCTATGAGTACAATTATAGAAACATTTGCAATGACCTTAATGTGGTATGACCTTACGCAAATTCGGCAGAAACGGCGAATTAATAAACTGCAGACGACATTCCCAGGATCACTTCAGAATCGCACATCTTATCACAGTGGGGATATGGTTTTAATAGCTTTACATAGTGTTAAAAGCACAGCTGAATTCCATAAACGCGCTTTTACCAGAGTTCGTCCATAAGCAAACGTTTTTTCAACAATACAGACGAGTTTGCGATAGCTCCTGTCTAAAAAAGTTCTGAAGAACCATAGACTGGTTTCGGAACAGGTTTTATGGCCACATCTCTCGTTTTCGAGTGACTAGATTATTCCCCTACCGAATGACATTCTTGCTGATTGGGTCCGGGCCTTCTATCAGGATGTTGAGGTCCATTCAGCGCGAACGACGTTCGAAATCACAGAGGATACTTAGACACACTCGCGGAACCTGCTGACGGGTATCGAATCTGTAACTTCCAAGCCAGGTTCAGTTTTACCTGGTGCTATTGCTATAATTAATCTGTTGTGACTCACGGGCGTTTTATAATTGCCCATTTGAAGCGATTTGTGTCTGCAAAAACATGAGAATGGTTTTTAATTTATCATTACCATGACCTTCAATCAGTTGGTTTAATGTAATCGATTTGACAAGCTCTTAATTTAGGTACATTCTTAACCATTTTTATCGGCTTTTAATCCTAGGTTTCATTCACTAATTTGGATCATTGGGGTTAATGCATATTAGATTTGGGTAAACTTAAATCGGAGTGTATAGAACATGGTTTACAAGTGCGTTTCGTATTTTAACACGTGACTTGCATGATGCATATTTTGTTATACTGATTTCTGCAGACACGTGCATTTTTTTTAAAAAAAAACGCAATTAAACCATGGGATTACAGCACGTCCTTGCACAATCAAACATCAGTCTTCAGCACTATAAAAGGACGCATTCATATTACTCGGTTTATACGCTCGAAAATGTTTTGTCTCCTTGTCCTGTTCAGTGCCTTGATCGTTGCGACAAACGCATGCCCAAAGTAAGTGATTGTTTAATATTTTGCATTAATTTATTAAGAGTTTTGCTCAAACGAAAATGTATTTTATTTTAAAGGCCCCCTGAATGGTATCAAAGTTGGTGAGTTCACGTCTCTAGCCAATTTTGACTTTCTTTCAGGAAAATGTTTGATTTGGGTTTGTAAACTTCTCTATTTTAGCGACTTCTGTCGATGGTAAAATTACTTGCTGTGTAAATTTGTCTGTCGATTGTTTTCTAACACGACTATTAATTTTAAGGAGCCCGTAAGACCAACAATTTGATATGACTTACATATTGTTTCTCTTCCAATGGGGAAATTAATGACCATTTCTTTTATTCTATTAAAGTGCTTATAAGTTCGTTTTTTTAAATATATCTGAATATACCTGCGGTATATATGAGGGACAATGATAGAATAATTCATTTTACTTATTTAGATATTTTGACTGGTAAGCATTTTTTTATATTTCAATCAGCAATCAGAAATCTTTACACTGAATAGTGAAGGTCATGTGAGCTTGAGATGGTGTTAAAAGCCGAGCTGTAGTCCAAGAACGGATTTCACACATGAGTCCACTGAAGAGTAGAGTGACAAATTTATCTGGATGTCTTTAATGTAGAAGCAATCCTTATTTCGTACTTCTTATTTAATTTATAGTAAAGAATGGTAATTTTCATCTAAAACCTTTTCGTGTCACATTTAATATGCAGAAAATAAGTTTTTCTACTATTTATTTTATAAAGCGGCGTCACCAACCCAAGGTATGTCAGTGAATACAGAGAACGTTTTATATTCTAATAATATACTGTCTACCCATTTTTGTCAATAGATACCAATGGTCTGTTTAGTAATTCTTAAATAAATGCAGACGACATCAACATGTGAAAATAAAATCATTTTTTTTGTCAAGCACACGCTGCAAACCATATCATCCTAGTTCGTAAGTTGAATTGCCAAATACATTATTTTTAAATGCAGATTTATCATCGATTTATAATTTCAGAGAAAATCAGTGGTTCTGGTGGTAAGTACAATATATATCTCTTTTATTTGATCTCCCGTCTTTAACACCCATTTATTTACAAAGTGTGCAGTGCAGCGTGAGTTACTTACTTCACAACTTATGAAAAAGACAGATTTAATCTATTTCATCCTAATCAATGATACATTTTAGAGCACCAGGTAGATGCGTTCTCTTTACGACGGTACTTTTGATTGTTTTACAACAAAACTTTATTTAAAATGTAACGACAGTCTGATGAATTAATGATAAAATAACATGTGAATAAGTTGCCCACGCAATTCATTACATTTCAATGAAATATCTTGTTTTATGTTTCTTCTACAAACATATATATTATTTATATTGTCTACGACTCTTTCCATATTGATTTCTTTTATTTTCAGCATCAACAAATATTCAAGCCTCCGATTCGAATATTTTTTCACTTTTCAAATAAATATAAATTCACTAGAATTATACTTTAATTTTTTGGTAATCATATACAATAATAATAAAATTGATAAAATGAGGCAGCTAGCATCAGTGTTATCTCAGAAGAACAAATAAATAGGTTGTCTTGTAGAATTTTCTGCTTCCTGAGTAATTCGGATATCGTGAATAGAGAACACTAGATTTGATAAACGTATTCTTAAAATTCCATCGACGACTGACATGTAAACCCATGAAGGCAAAACCCAAACAACTTAGCAAAACGATTAAGAATGCTCCAAACTGGGTGTATTATGGAGTTTGATCATTAAATTTTCAAATTTAAAATATACCTGAACCCTCCTAGTAATTTCGGTAACAAGCCACCACAACTAGCTCAATACCCAGATACACGAAAAGTGTGCACCAACAAGCATAAACGATTTTATCTAGCTAAACAATTAAATTATTACAACTTAGTACGCAAATCACTTCATCCTCTGAAAATGTTACACAAATTGATTGCTAAAGCTAATTAGCAAGTGCTCATAATAACTAACTACGAAAATAGCGATTTGGGCGGTGGACAACTGTGAGTAGGAGCAGTTTGCTTCTGACATAAGGATCGCTTGTCCAGAATATGGGCGATCTGTATGGTGGTTGTCAAACTAGAATAGATTAACTAAAATAAAGGTTTCTCTTTGAGAATCCAAGCGGTTGGCCACAGAGTCATACGATTTCTCAGCTCTCCATTGACACTCATTCATGAATGTCGAGCCCATCAAATTGTGCAATAAAAAGCCACCTGTTATTGTTCTTCTTTAGATCATCGAATGAAATGAATCATTAAGCCTCAACTAAAATAAACTGTCCCTTATATTCGTGAAGGGCAAACATGCAAACATGCTCGCAAACCAGGCGCAAGTGGGAAGATTGATGCTTTGAAACTGCATTTTAAACACGATATTCAAGATTATTGACGAAAGTTTTATCGGTTAAGCCAACTCATCCTCCATTCGAATATGGCAATTTACATGTCCAGCCCAGAGATTGCAGGTAAAAAACCGAGGTATTGCCGGTTCTTCCAGTCGGTTAGAACTTGTCAGAGATTGTTAGTAGAGGGCTGTGCGATGGGATAGCTAAGCTGGTTAGGCTTAAATGAACCAGTAAACTGGGGGCATATAAAGGTGTTAAACGACGGTCGAAGGACATCGAACCAGCGCCAAGAGTAGCGCTGAGAGACGACACGAATTTATGACGAACACTTCAGTACTGTGCAAGCGGCATTTTTTTCAAATTGAAGAAAAGATTTAACGGCGTTTTAGAGACATGTCGTAGCAGGTTGACTCAACGCAAAAGCATCTAGATGTAGATAATTCGTGAAATGACTCATTTGGAGCAGGAATATGGTATATGGAGATTCAGATGGAATTCACACCGATGATGTTTGTGCTGCTTATTTCGCAACAGTAGGTTAGGATGGGACGCGAAACGTTATCCGGGTTGAACGAAGCCGGTGGAAACCCTTCTTCGCGCTTTAAGCGCGTATTTGGACTTCTGTCTTCGCTTTGCAATTCCACAGGCACTCCGATGACGTACGCACAGCGCGCCAAATGCACTCCATTCTTCACCGATCACATTGGGCAGCCTTGATTTAAGAGTGCCAATAAAACCGGGATGCAGAAACCGGCAACAAGAACGACACCAATCATATCATTTGTTTGAATCATTAAGATAATTCTTTCGTATAGTAATTGTTGTGATTTTGCAAGTTTGGCATTCCGGTGCCTTCACATAATTGTGTGGTTAGGATACGCGTGTATGTGCAGCTGAGTTGTCGGCACAGAGGTTGGGCTACTTCGTATTAATTCTCAAATGCACCAACAGCCCGCTTCGCGGTCCGACATTTTAATCGATTGGGCTTAATTTCTGTATTTATATATTTTATTTGTAGTAGAAGTGCTATTATTAGTAGCAGTAGCGGTATGTAAATGATCTATTTCCATGGTTCCAAATGGGAATGTGACGTTGAGCGAAGCGTAGGCTGAAATGCCCACGCTACTTGTAACATGCAAGTAGAGTTACAGACTTTATATAATCTGTCTCGCAGTAAATCAGGCAATTCATTTGCCGCCCACAGCAGACAAACTTGTGAAATTCGGCGGCGGAATCTAGAATAGAGTATTTACAAAGGAACTTCATGGGTTATACATTGGCGATGAATTCGATTGTTGTTATTCGAGGTTCGACGATTTTAACTAAAACCACTAAGCCCTTTTATGACATACACGTCTAAAAAATATTACGAATGAAAACGCAGGCAAAACGTGGCCCAAAAATCAGAATGGCACGATGGCCAAAGACGAAGGTCGGGAATGAATAATATTGTTTATTATTCAAACTATAGTGAGGGCCCGACCTGGGCTGACAACGCCGACAAGGTGCGATGTTTAGCGCCCGCTGCAGGCGACTCCATGCCTGGACACACGTTGGGCGTTTCGTGGTAAAAAGTGGGGGCCGGCCAAGTGTCATCGATATTGTCTTATGTAGCGCCCCTTGTTTTACTATGCTACCTATACCTTATATGAGGGACGCGCACTATTGTACATCCCGGTCTACGCCCTTGACGTTACACCCCACACAGCGTGCGAGTTGCCGATCTTCTTCCAGAAATCCGAGAACCAACTCAACGTCCTCCTTCACCATTCTGAACTTGCTTACCAGTCCATTCTCTCAATTTGTCATACCTACGTGTTACGATAACCGTATCCCCTCTACGTATTCACCTATACCTATTTCTACATTACCGACTCCTTCTCTCGCCTGTTGGATAAACATGCCACCTAAAAGGGACCTTGTTTTAGAAAACACTGACGAGAAGACCGTCATACTTAATTTATCCACGTTAAGGTCCCAGCATACGCTGTTGTGTGAGTTAGCCAATGGGATGCCAGTCCAATGGATGTCATGCGTCTGGAATAAATAAACACACCATTTAGTTCACCTTCTTGGTGCGTACACACTTCGACAAACTTCCTTCATAAGCGGCATTTTTTTCAAATTGAAGAAAAGATTTAACGGCGTTTTAGAGACATGTCGTAGCAGGTTGACTCAACGCAAAAGCATCTAGATGTAGATAATTCGTGAAATGACTCATTTGGAGCAGGAATATGGTATATGGAGATTCAGATGGAATTCACACCGATGATGTTTGTGCTGCTTATTTCGAAACAGTAGGTTAGGATGGGACGCGAAACGTTATCCGGGTTGAACGAAGCCGGTGGAAACCCTTCTTCGCGCTTTAAGCGCGCATTTGGACTACTGTCTTCGCTTTGCAATTCCACAGGCACTCCGATGACGTACGCACAGCGCGCCAAATGCACTCCATTCTTCACCGATCACATTGGGCAGCCTTGATTTAAGAGTGCCAATAAAACCGGGATGCAGAAACCGGCAACAAGAACGACACCAATCATATCATTTGTTTGAATCATTAAGATAATTCTTTCGTATAGTAATTGTTGTGATTTTGCAAGTTTGGCATTCCGGTGCCTTCACATAATTGTGTGGTTAGGATACGCGTGTATGTGCAGCTGAGTTGTCGGCACAGAGGTTGGGCTACTTCGTATTAATTCTCAAATGCACCAACAGCCCGCTTCGCAATCCGACATTTTAATCGATTGGGCTTCATTTCTGTATTTATATATTTTATTTGTAGTAGAAGTGCTATTATTAGTAGCAGTAGCGGTATGTAAATGATCTATTTCCATGGTTCCAAATGGGAATGTGACGTTGAGCGAAGCGTAGGCTGAAATGCCCACGCTACTTGTAACATGCAAGTAGATTTACAGACTTTGCATAATCTGTCTCGCAGTAAATCAGGCAATTCATTTGCCGCCAACTGCAGACAAACTTGTGAAATTCGGCGGCGGAATCTAGAATAGAGTATTCAAAAAGGAACTTCATGGGTTATACATTGGCGATGAATTCGATTGTTGTTATTCGAGGTTCGACGATTTTAACTAAAACCACTAAGCCCTTTTATGACATACACGTCTAAAAAATATTACGAATGAAAACGCAGGCAAAACGTGGCCCAAAAATCAGAATGGCACGATGGCCAAAGACGAAGGTCGGGAATGAATAATATTGTTTATTATTCAAACTATAGTGAGGGCCCGACCCGGGCTTACAACGCCGACAAGGTGCGATGTTTAGCGCCCGCTGCAGGCGACTCCATGCCTGGACACACGTTGGGCGTTTCGTGGTAAAAAGTGGGGGCCGGCCAAGTGTCATCGATATTGTCTTATGTAGCGCCCCTTGTTTTACTATGCTACCTATACCTTATATGAGGGACGCGCACTATTGTACATCCCGGTCTACGCCCTTGACGTTACACCCCACACAGCGTGCAAGTTGCCGATCTTCTTCCAGAAATCCGAGAACCAACTCAACGTCCTCCTTCACCATTCTGAACTTGCTTACCAGTCCATTCTCTCAATTTGTCATACTTACGTGTTACGATAACCGTATCCCCTCTACGTATTCACATATACCTATTTCTACATTACCGACTCCTTCTCTCGCCTGTTGGATAAACATGCCACCTAAAAGGGACCTTGTTTTAGAAAACACTGACGAGAAGGCCGTCATACTTAATTTATCCATGTTAAGGTCACATCATGCGCTGTTGTGTGAGTTAGCCAATGGGATGCCAGTCCAATGGATATCATGCGTCTGGAATAAATAAACACACCATTTAGTTCACCTTCTTGGTGCGTTCACACTTCGACAAACTTCCTTCATAAGTAAAGATTACTTGTCCAGTAAATCCGTCTTATATACTTATCTTTATCAGAAGTTTGCATTTTCTAGATTCTTGACTATTTTTAGTTACTGCTTCCCCTGCTCTGGTGAAGCTAAAAATCGGTACAAATTAAAAATGACCGAATTGCGATATCCCGTGATTCTTGTAGGCATTGATCGGTATTCTCTACGAATTGGTCGAAGAAATTTCTGTGACCGTGAATAGAGCGGATGTGATAGTTCATCTTATATACCAGCAATGATAATTTCTTCGACGGAGAGCATTGGCAGGCCACTAGAAACGGGATTATTTAAAAAACGTCAACGACCGTTTAAAAAGTCTGAACATTTTAGGCCGGGGAAAATCATTGGGGAACACAATATACAATAAGGAGAATTATTCAGGTGTAGACACGGGTTGTTTTTACCGCTGGCGCTCAAACCAAGTCTCCTGAACCGGCGAACTAAGAAGCAGAGAAGAGACGACATTTACCGAAGACGGCTGCCACATGATCACTCTAAGATAACCCACTGTTAAGAATTCCGCCGAAAATGTTTGATTTCGAACTCGAGGCGGAATTATGGAGCGTATTTATTTCAGGAGTATCGGCATCCACCTTCACTGAATATGTACTGGAGATGTATTTTGATGGGTTCAGCAGAAGGCCATTCTGCGAAGACCATTCGACTACCTGTCCAAGCATTCGTCTTGCAGGTCGTTACTGATGTCATCGACATTGGTGCGGACATTGAATGCATGGGCTTGACATCTTTCTACGAAGTGCCTCGCTGGACACAGTAGTATTAGATGTAGTAATAGTGGTAGCAGTAGTAGTAGCATGCCCTCATGCCCAACTCTCTTTGATGGTAGATGCTTCGAACACTGCAGTCGGCTCTCTACGTTACCAAGGGGACGAGGATGTGCCAATTTCTTGGATGCAAGCGAATCCGCACAACTTCTTACCATCCCGCGGCCAATGGGATGGTTGAGCGCCTCCATCGAACACCGAAGTCCTCCAGCTGAGCCGTCTCTGCTTGTCTCCGATGTTCTTCAAAGGCTACGCAGTTATGCTTGGAGCGTTAAGCCTTAAGTGACCAGACCCCAGAAGTCAGTCTACAAAATCTTGAAGCTCCCACTACTACAAAAAAGCATAAACGTATTTCTCCGGCGTGATAGAGTCCGTCGTCCCTTTTTCCGATACTTTCTCGTTCTGATAAAACGTTTAAAATATCCCTGAATAAACACCATAAAACGGTTTTAATTGATCGACTCAAGAATGCTTCCGTCGAAAAACCCTTTTTCAATGCTGTTCTAATTCGCAATCCGTCCGAACTGACTGGCTAACTGAACGACGCGATTTCGCTACGAAAATCTATTGTATCATCTTCTCATGCACCGGCGCGAATCAGTCCGGAGCCGGCTAACGCATTGACAACCACCCGTACACGAAGGGGTCGAGTCATCCACTCACCTACGCATCTAACAAACGTTGACCCTTAATTTACCTCAGTTAACCTCCGTCTCCAACTGCCATCCTTATTGCATCTCTTCCCTTGTCGACGAAGAGTCTAAGGGGAGCTTTGTAGTGACCTTAAAAACCTTTTTTTTGTTTTTACCCACACGAAACGATTTCCACCCTTTTCGGTCTTTTTAACAGAAGAAGCATTAATAAAATCCCCATTCCATTTGTTCGAAATATGTAAAGCCGTTGAGACCGACAATATCCTCATTTCCTATATCCCTGACCATTCGTAGTTCCCGCTTTACCTGTTGTGGTGAAACTTAAAATCGGGACGAATAAGGAACGATATGGCGCCATTCTTGTAGGTAGGAAACGTTATTGCCTACACACTTATCGAAGTGATTCGCGCTTAGATAAACGTGAATAGAGGGAGCGGGAGGAGTCATTTAAAATCCGGGTAGCCAGAAGCGTACAAAGAGTGAAGAATTATGGACCCAACTCGAGGCACTGCGAAATGGTCAGCTGATCCGAGGATAGCGGGTTGTGCGGTAGACGATATGAACTGCCATCAGTGTGGACGGCTTCAATGCTGTCAGTCGCAGGCTCGACGTCGAGGTTTATTCAACTTCAAGACATGCTGACGTTTCCAAACAAGTGACATGGCAAACGCGTTAATTGAAATGCCTCCCAACATTTGACCCGGCTGAACTGCACAAATGTTATTCTTAATTTTGCAAATATCTTTATTAAATCGTTTTTTATCGTTGAATATTGGAAACCTGACTTACGCACAGGTTAATAATGCTTTGAATAGTTAAACGAACAGTTTGATTCATAGGACAATACACAAATAGACTTCAAATTTAAAACATTGTCAATAACCATGTTGTAAATTAATAACATGCACAAATTGACATAGTCAAAGATGGTAAAAATATGGCAAAAATTAAATTCTGGGATTTTTAACTACACTAATTCAATGCAACGACCGCTGTGTAACTAGTTCGATCCAGTGTGCGGCCTTTTGTATATATGACGGAGAAAGTGTGTTACTTCAACATAGACGAACTAGATTGCGAACTTCGTCGTTATAGCAGACAAATATTCCGCGTAATGGGTAGAATAAGATAGGATAGTTTCCTATTGACGATGCTTGTTATTATGTCCTTGCAAAACGCCGGGCGTAAGAGGATAAAATTGCTTAGGAAGTCTCATGGCGCTTCAATTTCCATCTAAGGTGTTGTTAAGCATGGTTTCGTATATTTAACCAGTTTTGTGTTGGACGGTGTCTTACCTGAATCGATTTGTGTTTGTTAAGGGTCACTTTGGCTTGTTAATAAGCAGGTTGGTTTTTATTGACTGCGATCTATGTAACCAATTTTACAAGGAATGACTTCAAGTAATTCGTTAACCATTATTTTTCGGTGTCAATTAAAGGCCTTATTTAGTAATTTAGATCCTTCATCGAAATGACAGTGCACAAACCATATTTTCCACGGTCGTTTCGAATGAACCGGCATTAACCGAATTTGTTTTTTTCCCGATGGATATATTAGTTACTATTCATTTCATTCTATCTGAGTACCGATCAGTATGTTTTTTGATCGATCTGAATCTACGTATTATATGGCCGAGATAGAATAATTGAATATTTTATTTTGCTAATGTAGGTATTATGACTGGTAAGACATTTCACCATATGCATGTTTCTTAATTAAATGAAAATTTCAAATTTCTTGCTTCGCATTCTATTTACAGCAAAGAATTATAATTTAAAATTTTTCACTTTATATGGTATGCAATGGGCCGACAATGACCGTGTTTTCTACATATTTATTGAAGTGTGATTCCGAATGCAAAGTCTGTTAGTGAATACAAAGAATTTATTTTAATCAGATAAAACACGGCCTTTTTCATAGGTATTAATTATGTGTTCCTTCACTATTCAATATACAAAAACGACATAAAGATGTTAACATACTAGTTTGGTATATTTATTTACCAACCGATGCAAACCATATCATTACGATCCGTAAGTAAAAATGACAAGCACCTTTTTTTTAAATGCCTATAAATCATTAATTCGTTATGGTAGGACGTCAAATATTTGGTTCTGGTGGTAAGTAATATGTGAATTTCGGTTCCATTTGATATACCATTTATAACGCCTGTTTATTTACAAAACATGAACTGCAGCGTGATTTTATGACTTTACGGACAAGGAAAGGCGGTAAATTCTTAAATATTTAATATGGCAACAGTAAACTCCAAGATTTTGAACTTTACTGATTCAATGCAACAACAGGTAATTCTATTATAATGTGACGGAAGTATTTCAGAACAAATCTTTTGCATTCAAGCGTGGTGTAAAAGTCGCTTTTATTCAAGAAGGAGACGGGTCTCTGTAACAGGAAAACTACGATGCTTTTCCGTGTGCTGGAAAGGAGAGAAGCGTCGTCGAGCCGTTACGACTGTTGATGAAGGCAGCTGTGTCCCAGTGTGAGACATTTTATTGAGAGAGGGAGTGTGTTGCTTCACTCTATATCAGCCAGAGAGCAATCTTCACCGTTATAGCCGATGAACATCCCGCGTAATGGATAGTTTTCTAATGACGATTTGTGGCATTATGTCTTGCCAAAATGCCGGACGTGACACACCGATTCAATTAAACGTTCCCATAAATATCTGTAGAAAGTAAACGCATGGTGTCAGTTTACTTACAAAAGATAATGTAATAATGAAAGCGACAGATGAAGAATTTACAAGACCAGCGACACCGCGATCTTCCAACAATCGCTAATGCAAGAACGCGGTTTGAAAAAATGAGCTCTTCCGACCCATAAATTATCGTTGTCAATAAACAGTCGCCAGAGTATCACATGAGTTTTAAAAAATGAATATCTCCCCATGCTCCCATCAGTTGAGATGCAAAGGACATTTTTGCCGGTTTTAATTTCCTCATTTATGCCGTGTCGTCGTTAATGCCAACACAAAACAATCAATGGTCAAAATTGCAGCAGCTGAGCCGTGTCTGCTTGTCTCCGATGTTCTTCAAAGGCTACGCAGTTATGCTTGGAGCGTTAAGCCTTAAGTGACCAGACCCCAGAAGTCAGTCTACAAAATCTTGAAGCTCCCACTACTACAAAAAAGCATAAACGTATTTCTCCGGCGTGATAGAGTCCGTCGTCCCGTTTGAACCACCATATGACGGTCTTTTTCCGATACTTTCTCGTTCTGATAAAACGTTTAAAATATCCTTAAATAAACACCATAAAACGGTTTCAATTGATCGACTCAAGAATGCTTCCGTCGAAAAACCCTTTTTCAATGCTGTTCTAATTCGCAATCCGTCCGAACTGACTGGCTAACCGAACGACGCGATTTCGCTACGAAAATCTATTGTATCATCTTCTCATGCACCGGCGCGAATCAGTCCGGAGCCGGCTGACGCATTGACAACCACCCGTACACGAAGGGGTCGAGTCATCCACTCACCTACGCATCTAACAAACGTTGACCCTTAATTTACCTCAGTTAACCTCCGTCTCCAACTGCCATCCTTATTGCATCTCTTCCCTTGTCGACGAAGAGTCTAAGGGGAGCTTTGTAGTGACCTTAAAAACCTTTTTTTTGTTTTTACCCACACGAAACGATTTCCACCCTTTTCGGTCTTTTTAACAGAAGAAGCATTAATAAAATCCCCATTCCATTTGTTCGAAATATGTAAAGCCGTTGATGGATATTCTGAACCTGTCAGAACACGTCTCGAAATGCATTTGCGAAGATGAGGCCCTTTGTCTACTTGAAATTCACTAAGATTATATGGTATCGATGCCCCATGTTTTGGCAAAGGTAAGGAATACATAAGCCAATTTCATTGAAACGTTTTTATTAAGTTGATAATTGGGAAACAGTTAAATCTACTAAACCGGAATTGGTACGAGACATCTGTTCTGCATTGCTCTTATTTTTGTAGTTCGAGACGGAATGTTACGGAACAGTTCATTGAAATTGCATTATGAAAATGGGATAACTTAATAAAAGTTTGTTCTTTAAGGGGAGATTTGGGCAAGAAAACCGCGTTATTGGCGCGTTCTTAATAACGTTTAGGGAAGTGGGGTTTGGGTTGGACCTTCAGGTAAGTCATAACCAGTCAAGGTGTGTGAGTCGGTAGCTCGATCCTTCGTGTCTGTGATTGTGAATCAGGGCTATCCGAAGGTATGATTAAGCTTAAATGAGCCAATTGACGGGGGTGTATAAAGGCGTCCAAACAGCGCTGTCAGAGCCGACATGGCATGTCTCTGCGACTTTCTGTCTACATATCAGAGTAGGTAAAATCGAAACACAGAATGTGGCGGCACAAAATGAGACTCCATTGTGACCTGTAATGCTCTTACAGTTAGAGCATTGCCGAATAAATGCTTTTAATGCACAACATGGACCAATGGCGGATTCGGGTCTTAAAAATAATGATGGAATTCACATTTGTAAGGTTACAAGACACACATTTAAGAATAAAATTAGGAAAATACGAAGTGATACAGGAATCAGTGATCATGCAAAGAACATTACATAAATATTTCTAATCGATTCTCTGATTGATTGATTGATTCTGACATTGTCCTTTTCATCTTTTTAAATGTGTTGATGAGACTCTGGTCCAATTAATTAACAGTGCGACGCAGGAGAAACGTTTCGACGACAAAAACATCGAACATCCGCGAATCGATTGGGAATATGAGCATAGATCGTTTTAGAAATATGAAACTGAGATCGCGGCTTTCATGTTTTGACTGAGACTAAATGGCGGTTAAAGTAAGAAGAATTAACCGCCTTTCCTTGCCTGTAAAGTCATAAACGCACGCTTCTGTGCATGCTTTGTAAACAAACAGGCGTTATAACTGGTAAACAACCAGAACAACATGTTTGGTGTTGATTTATAGGCATTTCAAAAAACGGTGCTTGACATTTTAACAAACGGATTGTAATGGTAGGATTTGCATCGGTTGCTAAATAAAAAATAGTATTTTTACGTCGTTTTCGTATATGAAATAGTGAAGGAAATCAGCATGAATACCTATGAAAAAGGCCGTGTATTATATGAATCAAATCGATTCTTTGTATTCACTAACATACTTTGCATTGGGAATCCCACTTAATTAAATATGTAGACAATACGGTTATTTTCGGCCTATTGTATATTACATCAAGTGAAGCATCTAGTTAATGTTGGCAGAAATTGTCCAAGCGAATTAACACGAAGCGGGCATGCTTTTGAGCAATTAATTTTCATCACGCGACCCGGTTTCACATTCAAGGTATTTAGTAATAAATCATTTATGACAGATTCCACATATCCTGAAGACGCTTGAATTAATGTTTTCGAAAACAATTCATGTTTAAGGTCCATAGCCAGACGGTTTTATTGCAATTGGTAACGAAAGATCTCATTTCAACGTAAGCACCAGCATTTTTGATTTAGTAAACGTTGCCTGGAATTGTAGGAGCGAATTATCCCGAATCGGGTATGCTGTATCTCTTTGGTGTGGTTAGGGAAAAGTGCTTGATAATTCGTGCGAGGCGTAATAATCGAGTTTTTTTCGTCGATTTGGAACTTATATGAGTGTCTGATTTAAAACAATTCAGAGATAAGCTGAAACTGCACTCGCTATTAATCGGTTGCTTCAATTGCGATAAAGAATTGCGAAAAAATATTGTACGATGTTTTTATTGAGTTCGCCTTGTAAGGGATACCACGCCAAAATTGTTGTGAATCTGAAAGGCCGGTATTAAATTTAAAGTTAACGGTCGTGTTTTTCCTATCCACGGTCGACATAGGCAAAGCAACTGGGTCATTGGTCGAGATCGAAACTGATACATCAAAGTGCGCCAGTTTCCATGTTCCCGGGCGTAGGTTTGGTGTCAGGGTTTATTGACTGGAAGGAAAATGACGGCACTGAGATAAATTATTGAAAAAAGTTCACCTTCCATAATTCCAATGAAATGGTACATTATGTTGTTCGCCCAGGGTTGGTACACAATAACATGTATTTATAGCTTATATTTGCTGGGATCTCGGTCTCATTGCATCCACTATCATTAACGATACAAATATCATGGATACAGCCAACAGTTTATTCCGTTGGTTTATTAATGGAAACCACAAATTTCTACAGTAAACACTCAGGATACCATCAGCGTAAAAACCTTTCGATCAATTTAATTACTAATAATTTCTTATAAGTAGAATTATTGTAATCGATTTCTATAACATAAAAACATATCACTCAGATCTAACCAAAGGAAATCCTATAACATCGACTATCGCTTTACGTTGACGTTAGTTTGACCGATTTCACTGGGAGTCAGTAGTACTTTCTCAATATTGCATCACAGCTGCGGTGTATGCAGACGATTCACCGAAAACATGTATTTCAAAATGCTTCAAAATTTGTAACCCAGAAAGTGAGGCGTTATTAAAATAAGGAGAAGGCCCTATCTTGCAATTATTCTCAAGATCACTGCAGCACCCGTGCACTGGCTGTTGTAGAGCGGTTTAATCAGTGCGACTAACGTTCTCCTTCTTCGTCGAGATGTTGAGTGTCTTAAGGTTGCCTTTCGACAAAAATGTGGTGCTGGTAAATGCCATGTCATCAACAAGAGTTCAGAATCTAGCGGATCATTGCATCAGGAGCCATGATCAGCAATCATTATTCTAGTGATACCGCTGCCATTAAATGATTGATTATTGGTAGGTGGATAGCAGTACAAATTGATGGATTATGTTGTTTATCCCAGTAAATATGATTAAGTGAATCTGTTTGGCTCTCTACGAAAGATGGTTGCATTGATTTTAGTTCATTAAAACTGGCTTCAAAACGCTCTGATCTCACGCGGCGTCGTCGTCTTTGGGCCATCATGCGCAAATATGGCGTTTTTGATTAATCATTGATTAATAAATATGAGCTGTTTGTGGAAGATTTTATTGTTCCCCTCTAGTTCATGACAATGCTTACAAGTACAAGCATTACGATTCGCTGATTTCAGGCGTTCACAGATGTCCCAGAATGTTGCAAAAGTATCCAGTCTAAGCGTATCACCACATGAAACCGATTACAAATCGTCAGCGACCATCAATAAATCGAACTATCATCAAGGAAACAAAAAAAGATTGTTTGAATTGGTGCCACTGCTTCAGAATTGACTGAACACAATAATTTTAGCAATCTATTGCTAGAAGATACATCGGTAAACGACTTGCAGGTAATTTTGTGCTGTATACATAACAAAATATTTTTTAAGTTTAAACTCTCAATTGCAGTGCATTGATTGGTCGGAGATATGATTTACATCAGTTTAGGAGGACAAAAAGACAAGAAATCTGCATTATTAAACGAACGATTCGGAATTTCTTGACAAACCAGGCAACATAAAACATGAACTGAATTATCTTAGTCCAATCCGGTTGAGATAGGTGTCAATATAGAAGAAACCGTATCTGTCAAATTTCACAACAGTAATGAGTAGTAATCATTGTTTGATTACCCATGGTCCAATGTGATTCGAGCCTCTGAACTCTTGCCGATAACATGATAGCATTTACACGCTATTTATCCACGTCACAACCCAGAGTAAGCAAGTCGAGTGACAGACCTCTACCAGAACAACGCCGATGGATCTATTTCGAGCCGAAGAGGGCGAATGCAAGGCCTGTGGATGCAACCGCCTTCGATGCATCAACTACATTGATGTCACGCTATTTTGCTTAGCATTCGTGTGTGTTACGATCGTACTTACAATATTATTTTTACGACGTACGTGAGAAACACGCAAATAAAAATATGCTCGAATTATACCGTTCTATTTAATGCGGGGCAGCTAGTTTGCATGGAATAGGGGGTTCAGTAGGTTCAACAGCTTGTGAATTGGCCTAATAATAGATTCGTCTTGAGTCAGCTTAAAGCAAGTTCACCTATCCTGCGTAAGAAAGCAAGTATTAATGCTACTTATTTAACGTATGATAAACATATTGTGTAGATATTGTTGCTTGCCGATGCGGGGTCTAGTGTGGCTGAATCACTGAAAAGCATTACCCCTTGTACACCGAAAAATCATGATACTAAGGTCGAAATCCTCTTTTTCATGACTTGCTTGGGTTTATATCCTGCACGTTTCACTTAGGAGGCCAATTTTAGTTTCTCAAATTGAATACATCGCCTCAAATATCTCTCTCCCTTAGCTCGGTTTGTGTGCTCCGTAAGTTGTTTTACTGTCGTGACTTGCAGAATTAAAGATTATTTTAGTGTAGATATTAGAAATAATATGCAAATCGATATTTTCGAATTCCTCCCAAATGTATATGCTTGTTACGCTATCCGAATTTCTGTTACTTTATCTTTCTTCACCGCTCTTACCGAATAAATCAACGCATATTCCTTCCTCTAATTTATATTATTTGTGAATTTGGGACAGATTTTTCAATTTAAGCAACTGCCGAAAACCGGGACCCAATGAAAGTTAGAGAAGAATGAATATGCCTGTTGCAGAAGGCAAAAGAAGTTAAGAAGGCTAAATGAGACTTGTTGATGTGTCAGCAAATGGAGAATACAGAAAAGAACTTCTCTTTTTTCATTGGCCTCTTTGTCGCGGAGTATTGCTGTGTATGCCTTGCGATCGGAGACTGGTTGGAGCTGATTGTCGTCCAGTAGAGAGCATAAGAGTTGTAGATGAGGTAACATCACGTTTTTAGTAACGCTTTTTTGATGATTGCGTTAAAATATCAGCCGTTCGTCTTGATGGGCTGGTATGAAATGCAAATTGGCTATAATTATGTTTATCCTGTCAAATTAGAAAGGCAATAAAAATGAATAGGATTTAATTCATTGATCTAAACGAGGACCATGAGTCAATTATGCACCATCTTTCGTCCGTATTTATTTTTATCATAATTATCGCATAAAAAAAGAAAGTTGCGACATATCGATAATTTGTCAAGATGGATCTGTTGTGGATCATACCAGAGCATCGCTGTAGAAATACGAGGACGCTGCGTGGCTTAGTGGGATTTCATTCACCATGGAAGGACAGGCAGTAACGGGGTTTACAGGATACGGTCGTGGTGAATAAACAAGGGTTATCGGCAAATCTTCTGTGCGAAGCTTCGTCATTTCCGCCGACAGCTCGCGAATTTTCACCGCGAGTGACTTCTGTCTGTATGTTAAGCTTACTGAAAACGTTAGTTATGATTAATAAAAATAGTTTTCTTCTACACCACTACCCTTTCAAACAAGACCCCCCTCCTCTCCTTCGCCGATCAATCTTCTCCGGAGAATTCGTCGTAGAGGGTATCCTCATCTCCCAAGGCTTAAACCTAGATGTTCGCTGGTCCTGCTGTGGAAAGCATGGATTATATGTATCCACAAAATAAAATTTTATATTTGATTGCTTAATTATTTGTGGTAATGGTATTCTTATTTACGTCCTGGGCCCCACCTGCCCCCTCAACTAAACACCGCCGCCATCGCTTTCGTCACCTCTCCTTAAGGGCGACCTGAAATGCGCGAGTCGTCGGGGCCCCGGACTTGTACCCGGATCTTCCACGTTCCGGGTGGAACTACTTGCTACTGTACTATAACGGGATGTTTCGTGCATTCTAACGAAACCGCGGTGTCCGTTTTTGGCGTGCACGATGTCTCGTACGGCCTTGACGGACTTCTTCTAGAGACGAACAGGCCTGACGTCGGGCAACCACGTAGTACCCGTTTCGCTTTCGACGACGTCCTCCTGGGATTGGTCGATTGGTCCCATGGACTCTGTCTCGGAATGCGTCTGGCCTGTTAAGGTGGATACTTCCTTCGCTTGCTTTTCAGAGCTTGCGACCTTTGGTCCGTCGAATGCTACCTTAACCATCACGATTTTTCTAACCATAGAATCTTCTAGAACCTACATGATAAAGGGGTATAGGAGAATGGGGAAACTCATTTGGGCCTCGCTGGGCAGTATTGCTGGTCGTGGCCCAATTTTGTGCTGTCCACTGCGACCGTCTGGTCACTCTGAGGTCTTTCTTGGAGAAAACTTGGCCCATGATGCGAGGAATCGGGGACGCGGCAGTAATGATGGGGCCCTTAGCCGCATCGGGAAACTCGGGTGCCTCCAAAAGACCCAATAGTGCGAACAAGGATTCCTCTGGGGAGAGGCCCATATCTAGGACGTTGTTCCATTGATAAAGGAGATAAAACTCCATCTTGCTAGCGATAAGTATAGCGATCTGCGCTTCGCCAAAGCGCCGGATGTTCTCTGCTGTCCACAATCGTGGGAGTTCGATTTTGACGTTATCCATGTTTAGGATTGGGCCAACGAGTGTCAATCCCTCTACACGTGTTAGGTTAATCCCGCTAGTGCTGTCACCACTGTAAAAATACGAGAACGCTGCGTGGCTAAGAGGGATTTTATTCACAATGGAAGGACAGGCAGTAACGGGGTTAACAGGATGCGGTCGTGGTGAATAAACAGGGTTTATCGGCAAATCTTCTGTGTTCTGTCTCAGGGATTGCATCTCGGCGCGAAGCTTCTCCATCTCCGCCGACAGCTCGCGAATTTGCACCGCGAGTGACTTCTGTCCGTCTTCTTCCGTATTCTCGCGCGAAGAAGAAACCGATCGACTTTCTGTTGTCGACGTTCTCGTAAACACGGCCATTTCTGGCAGGATATTTCGCTTCGTCTGCTTGATAAGCTTTACCATTTTTCCTCGATAGAATAATACACGGTGTTACAAAGCTCACGATAGCGTGATCGACGATCCCAAAAGTCCGCACTTCAGCACGGCTGCGGTTTCATTTAAAACAAAACTCTTAATCGAGACCAGAACTACCAAAGCAATTGAAAAGTATGTAAAAGCTTACTAAAAACGTTAGTTATAATTAACTTAGATAGTTTTCTTCTACAATCGCTCCTTTTGGATTTTACCGCTTAATTCATCTTTTAAATAAGCTATTTTCCCTTATATATATTAATTGAGAAAAGCGGTGATTATTTGTTTTATTGCAGCTTAACTACGAAGAAGCGGCGCATTATTATGTTGTAATTTTTTCATAATTTCATTTATTTCGATTATGTACAAATAATACTATGAAGCATAATTTCTGTCATCGTTTGCAACCCTTTCGAATCGCTATTGTTCGTTTAAGATGAAAGAGAATTAGCATTGTAATTTTAAGGAATTTCCTTTTTTCAATAAACAGATATTTTTTCATTGAAGATCAATCTTTCAAATCGTAGTGCATTGTTTTTCCAATTCCGGCCTGTTGAGGTGGGTTATTACATTTAAAAATACCAAATGTTTGAAAACAGCTTTTAAAGGTAAGCCTTTCTAAATGGATTAAATGGCTGTTGAATTTAGAAAAGAAAATGTTGTCTTTCGCGTTCTACTTATTGTCTCCAGTAACCATAACGTGCAAAAACGAATTCTTAGAGTGTCGCTATCATCCTAGTGTGCTTATTCGGCATTCAAATTCCGATTTTATCATATTTTCAGGTTCGCTTCAATTTTAATTGCCCAGTTGACCATAAACAAGCCCCAATCTACAAAAATGTCTTTAAAAGTTCGCATAGTGTCCGATTCCACCAGGAATTCCAATACGTCCTAATAAAGCTGCTTGGGTCAACAGTACCACAGAAACGCTCAAGCTATAAGGACCAAAATACTTCTTGAAGCCTTTAGTTGTTAATTGAGGCTTTTAAGTTAAACTGTGTTTTTAAAATAATTACAGTCACAGTATCCTGTGTCGGAGACTGCTCCAACTTCCAATTTAGCATTGTTGTGGGTGTAGTAATATGGAACGATTCGCAATCTTTCTTGTTATTATTCCATAGGATAAAGATTTATTAAGGTTTAAGCTTGCAAGATCCGGTGTTAGTTATCGTCTGTGGGATTTCGTCGAGCTGTCGTTTTCCCTGTCGCAAACGCTTTATCAATAATAATGACTACCATAACTTATCATCAATTTGGATCGCACATCTCTTGAAATATATTGCACCATCTTCGAAATCCACATGCCAGGAATTTAGCTTCTGTTTATTTACTCTTAAATTTAATATAATGTCATTCATAATGAGCAATTCATAATTCCTTTATCCTTGGTATATGTGACAATCTGTTGTTTGGACGTCTTATTTTTTTCAATAGAGTGTAGGCGCAAGAGATTTGTGCTGATTCTATGGCAACGCGATCTTTCGTTGCATTTTAATCCTCCGCAGTCGCCTGTCTTTCTGGGGGATTCGTTTATGACCTTGGAACTCAAGGTCACAGTCGGCGGTTTTGGCTCGCTCTGTTTTTCTTAGAACTTAGAAAATCCGTCGATAGCCGATCACCTTGAAGGTTTGTTTGCCACTACCAATCACACGCTCCCACTTCCGCTGTTACAAATTGCACCACCAGTCTTCAGCACTATAAAAGCTTACCCCATTAGACCTCGGTTTATTCAGGCGAACATGTTTTGTCACCTTGGGCTCTTGAGTGTTATGATCCTGGCCGTTAACGCCTGCCCGTAAGTACTTGTCTGAGACTCGTTATAACATGTCGAACAAATATCACCACAAATTTCGTTTCATTTTAAAGCCCAAACTCAGCAAAAGTTGGCTGGTAAGCTCCGAATAAACTCAGACGATGTTCTTTGCAATAGTCGGTCGCAAAAAGGTTTCACTTTATTTTCTTTTTCGTTATTTCTGTGTTAGTAACAACTGCAAGTTGTAAATAATTTTCTTTTTATATCGCCCCAAAGGTGATCTAACAAAAGTATTTATTTTTAAGCATTAAGTAAGATTTAATTTAAATACGATTGATTTAATTGTCTAATTTGAGATATAAAAAAAACGATGTTTTTCAGTGACATTGAATTTCGGTATGTGTCCCGGATATAAATATCCATATGCAATTTCTGGGATTAAATGGTTCAATATATCATTTATTTTCCAACTTAGGCATTGGAGATGGTAAGCAACTCTTCCTTATTCATTAAAAGCAGAAAGGTCTTCATTGTGTGTACCTCTAATTAATTTCATAGCAAGCAGTGGTAATTTGCACTTAACGCATTATATAGCATTATTGTTTAATATTGAATTGTTATATATTAAGCGAACAAAATTATTTGTTACATATTTGATAAAGCAACGTGCCCAAACCAGAGTAGGTTCCAAAATAAAAGAAAAGAAAAATTACATTCACACCTAACATTTATTTTTTTTGAAAAGGATGAATTGGTATGTCCCTCGATCATTCGACTAGAACAACATGTTTGTATACTTGAAAATAACCATTCCCAAATAGCAAAGATTGCTTTCAAACTAAAGATTCGCTGTAAGTTACAATTGATGGAACACATTTTTAAATCGTATATATAAACTAAATGCACCATAATTTTGTTTCAATAGGTTTCACGATTGGTAAGAACACTATAAATTTCAATATTATTGTCTATTTAATTGTTATCCACTATTTATTAATAAAGTGGCCGGTGTACCGTGAGTTATTGGGCGCATAGATAATGCAAAACGATAATAAATATTAATAATACGAATCGATCATACATTTAAGGTAGTTAAGTAGGGTGGTTCACATCAGCACTGCAGGTTAGCCGATTTCATTGCCTTTTTGAAATGTGAAAGCTTTAAGATATATATGGAGTTGAACAATTTCTGTAAAACAAATAATGCAATAAATTGTGATGAAATGGTCAATTGATGCTCTCGAATTAAAATGAACTATCGTGTCAAGATAATGGATAATATTCCTTAAAATACAATTTGATAATTAGGTATTAAAACTATTCTTTATGTTTTAGGGCAAATGAGTGACCATCAATCTAACACAAATGTTATTAGTTGACAATTGCATTCTTATTATAAATTCGGTAAAATGCGGTCATTGTTTCAGTCCTTTTGGTCATTAATAACTACACGTTTACAAATAAAAGCCTTTGCGTGAATTTCAAACAGTGTGTTATAAAAACACAATTTGTTGTCGCCATATTCCACTATCTATCCGACTCAATAATCTATAACGGTATTTTGAAATTCAAATAGTTTGTTGTGATTCGCAGTTCGACGATAACTTAACCCACTTAACCCTTTTATGACATACGCGTGTAAAAGGGTAATATAAGAGAACGCAAACCAAAGTATAATCAAGATAGTTTTCTTGATTTAATAATACAAAGCCATAACGTTAAGTCGGCGATCGTGCGTTCGTGGGCCGAAATCGGTTCGTGTCCGTTAAAACAAAAGGTGGCGTTAAGGTCACTACATGGCTCCCCTCTTAGACTCTTCGTCGTCAGGGGAAGAGATACAATAAGGATGGCAGTTGGAGACGGAGGTTAACTGAGGTAAATTAAGGGTCAACGTTTGTTAGATGCGTAGGTGAGTGGATGACTCGACACCTTCGTGTACGGGTGGTTGTCAATGCGTCAGCCGGCTCCGGACTGATTCGCGCCGGTGCATGAGAAGATGACACAATAGATTTTCGTAGCGAAATCGCGTCGTTCGGTTAGCCAGTCAGTTCGGGCGGATTGCGAATAGGAACAGTATTGAAAAAGGGTTCCTCGACGAAGGCACTCTTGAGTCGATCAATTGAAACCGTTTCATGGCGTCCATTCATAAATATTTTAAACGTTTTATCCGAACGGGAAAGTACCGGATAAGGACCATCATCTGGTGGTTCAAGAGGACGACGGACTCGGTCACAACGGAGAAAAACGTGGGTGCCTGACTTCTGGTATCTGGTTTCTTTTGGCCGAACGCTCCAAGCGAAACTGCGTAGCCTCTGAAGAACATCGGAGACAAACAGGGACGGCTCAGCTGCTCTTGGGTTAACAAACTCATCCGGTAAGCGGAGAGTTGCACTGTAGACCAATTCCGCCGGACAGGAGTCGACGTCGGGTTTAAAAGTCGCACGAATGCCAAGCAGGACGAGAGGCAAATTGTCTACCCAGTGTTGTCGGTCATCCTGAGCCATGAGGGAGGACTTAAGTGTTCGATGGAGGCGCTCAACCATCCCAGTGGCCGCGGGATGGTAAGAAGTTGTGCGGATTCGCTCGCATCCAAGAAATTGGCACATCTTTTGGAACAGCGTTGATTCGAATTGTGCCCCTCGGTCGGTTGTCAAACGACGCGGAGATCCGAAGCGTGCCACCCAGTTATGCAGGAAGGCGAGAACGACCGTTTCTGCGCCGATGTCCGCTGGCGGTATGACTTCAAACCAGCGGGTGAAGCGATCTACACAAGTCAGCGAGTAGCGGAAAGCCCTGGACGAGGGCAACGGGCCGACTAAATCTACATGAACGTGGCTAAACCGTACGTCGGGTGCGTCGAACGTGCCAATCAGTGCCCTGGTGTGACTATTCACGTTTACTTGCTGACACCGAAGGCATGCCCGTGTCCACAGGCGGACGTCCCTTTGCAATCCCTTCCACAAAAACCTTTCAGCCACTTGTCGGGTGGTTGCGCGAATACCAGGGCGCGAGAGACTATGAACCATTTCGAAAACTTGGTGCCGCATGCATTGCGGAACTAGCGGGCTGAGGAGAAGCTTTGGTGTTGTCGCAGAGCAGAGAACGCTGAGACAACGGAAGAGTTAGGTTTATAAGGGCTGTGTCGTCGGGCCCAATTCTAATACCCTCGTATTGCTGGGCGTCAGACATCTCCTAGTAGTCGATACCATTAGCGAGCTGCAGACTGTTCAACTCGAGGCGCGAAAGGGCGTCGGCAACCTCATTATCTGCGCCGCGGATATGACGGAATTCCAGGTCGAACTGGGAGAGGAAATCGAGTTGTCGGATCTCGCGGTCATTGTAGCGAGAAGAGTAGGAGGCCATGGCATGAATTAACTGCTTATGGTCCGTGAAAATTAGAATGCGACCACCTTCCGCAAAATGGCGAAAATGCTTTACGCTTAAGTAAGCCGCCAATAATTCACTACCGAAGGTGCTGTATCGTCGAAGCAGACGCTTTGTGCTAGGCTCTGGGTTGTCAGCAACCGCTGTTACCTTCGCGTCCAGTGGTCGAACCACCAGATCATTTACCAAGTGATCCAGGAAACTTACTTCGGTTCGGCCAAAATGGCATTTCTCGGGGTTCACCACGAGCCCGTGTTCATCCAGGCGCCGAAGGACCACTTCCAAATGTCGCAGGTGAAAAGGAAATTCGCACCTAAGATCGTATGAGGGACATCAGCCACGATGAATGTGAACGGAAAAATGCGCCTCAACCCGAAGTCGAGACGAAGCGCACGCTTGCCGTAAGTTTTGATGTTACTTCGATTGGCAGCCTGGAGGAAGATATCTGTGTCAAGGTGTAAACGGTCAGACATAGAGGGGGAATTACGCTCACGTCAGCGCCGGAGTCCACCATGAAACGGCGACCGCGTTCGACGTCCTTCACAAAGAGCATGCGGCTGGGTGTATAGTTTCCAGGCGGAGTGAAAGTCACTCACTGCCTGGCCTCTTCGTTTCCCGACCAAGAACATGGAGAACGGCAGCTTCTTGCTTTGGGCCCGAACCACTGATGATACCAGCAGAGCGTGTCGTCTTGCCTAACTCAACCAGCGGCAGCGTAGGTGGGATGGTTGCCAAAAAAACTCGGTGAACAGGTGCCGAATGATACATTCGCTGACGTCTTGGTTCACCGATAAGGCTTGGAGGCGCTGCAGCAGTTGCGAAGGTCTCTCGTCACCCAATTCCTTTTCATTAAAAAGAGCATTGTAGCGCTGTGTACATGTTATCGCAGACTGCCAAATAAGAGCTGTCTTAAGCACAGTGTACGGGCTCTCTGCCGGTGGTGCGACGATATTGTGGCGTAAACGGGCAACTAGATCCTCCGTCAGTGACGCCACGACGTGATGAAACTTGGTTTTCTCAGAGACAATTCCTTTCGACGCAAACTGGGATTCCACGACCGAAAGCCATGCCTCTATATCCCTCTTCCACGGAGGTGGGATTTTAATAGAGACGGCAAATACGTCGGGAGATTGCTCAATGGGGGCGCTCATCAGAAGAAAATCCGAAAACAATTCTGCTCGCCAATGTCGTTATTCTAAGTTCGTCAATACTTAAAACCACTTAACCTTTTTATGACATGCGCGTCTAAAAAGGATAATGAAAGAGAACGCAAACCAAAGTAAACATCAAGTTTTTTTTCTTGATTTAATAATACAAAGCCATAACGTTAAGTCCTCCAACGTGCGTTCGTGGGCCAAAATCGGTTCGTGTCCGTTAAAACAAAAGGGGGCGTTTAAGGTCACTACAAGTTAACTAACTGAAACAGGCCACACTTTGGTATAGCTCAGTAAACAGCCTCATAAGCCTATATTGGGAACAACAGAAATGACTGTTAACTGACATCATCATTCAGACAATTGAATATATTCCAAGAAACCCGAATCAGTCTCAGGCAATATAGAAATGTCAATGCTTTTATGTAAAGGTTTCCGTTTATCACTGAATGCGTTATTTGTGGTTGAGTTTCTGTCATGTGACGATCAAATTACTGCAAAACCAATTCAAAAAGACTGATTTACCAGATCCTCCTCGTACATCTAAAAATGTGATGCGTCCACCCCGTTATTGACAGTTTACGTCATTCGATCGCAAATGCGTTGATGGTCAATTCTTAGCGTAGACATATTTGATTGCATATACGAAAAAATATCACCGTCTCCTTATTTAGTTAGCAACGATATTCTACGTGGAATTAAGCTGAAGCACAAATCTTCATTTATCATCCATTCCTCGTTGTCGCTTTCTACGCTAAAATCAATGTTCATTTAGATATTACGAGAATGTTTAGCTAAATGCTAACTCTTCGTATTGCCAAAGATATGTTGTTATTTATTCCCGAAAATCGATTCCATTTTGACGACCACGAACGATATAACACTAAGATTCTGGACAAACGAATCGTGGTCGTTTGTAGTAGTAGATAAATTTTATTTTCTTCATTTTACTCAGCGTAAACATGGCCAATTCGACAGTTTCTTTCACCACGTCTTCAACTGAACACCACCTCGATTTTACTACGGCTGATAAAAAAGATGCAATTGTGAGTATTCTGAGGGCAAAAATTCGTTTGCACTGGAGTGATTTCTACAAATCAGCGATACCTTTTCATGATTTATTATTGTTAAATTTGGGCTGCACGAAACGATAGAAATAACGCGATTAAGCGAAATTGTTTACGAACACAAACCGAACCATAAAATATCTTCAATTTGACAAGACTAGACACACCTTACTCATCATATTGCACCATCCTGCGAAGGTGTTTGGCTTTGTGCCATCTTATATTGCCTTTACTCCAAAACAGCGTTATTCATATGGTGCGACTGTTGATTTATTTGTGGTTGGTTGAATATGACATCGTGTGTGTATCTTTTCAATCAGGTTGATGCTAAACTTCCGTTGCCCGTTATTTAAAGGGTTCGTTGAACACAACAGTCATATTTTCTTCGGATGATGAAATATTATTCATTTCATCTATTCTTATTAATTCCTCTGATATTTAACTTATTGATTGAGTGAGTTTTTTATAGCTTTCGATACGCTTCTGGCAAATCGAAGCGCTTGTAAGTTGGGGAGGCCTTGCACTTCTACCGGTAGTTGTACAACGCTCTGAACATCACTCGCACCTTTGACTAACAGAAGCTGCACAGACCATCAGTCGCGCTTCGGCAAAACCCGTGACAGGCGGACAACACTTTATCCAGTGAACCTACCGGTGAAAAGTCTGAACGAAGAATGTTTACTTCGAACTGCCCCGATTGGGAACGGCAGACAACATCCAGCGCTTTGGCAAAGCGCAGACAAAGAAATAAATCGCTAGCAAGACGTAGTCAGCTCCCCAAAATCCCCGCCTTATTGAAAGAACCAGGCAAGTTTTTCTCCAAGAAAGACCTCGGAGAGACCATACGGTCGCCGTGGACAGCAACAAATGGCGCCACGACCAGCGATACTGCCTAGCGAGGCCAGAACCGATACCGTGTGAGTTTACCCGTTCTCCTGTACCCGTTTATCATGTAGGTCCTAGACTAACAGATCCTAGGGTTATTCAAATCGGTATGGTTAAAGTAGCATTCGACAGACGCGAAGTCGCAAGTAGCTCCGCCCGCCATGTGGAAGATCGGGGTACAAGTCCGGACCCCCCGACGACTCGCACATTTCAGGTCGCCCTTGGGGAGATGGGACAAAAGCGAGGGCGGCGGGGTTTAGTTGGGGGGGGCAGGTGGGGTCCCAGACATAGATAATAATACCATTACCATAAATAATTAAGCAATCAAATAGAAAATTTTATTTTGTGTATACATATAATCCATGCTTTCCACTGCAGGACAAGCGAACGTCTAGGTTGAAGTCTTGGGAGATGAGGATACCCTCTACGACGAATGCTCCGGAGAAGATTGATCGGCGAAGGAGAGGAGGGGGGTCTTGTCTGAGGGGGAAGTGGTGTAGAAGAAAACTATTTTATTAATTATAACTAACGTTTTTAGTAAGCTTTAACATACTTTCCAATAGCTTTTGTAGTTCTTGTCTCGATTAATAGTTTTGTTTTAAATGGAACCGCAGCCATGCTGAAGCGCGGACTTTTGGTATCGTCGATAACGCTATCGTGAGCTTTGCTACTCCGTTTTTATTTATTTATATCCAGAAAAAATGGTGAAGCTTATCAAGCAGACGACGCAGAAGCTCCTGCCAGAAATGGCCGTATATACGAGAACGTCAACAGGTTTCTTCTTCGCGCGAAAATACGGAAAAAGACGGACAGAAGTCATTTGCGGTTCGAGTACGCGAGCTGACGATAGCTGTCGCGAAGCTTCAGACAGAGCATCAAACCACGCTGCTGAACAAAGAAGATTCGCCTATTATCCCTACCTCGGCTATGGAAAGAGATCCGATGCCCGCTACCCCTGCTCCTGAACAAGAGCCGTCGCCCTATACCCCTGTTCATTCCCCACGACCGTACCCTACCGACCCCGTTACTATCCGTTCCTCTGCCACGCATGTAATCCCTCTCTCTCTTGCAGTAAACCCGTTCTCTTAAACTGAGCTGCTGCAAAGGCTTGTGAGAGCAAAAGGCATCCTATTTCAGGAAAGAGTGAGTTACCTCACTCTAAATAGACCAGAGGTTCGTAAACACCATCGTATGTCACTATGTACCATCGGAAGATATCAAGGAAAGATTGCCGCCTCCTATTGGGCCAAATCTTGTCTTACAGAAATTTCATGTCCACTTTGCTTCGAAGATCTGGGAAAACGTGACCAAGAGTGAACCTTGATAATACGACAGAATTGTGCAGACAGGAGGAGAACTTGTGGTGGAAGATTTATTATTGATAACCAACACGATTTAAATATAGGTGATGATCCGAATCGTGGTTGAGATTTAAAGGGCAGACCTAAAATGATACATAAAATAAGTTATATTACCAGTGGCCGAGCGTAGTGGCGTGCGCTTGTAATCTAGCAACCTGGAGGCCGGGTGGCGGAAACTGTCTCGCGCGCGTTATGGACAAGGCCTTCTATGGCCGCCATTACCTCGTTGTTATTTCCTCCATTCCTGTTAAACATTAAAATGCTGAAAGTTCTGGTCTTTGTGACCTTAATAAAGCGTAAATATTATTATTATTATTACAAGCTTCCAGTGGTGTGCGTTAAAGGCAACGAATTTATGCGACCCGGCAAGGTTGAATATATTAATATTGATAACTTTAAAAAATATATATATTTTACATCTTACAGAATACCGCTGAAAATTTCAAGTAGAAAAGTAAATTTCCACATAATGTAATTCATTATCAACACTTTACTCAGAAAATTATAAAAAAATAATCTAAGTGGTTTCAATCCCATACCGGGATTCGTAATCGTCGGAGTAGACATAGTTATTGATTATAAATGCTATGTGATGCCAATTTGTACCGAGATTCTGGTGGGACGCAGTTTCAATGCGCGTAGATGCTGCAAATGTGGCCACTAGCGCTCCGAAATTTTCAAAAATCGCTTTTGCAAGAACGCAGTCGGAAAAAATTATCTCTTCCGACCCTTAAAAATGGATCTTATTTATCAATGTCTGTGAACAGTCCCCAGAGTATCGTATGGTATAGTAGTTTATACTCTTAATTATTTTAAATCAATAAAAGAGAGCACCTACAGAAATTTAAAAAAAAGCTGTACGCTGATGTTAATGAATGTATCATCGAAACCTTTTTTGATGACAAGTACGCGCAGTTGTTTGAGGGAAATGTTTGTTCATAAGGAGGGTAAATATGTACAGACGACGCTCAATATTACTTGAATACGTCGGGATCATTGTGATGCTGAATATCGGCGACATGGAAACAGAAGGGGGGCCAGCCATCAATTATTAGGCAACTCATTTTAAAATATTTATCTGAACCATGTTACCGGAAAATAAACGATATTACAATATTTTGAATCATACAAAAATAGTATTTATGATCAATTGAAATTTCACTTCCCATAATCTCTTATTGTTAAACCGCAAATGGTTTTACATCGGGACGACTTTGCTTTAGAGTCGTTAATTTACAAGTAGATGGAAAGTGCGACGTTCCGACAAGCGTCTATGTATGCATGTTCGGAGAAAAATTAGGTTTGTCTACCCTGAAAAATTTAATTAAACTGATCCAATCTTAATGGTGCACTTTCAGCGGTATCCTTAGGATTAAGTAATTTAAAATACAGCGCGAAAAGAAAAGTGGGGATGTACTCGTGTAAACGAAGAGGCGTCCTGAACGACGACACGCAGATTTCTCTTATTTTTACAATAATTGAGATGGATATACGTTGAAAGCAAAGTCATTCTACACATTGGCGCCATGGAATTCACTTTTATATTAATCCGCTGCTGAATGCTCTTGACATAATAGCTAGTATAACATTTCGATGATTGACATTAAGTGTGGATATAAATAAGAGCCACTGTGAAAGTTTTAAAATGGTAAAAAAATTTGATTTTAAGAGCAAATCCGTATGGATTGTGTGGTCTATTGAAGTATAAATTCGTGGCCAAATGATTGAGAAGGTTTTCCACTTTGAGTTCATAAAAATATTCCCAGAAGACGAAGGCGTCAAAAAGATCTCGTGCATAGCAATTAGACCTAATGCCTCACATATTGAAGGTATTTTCGTGTATATAGGAATCGCACAACTAAATAAACGAAATTGAGCGGTTTAAAGATTGACAATCGATAAGGTCACGAAGCTAAAACCTTTAAGCATTTTAATTTACAGCAAGAATAAATTAACACGATTACTGGAAATAAATTAATCATAAATTATATAAAGCTTCAAAAACTCGTTATAGTGGCAACTGAACGAAATAGCCGGGCAACATTTAGCCCAAGAGGTTGAAATTTGTACCCGAATAACCCAAAGGGTGCATTAATAACTGTCAGCAAACTGGATTCGTCATTCAGTAGAATCTGTATGTAGGCATCTTTTAGATCAATTTTGGAGAAGAAACTCGACCCCTTGAATTTATGGAGGATTTCTTCTTGTTCCGGAGTAGTGCAGGTCTTCTGTAACAATCGGCGATTGAGTGTCATCCTGTAATCACCACATCTCATTGGTGTACAACCGTCGGATTTTATTGGTGTCACAATGGGCACTCCGATTGCGAACAGCTCACTGGAGTCAGTATATTACGCTCCTCCAATTTGACTCTGGGAATTTTCATTCCACTAGTCACTCTGGTGCACTTTGGACAGATCTTTTAACTCGGACTCAACTGCCGGTAATGAATAGAAACTCAGTTGAAACTTGAGCTGCTTCATGACGTTCAAACCGATAATGGCTGGACCCGTTGCCGACACCAAGAATTTGCATGGGAATCTGGTACCATCTCGGACAATAGGAATCATACAGAAGCCAAGGATTTTCAATGAATGACCAGTGATACCAATAATCGACTGGTCGGTCTTCTGTATACATGGACGTGAACAGAACTTCTTCAATGCATGGATGGGAATGAGCGATTCCACACTCCCGGTATCAACAATGAAGGACATCTTTTTTCCATGTGAATTCATAAGTTCCTTGGAAATATGGCCACCGCTCTGACTGCTAGAACTCATCAGAGCCATATCGGATATATTGTCGTCTGAATCGTTAGTAATCGCACAAACCTTTGATTTGCAGACCGATTTGATATGGCCTGTTTTGCCACAATTATAGCATTTCGCATCACGGAATTTACATTGCTCCCGTGAATGCAATTTGCCACACGAATGACAAGTACCGAATGAATTATCAGTCTTGTTTTTGCGATTTTTGAATATCTGCGCGTTTTGTCTCCTAGTGATCGATCTGGAGTAAAACATGCGTGTCTAATTGAGCTTCAAAGTTGCATTTTGCGGCCTGTGTCTGAAGTAGAAGTATAACATCTCGGATGTTTTGGTCAGATTTTCGCATGATAGTATGGAATATGCTTCGTTCAGCAGCCTCAAAAGCTATAGGCTGAACATGCTGAATAATAGCTTCTGGATCTTGGCGAGTGGCATTTTGATGGGAATATCCGGAAAAACCAAGTTTTTCACCAGAGCATAAGCATCTTTACAAATGGCGTTCAGAAAATAAGCCGCTTACTTTTCTTCAGCGAGCTTATCTTGGGTAATAGCCCAAATTTCGAAACCCTCAATGTAGTCCGACACTTCTCGTGAAGTTGCATCAACTGATAAGGATTCGAGGGTTGAATTGCAACCCATTAATATAGAATAGACGAATTATTTGTAATATCGGAATCACTCTATAAGTCAACCAAGACCTTTAACGAATGAAAACACGTGCAGCGACATAGTCTAATATGTTCTTAAAAGTGCGGTACAATAGTCAGTATAGTAAAACACGATTAATAGTTAAAGTTAGCAACCAACACATGGTGTCTGGCCATGTTTAAAAATAAATACCTGGAACCGGCGAAAGAAGGTGCATAATTGATTCATGGTCCCAGTTGAGATCAATCAATTGTTCGTTTTTATTGCGCTCATTTTTTTAATTCGACAGCATTTACATAAATATTGCCAATTTGCATTCCGTACCAGCCCAGCAAGACGAACGGCTGATATTTTGACACAAACACCAAAAACAGCGTTACCACAAACTTCATGTTTCTTCATCTACAACTCTTATGCTCTCTACTGGACAACAATCAGCTCCAACCAGTCTCCGATCGCAGGGCATACACGCAATACTCCGAGACACTGAGGCCAATGAAAAACGAGAAGTTCTTTTCTGTATTTTCCATTTGCTGACACATCAACCAGTCTCATTTAGACTTCTTTAGCCTTCTGCAACAGGCATTTTTATTCTTCTCTAACTTTCATTTGGGTCCCGGTTTTCGGCAGTTGCTTAAATTGGAAAATATGTCTCAATTTCATAAATAATATAAATTAGAGGAAGGAATATGCGTTTATTCATTCGGTAAGAGCGGTGAAGGAAAATAAAGTGAAAATTCAAGAATAACATTAGGTATCGTCTTTAGTAACAGAGGCACTCGAGAGATCTTCGAAGAATGGCCTTATATTGAATGCATCAAAATGCACCTCCATTACAATTTCCTTGAGAGCGGATGTTGACACTGCTTAAATCACTTCGAGCTTAAAATCGAAATTCCTCGGTTTTCTTATAAACAGTCGGTTGTCTGGGGTGATCATGTGGATGCCGACGTTGGTAAAGTTCGTCGCCTGTGTTTATTAGCACAATTCACAAGCTGTTGAACTTGCTTAACCCACTATTGGACACCATATTAGCTGCCCTGCATTAAATAGAACGGTATAATTCGAGCATATTTTTATTTGCGTGTTTCTCACGTACGTCGTAAAAATAATATTGTAAGTACGATCGTAACACACACGAATGCTAAGCAAAATAGCGTGACATCAATGTAGTTGATGCATCGAAGGCGGTTGCATCCACAGGCCTTGCATTCGCCCTCTTCAGCTCGAAATAGATCCATCGGCGTTGTTCTGGTAGAGGTCTGTCACTCGACTTGCTTACTCTGGGTTGTGACGTGGATAAATAGCGTGTAAATGCTATCATGTTATCGGCAAGAGTTCAGAGGCTCGCATCACATTGGACCATGGGTAATCAAACAATGATTACTACTCATTACTGTTGTGAAATTTGATAGATACGGTTTCTTCTATATTGACACCTATCTCAACCGGATTGGACTAAGATAATTCAGTTCATGTTTCATATTGCCTGGTTAGTCAAAAAATTCCAAATAATTTGTTTAAAAATGCAGATTTCGTGTTTTTTTGTCCTCCTAAACTGATGTAGATCATATCTCCGACCAATCAATGCACTGCAATTGAGAGTTTAAACTTAAAAAAATATTTTATTATCTATGCAACACAAAATTACCTGCAAGTCGTTAACCGATGTATCTTCAAGCAATAGATTGCTAAAATTATTGTGTTCAGTCAATTGGTGTGATAATTCTGAAGCAGTGGCACCAATTCAAACAATAGGATGTTCTAATGCTGTTTGCGATTGGCCAGATTCATTTAAAACATTGTATGCAGCACAGTTGATAACGTACCTAAACACAAGAATATAAAACATGGGAACACCATGTAACAGCATCTTTTTTGTTTCATTGATGATAGCTCGATTTATTGATGGTCGCTGACTATTTGTAATCGGTGTCATGTGGTGATACGCTTAGACTGGATAATTTTGCAACATTCTGGGACATCTGTCAACGCCTGAAATCAGCGAATTGTAATGCTTGTACCTTTAAGCATTGTCATGAACTAGAGGGGAACAATAAATCTTCCACAAACAGCTCATATATATTAATCAATAATTAATAAAAAACGCCATATTTGCGCACAATGACCCAAAGACGACGACGCCGCGTGAGATCAGAGCGTTTTGAAGCCAGTTTTAATGAACTAAAATCAATGCAACCATCTTTCGTAGAGAGCCAAACAGATTCACTAAATCATATTTACTGGGATAAACAACATAATCCATCAATTTGTACTGCTATCCACCTACCAATAATCAATCATTGAATGACATCAATCAAATAAGTACGACAGCGGTATCACTATAACAATGATTGCTGATCATGGCTCCTGATTCAATGATCCGCTAGATTCTGAACTCTTGTTGATGACATGGCAACATGTGCACGCCATTTACCACCGCCACATTTTTTCGAAAGGCAACCTTGAGACACTCAACATCTCCTCGAAAAAGGCGAACGTCTGTCGAACTGATTAACCCGCTCTACAGTAGCCAGTGCACGGGTGCTGCAGTGATCTTGCGTATCATTGCCAGCTAGGGCCTTCTCCTTATTTAAATAGCATTTTGAAATATGTGTTTTCGGTGAATTGTCTGGATACAACGCAGCTGTGATGCAATATTTGAGAAAGTACTACTGACTCCCAGTGAAATCGGGTAAAATAACTACAACGTAAAGCAATAATCGATGTAATGGGATTTCCTTTGGTAGATTCAATCACGTGATGAAATACGAATCAATATCCCTTTATTTTATATGCTCATGCAAAGCATCCATTTTCTCGTATATATCGCTATATTTAAACAATATTCATTGCACTATTATTAATTTTCAGCAATAGGTCAAAAATAAGTGCTCAAATGCTAATCTCTTGGTTTACACGCTACTTATAAATATAAATGCAATTTCAGATTGTTTAGTGTTCTTGAAAATAACGAAAGAATGACTCCAGTAGGAATTTAAAATATTTGTAGACTAAAATATTGAATGCTGGTTTAGCTTATCTTGGTCTAACAAATGCCATCTCGAGTTACTTCAATGCCTGGTGTCAATTAAAATGCTTACAAATAAAATTTAATTTTAAGCGGACCAACGGTTGTGCGTGTAATGGGTGCAATGTCTATTTCTTTAGGTTATTTTAACACTTTTTCTAACCATCTCGGTAATCTGAGATCATTGAAATTTGTCCTTTGTTTATATATTCATGGAAAAGTACAAATTCCTGTACAACTGCACCCAACCTCTATCCTCGGTATAATGCAGAGCGAACACACGATTTTTCCTACCAATTCATGTGCATAGAAAATAATTAAAGTTCGCTGGTTGTAGAAATTCTGATTTTTATCAAATTTGTTTCGAAGATTTGCTCTGAAAGAGCCAGCAATATGTGTTACCAAGAATTCTGAATTTACTGCATTCGCTTTATCCTGCTCTTATCAAGACCAGGGCAGCTGAACCAAAAAGCGGATTCTGATGACTGTTACTCTCACTGAAATAAAAAAAATATACGCAAGTGCAATCGATCATGCCAGGGACGTTCGGTGTGAAAAGACATAATTGTTCGAGAACAGAGAAACACTGCAGTTAGGAGAACTCCATGACTTTCTTCGAGAATTCGGTTAAAAGGAAATCGAGAAACCATTTAAAGGAAAAAAACACATTTTTTTACCGTCTTCGGTAGATATCTTTGACTGTCTTTTTTGTTCGCCGGTTCAAGCTCAGTCGAATAAAAACCTTAGTCCACGCCTGTATAATTCTCCTTATTAAATATTGTTATCCAGTGATTTTCTCTGACCTGAATAATCTCGTTTTCTAGTGGCCTGTGAATGCTCCGCATCGGGGAGACATCATTCAACGTCACTTCACTAGTTGTACGCTAATCGCTGCTCGTCTATTCCCTATATTCAATTTAATCGAAATTTCTTCGACCAAAGCATAGATAATACAGTCAAAAACCTTCAAGAACGGCGAAATATCGCAATTCAGTCTTTCCTTATTCGTCCACATATTTAGTTTCACTAAAGCAGGTGAAGCAGGAAGTAAAAGACAATTTTCGTATCGTGCATTTTTATGCTGTGTTTCATGGTTTGGACTTCGTAACCTAAATAAAGCGCTTACGGTTATTATTGACAAAACAAATAATTAACCCATCGTCGGCAAAACGCGTTTCCAGCTTTTCGAGGAAATAAGAACAAAGAAGCTGTCATCCTTTTTAGAATTCCTTAGTTTGGAGGTGTCTGTCAATGTTATACGCCATCTATACACGAAGACGCTTTCGCACTCAATTTGTTCGCACTTGAAGCTACCGATTAATCGCTTGCTAAATTGCAGTTTGTCTCGAATTTTCCGCGCTGACACAACAACTGCAGTTATATCTGCTCGGACGCTCATGATGAGTGCTGAGGAGATAAATTAAGCAATTAAGTGGTGAAATTGGCAAAGGACAATTGCTACTGACAATTACAATGCACATTTTGGCTAACTCTTTATTGACTGGCGAGGTATCTTGCTTCGATTCCCAGATCAGGCATCCTTTAATGGTCCTGGGAATGCAACCTGTAAAAATATTTCCGAGAATTCACAAAGGAAACCCCAATGAATCCAGTTTACCTTCGTGTAGAAAATATCCGCATAAACTTGAATTATTGTTTTTAAGAAGAAACAACGCACAGTCATTTGAGGCGATTTAAAAAACGGACAGCCAATTTTCAAATCAGTGACACAGTGTGAGACATTTAAATTTCCCACTTCGAACTTTGGCTGCCAGAATGCAGTATTATCAAGTAATTTATTTTCTGGTAGAGTATCAGCAGAACTATATAACTATGACAACCGATTAACAACTGCCACTGGTGTCTATCGAAGTATCTACTCCCAGTGCTTACTTACGGCCGGTGAATAAAGACCGTGGAAAAAGTAAATATTTTTTCCGCTGAGGATTTAAAAGTTTAAAAATAAATATTCATTGGTGCTTTTCAGTTAAGATCTAACGACGACTATGTGATAAAATGTCATGGTAAGAAAGTATCACAATGCGACAACCTTTTCATGCATATAATTAATCACTTTATTGGTATTATTTCGTAGAAACTGCCTAATAATTGAGAAAATCGAATTCTAATAATTAACTGAGCCTACTAACTCTTACTAATATTGAATTAAACCCAACTTTGGCGAAAGTAGTATGGAATTTGCAATTGAACAGAAGCAACCGAAGAATTCAAACTCCTATGCTCACACATCGAAGACTGATTTAACAGTCGGGGGGTTCAAACAAGGTCAAATACAGTTTTATTTGAGTAGGTCTCTTGACAACAATGTTTGTGCCGTCATAATCCAACACCCATGAACATACGCCTTGTTCCTATAAACTGTTGAGTTTAATGAAATTTCACGACATGTGGAGTTAGACAAGAAAAGGCTGTGTAAATTTCAGCGAAAATAACTTTACCAATTCACATAGCATTTACTATTTAATCGTATAATAATTGAGGTCAGATTGAGCTAACGGTTCTTATTGTGTATGAAGGAGCATACCTCTTTACGAAGTTAATCGCGGCGTGTGTTAATGCGAATGGAGATAAATACGACGAAAACGGAAGTCTTCTTGACATGTTCTGATCGCCAATACCAACTAGCTAGCCGCTCCATAAAAGAAAAAGAAGACCCAAGAATACTACTCGTGAGTCGTAGTAGAGGTATAATAATCAACTTGTGTGCTCATGAAATGGAGCTTCATAAATGCCATAAATGCATTGAAATTCTAGAAGGTTTAATGATAAATCTCACACGCGCAAAGAACCCAAATGATACCCACGCTAATAGGTCTAGGGAATTGTGGGTTTCCTTGTTCAAGCACTCTAACCGATATTATGCAACTGTAATGGCAAACCTACTCGAGAAGTGGTCAGATGGTGCTGAAAAGTGGATGCAAAAGTGAATTTCAACGGCAGATTCAATCCATTTAATTGTTATTTGGTCGACGAACGCAAAAGGAGAGGTAGTATTTTAAAAATGAGAAACAGAAGGGAAAATAGATTCAATAGATTGAATTAATCTGGCTATTCCATTTTCGGAGCACGTCTAATCGTTGCCCGTTGTCACGGTGAAAGTGTGGGGCAAATCAGACGGTTTTCCTTTGAAGGTAACGGTATCCGGATCGCCAACTAAATACAGAAGAATAAGAATATGACGATATTGGTACGGTATGACCGCATTGCACCAACATTCCAGCTATGAACTGCTCACCTTGAATATTGCAACCAACCATAATTAATGGAAGTTTTCCGAAAACTCCGTTCACCTGGGTGTCACCATTGTATGCTTTGAGGGACAGCTAAAACGTCGATAAATTAAAATTTAATTTCGTGTAAAGTTTCAAAGAATGAAATGCAGGATTTTTCAGGTTCGATTCTTTTCAAACTCAAATCACGCACCCACATTGAATAGAAAAGCATACTCTGTTTATTTAGGTTAAAAGGTGAGGGTCTTTTAACTATGAATGATTAATAATGAGCATATCTTTTCGTACAGATGTCGATTATGTTGGTGACAGTTTCGATAATATGTCGACCTAAATGGGGTTCTATCTCAGAAATTGGCTCTATCCTAAAAATGTCGCGAAAATAGTATTTTGGAGACTTCAATTGTTTCCGGTTGATCTGTGGTGGCCATTTGAAAGATAGTCCAAAGGCGTTAAGACGGCTATGCTGGTTAAATTTCGTTCGCAATCATTTTTTTATTGTGCTGTATGGCATGTCGTTTGTCACATTTGCAACATTTATTATTCATAAATTGTAGACGGCATACTAATAAATATAAATAAAATCAATAAGCAGATGATTATTGTCTATTCATAATAGGAGAGTAAGTTGCGTTTGTAAGAGTACCTCTTACTTGAAAGACTCTGCGCTTTGCAAACCCAAACCACGCACCGTATCCATGAAATCGTAGACGAAAGGCACCTTCAATTTGATCGATTTCGGTACCCAAACGCCTGGGCTCAGCGTGATTGACATTGGATCTGTGCAGAGCTTTCCTTCGGGGCAAGTTGAGGCTATAAAAAACATTGTTTGATTTTAATCTACCTTTTCTACGATATCTTTCCGTGAAACTGACCTTTGACTGGATCGCTTCCTGCCAGAGTCACCATCGTGTAGGCGTATTGGTCACGCAGTCGGTATTCAAACATGCTGACATTTATTCCCGTCTCTAATCGTCCCTCGAAAGTCATTATACAATTTGCTAAATAACCGGAACACTCATCTCAAAACAGGCGGAATCAATCCTACCACTGGTTGTCGCACAAAGAGCCTCTGTTGGATTACAATTCTCTGTGTCCGGCTTCACGTTCTGAAGTTAAAACGACAACGTCATGTTGCTCGTTGCATTAAAATGAAATCCATACCGTTATTGGTGCTGTCAGTAGTTTTGAGTAATTCACGGTGTCGTCCGCAGAGACATATTGAGTGCAAACTCGGCTTGCCTTATCGCAGTCCATCGAAGTGCTAGGAGAACAAAGGTAAGGACAAGTCGCAGAGTCCTACATTTCTCTGCAGCTTGCAAACATTAAACCTAACAGTAGTATAATAGGAATTAAAGATGGCTTACATACCGAACAGAATTGAAGCAACACTTCTCTTAATCATTGCCATATTCAGATATTGAACATCACGCGGTTACAGAGAATATATGCACGTTGAATATGGTAATCGAATTACCAAACGCTTTTAATTGGGCTACACGCATTTCATATGCAGGCAGTGTTGGAAAGCCGAGTGTCGTATTGTTATTCGCAAAGATCACATAAACCAGGATCTGAAATTCGCTCAACAAGCAAGTCGATAAATGCGAGCAATTTCCCATGATCTTTGCTGGTACTGAAAAAGTTTGCACTACAATAGCAGTTCAGCAGACAAGCATGTGGTGTTGGCATTCACTGGTTCCCGAAAACATTATTACTAGAGGCATTATTCACCATTATATGTCGGAAAATTAAAAATAAATCACAAATTTATGCCAAACCTCATGTTTGCGGCTTCGTCTGACTTAGTTCGTAGTTTCTAATTACGCATCGGAGGCGATTTTTTCCAATAAAAAAACATATCAAACCCCCCTAAGCTGGTCCTCATTGCTTAGCATGCATGCGGCAGCCAATCACCGTGTCTAACGTATCGTCACGTGTTTTCCATTGGTCATTGTGAGATACTTACATTTCGGCACCACGTGATTTTATTTAATTACATTTTGCGTTTTTTATATGCAAAATTTTCGCTTTCATTGTCATTTAAATGTAAGAAAAAAATTTAACTAGCTCAATAAACCAATCCCGCGTTCGCTGTCGTCTCTTGTAACCCTCTGAGGGCAAAATAATATTGTTTATATAATGATCTAACATTGTTTATTTTTGGTTTATTTTCGTATTGCTTAGGTCTTAATAACGTCTAGGGAACCCTTGTTAACTGTATATTTAATCAAATTTATGTAATGTTTGCCTATGTCAATTTCACAGTTAACAGAATTTCTCTTTACTCTAGAGAATGGCCGTTTCCAAAACAGCATTTCTTTGGAATATTTCATGATCAATTGTCTTCCCCAGCATTTTTAAACAAAGACGAAGTATCCATCATCTACAGAGGTGGCCACTGTTGTGTAGCGATAAGAATCCTCGCTCTGTTGTTTATTTTAAGCGTGCGAGAGTTTCTTGGGTTTAATGGGTTCACTTTAAGAAACAATTAGCCAACGCATCTTCAACGGACTTAATAATAATTGTAGTGGCTTTATTGAGGTCACGAGGACCAACACTTTCAGCATTTAAGAGGCAGTATAACAAGTATTAGATGTGAAAATTGTCTTTTAGTTCTTGTATCACCTGCTCTGGTGAAACTAAAAATAGGGACAAATCGGGAATGACCGAATTGCGATGTGCCGCCGTTCTTGTTGGTATTGAACGGTATAGCCTACGCATTGTTCGAAGAGATTAACTGGAATAGAGGGGATGGGAGGGGTCACTTCAAATACGAGCAGCGATTGGTGAACAGCTATTGAAGTGGCGTTGAACGAGAGAATAGGCAGACCACTCGAAAACGAGATAATTTAAAAAAAGTCTATGAAGGGTTAAAAAGTCAGAACATTTAAGGCCGGGGAAAATTCCTGGGGAACAATAAGGGGAATTATACAGGCATGAAAAAAAGTTTTTATACGGTTAGAACTTGAACCAAGTCTCCTGAACCGGCGAACTAAGAAACAGAGGCGACGGAATTTACCAAAGACGGCATCCACATGATCACTTCATGATAACCGACTGTTAAAAATAAGGCCGAGGAATTTAGATTTTGAGCTCGAAGCGAAATTATGGAGTGAAGGGATTTCGGGAGTGTCAACATTGGTTGTCAGGGAAAATGTAATAGAGGTGCATTTTGATGCATTCAGCGAAAGACCATTCTCCGAAGACCACTGGAGTACGTCAGTTACTGCCTGCCCGAGCTGTTCCTATTCATCAGATAGGGGACTGAAGGCTAGACGCGTAATAGTTGAAAAGGAAGGGAGATAGCACTGCGCCTTGTAGTACACCGCAGTTATTTGGCAAGGAGGTGGAGGAATTGTCAAGGTCGCCAATTATCCTATGGTTTCGTTGCTGTAATCATCGATTCCGCAACCCCAAGTCTCTTCCTATACTTATAATTAACAGCAACGCACTCGAAACCGGCAAATCTAACTGCTATGGAATGCTGCTGAATTCGCCCATTGATTGCCAGAACACAATCGGTTCAGAGATCTGATGTTCAGGATTGTTAGAATCGCCGCTAACGGACATGCCACAGTCTTCAGTATGGGATATAAATACTACGTAATTTATTTTAAAACTAAAACGAACTTACCAGACAACACAAAGTCTATAAAACTGACACCTTTAATGAACGGTAATCCTTGTTCAATGACACACCAGATTCGCAACTGCTACAGATGCAATCTAGACATATACACGTCATTCCGCATTTCGTGGAGAGTTACTTTGACATCAGTCAATTGATCTCGAGTTATGGGCCAGGTATTGGTGTCCCGAATGAATATCTACTATTAATTGAAAGTAGAAGAGTTAACTTTCAACCCAAATACCTTTGAGTATTGCTTGAATGAAGAAAATTTAGGATTCAAGAGGCTGTAACCTGATCCCTGTTGCTTTCTATTGCGTTGGCAATGTCCGACGGAGTCGGTTGGTCGCCCTGAATGTCGCATGAATCCCGTTAAGTTGGCAGGCCTGGTTTTTTTGAGCTGCCTCCAACTGCGAATGCTAAACCATGTAGGCTAGAGTTGTCGATCAGCCCGCTATGATATAGGAATTAGCAAGTTATTGCCGGGAATCCTAATATGCCGTACACCGGAGTTAATAAGGCGAACTTCGGAGAGGCAATGTAGATTCGGCAGTCATGTAGTGTACAGCAGCCAACCTGTAGTTGGATGTGGCGGTTCAAGCTTGCGTTCACAGTGCCACGGGCTTTGTTCGAGAGGCGACTCTAGCCTATACACAGTCATTTATCTCTCGTGAGGCAGAAGAGATGTGTAGTAGAACGTGAACGGCCTTCCTGGTGGTTGGGTCCTTTAGGCCGCCCGCCAGCGGTTTACCGGGATGTGACCACTGCCGCATTCAGCTACCCGCTCAGAAGTTGCAGTTTAGTGTAAATTGGACTCCAACGATCTGGAGATTACCTGGGGCATGACAGACACCGCAACCAGACGACACGACCACACTCCTTCTATTTTTTATGTAATTTACCGATGAAGCAATTAATAGAAATCCACAGCTCGATAGCAATAAATGCCGTATACTTATCAGGATTGGATTATTAATAAGTTTCGTTAATCGTGCATACCTAGAAAGTTGGAAACAGTCGAACGAGCTAAATATTATTAACTGACTAACGGTCAGAATGAAGGCGAGATCCCCAGCATTGTGAAAGTAGATTGCAAGCATATCATCCGACATGGCAGCCTATCTATTACTGATCTCAGTTAAAGGAAGGGATGAACGCTTCTGATTTTACCTAATTGCCTTCGGATGACCGATTCGGTCAGTCAGGAATGTGAGGTTTCAGGAAATCTTCGAGCTGATGGTCCACGGCAGTCGTAACTACAGGGGCAGCCAACGACCCACTCCATGGCTTATTACTATCGTATAACTGTGCCCCAGCTTATTAAGGTGCATCGCTGCAAAAACTCGCAATGTTAACGGGTGTAAACGGCTTCGAATATTTATCGAGAACCGACTCTCAAGAATCTTGTAGTAAATAAGATTAGGGGTCTATTTAAGTTTGACAAACAGCCATTTGGTTTAACTGTCTTTCGGGATACTCAATGAGGTGTCCAGTCTTGGATGGCACTGGTGACGCTACCTATAAGTAGCCCAACAAAATTAACGGCTGCAACACCATGAAGACGTTTTACCCTCTAGAAGGAGTTTGGAGACTCACAAGCTACGTGGGTGATACGTTCGTTTAATTCGTTCCCTTATTAAGTGTATATAGTCGATTGCGATACAACAGCGGACGAAAGAATCGCCCCATAACAGCTGCGAAAAAAACCATTTTCGTTTTCTCCAGTAATAAGACTCTAGTTTGGCTAGTAATGACACTGTCACGAAGATACGGTATAGGAGACGCTCTAGTTGTGGTTAGCAATTCTTCTCTATACAAACAGATCCATACGGAATTATATATCAAAATAAGATTAAAACAATTGTCATACTCACAGGATAAATTAAGGGCAAAAACGGCATATTGCAGCATCTTAGAGATAGCGAACCAATATTAAGCCTCACGGACATTCCGTAGATGAAAAGTCAGATAGCATGTCCAAAAACTCCGGTTTATAAAACCATTTATTTAATCAAGCTTCTTGAAACCAATCTGGCCACAATATTGGCGGAAGCACTGACGACACATGTTGAGTCCGTATTTCCGGATAAGTCCATGCTTGTTCGCGCAGACACGGCAAGAACGACTACCCTGACCACATGTTTTGGGATGAGAGTGATTAAGGTTATCAAAACCCATTCTAAAATTAGATAATTAAACAGTATGCATTACACAAATATTGTCCTTACCTGGTAAGCAGAGGCGTGAAAAATTTCAAAATGTGACACCTTAACAATTGATGCGATATAACAAAATAATTAACTCAGAATCGTTTTCTTTGGAAAGAAAACATACACTAGACTTATGGAAGAGCAATTAGTCAAATTTGCCATCTTATGTCTCATAAAACGACTTTTTTTTATTAAATATCTATAATTTCGAAAATGTTAGATGGTAAAATTAACTATTGTTGTTTTGGATAACCTATCAAGCTTAAACCTCCAAATACATACCAAATCGGAAATTCGATTTTCGTAGGCGAGTTAAAATTTTATTTTTTGTAATATTTGCAAAATATAGACATTAATAAGTCTGTTCATGGTAAAACCAACAAGCTTGCAATCGGTCACACTCATTTTATAAACGACATGACTCCACTCTCATTATGTACGTTCAATGCAACAAAGACTGAACAGCCATTATCAGCGCTATTTGAAAAAGTGCGTATACGTACGAAGCTCATCATATTTCGTTTGTGACTTTAATACATCTGCGGGTTCTGTCTTGCAGAAAATCTGGATTCAATTGCTCCTTGACTGCAAAACGGTCTGCAATTCTTTTCTTATGCACGAAATTTGCATTTTTATTAGCCAGTAAGCATTCTTGGCTTAAAAAGAAGCTTAAAATTTCACCAGAGTCTTATAAACTAAATATTTGCGTCTGAAGGCTCGGTATTCTTTTAAATGAATAAGCTCTAAATAGGGTTCCCTCCAAATTGCGTTTTTTTCATAAAACGTAAGCCTATCCAATGCAAACCAATCAAATTCTAGTAAATTTATGTATACTAATATGATTTAATGAAAAGCAATTCCGGAAAAAACGTTCAAATACATTTGATATTAGGTCACCTTACTTGTAAAAAACATATGTTTAGACACTCAAAAAACGTATAAATGATACAAATCAACGGACTTGACGAATTGGATAGGCTTTTATCGACATTATGTAATTTGTTTAAATGGTCCCCTTCAACGTATTATAGTCTGACGTTGGCCTTGTCGAGTGTCGTCTTGAGTCTACGCAAAATATGGTCGAACTCACGAGCCCTGATCAACCCGTACAAAAAAATATTAACAATGGGGTTTTTATCGTTCCCGCCGTTATATTTGTTGCGTTCGTTATTTATTGTGTGACAAAGATACGATCCATCCTTAACGAACCACGATCGCTCAAGGTCAAAAAGCAAAAGAAGCGGAATTAGCGGTACACCCCCCATTTTCATCCTACGTGCAAAACGTGCTTTCCACGCGTGGTTTCATGTGCAACTTTTCTGTGTTATGTGACTAATACAATTATCTTAATTTCGTATACGAACCGCCCTTGTTTCTACACGCTCAAAGGGGCTGTTATTGTTGCAGATAGCGTTTAATTTTGCAACATTTTTTAAGCATAATAAATAACAGTTTTAATAGAAACTACACCTCGAAATACCCTATGAAAGCTGACTGATGGCGACACCTACGCATAAAATGCCCAAGACCCTTTATTGGCGGTTGAAAGCGAGCAAGCCTCCATAAAAAATCAAATCTGGCATCAGGGATTGTTGGTAAATAAGTATGATAATCACAAAGCTATCATTTCTGGCAACAGCTCTCGGAAGGGTCTCCGGCTCCCGGACCCCGGCAGCTGGATCTCGGCGGTATTTTAGCCAAATTCGTTCTATTATTCTGGTGATTGGGCGTCCACGGTCCGAGGCTATCGTAGGCGTAGTAGTCCGTCGGATAGGGCTTCTCGTCAGACCAGGCGGACTCTGCAAGACCGAGTGCAACAGCTGCCTCATATGGAGTCAAAAGTGGTCTGTCGAATCCAGTACCCCAATCGATGCTTAGCCGTGGGCAGGCTACCTAATAAGAGCATATAAATGAACGTAATGTGAACCCAGACAATCCCAAAACAGCCAGACCCACTAAAATAGTTTTGTGCGGTCGTCGCCTGCTAACCCCTCTTCATTGATGTTGGCATGAATATTCTTGAGAATATTGTGCGAGTGATATCCCCATTGCCTCCTGAAGAGGTTCAAGTTGTCGCTGCATCATCCAACAACCGTAGTCCTCGCGACTAGTAAAATCTCGGCAGATGTTTCAATCACCGACACTGCATGCCGCAAGATTAACAGGCGCATTTCGCAATGCCCAGCTTATTTTAATGCCCTAGTCTCTCACGAACAAATTAAGAATGCTGGTAGCTATACGCACTTGTCACCAAACCTGTAGCACGATCAACAATTACGGAGAAACGCTATGTGAAGTGCTTAGCAACAATCTTAAGTGTGGAAAAGTGTATAAATGTGTGATGATGAAGACTCGACTTACTTGAATCCACGCGTCCACTTTGTCGCCGAATAATTTCAGCTTGGATGGAAAGATTTCAGAGAGGAGGACAACTACGTATTTAAGGCCGAGTTCTTTCATTCGTTGTTCCAGCAGTTTTACAACTGCCGGAGAACCCTGGCGACCCAGCGTACCTGTCGAAGAAAGATGGGATGATATGGAATGCCAAAGGAAGAGGTTTTCCCCAACACAATATAACATTTACGCGGTGCCCGGTGTTGGCTCGGTGGCATTACCAATTGGTTACACTGAATTCAGAGCGCGTTCAAGCGAGCGAAGCAATATAATCCCATGATAAAAGAAGTTTTTAATTAAAAGAGGGATGGGAACCGGTGTATTTACACGGCGTAGTCGCCCATTTTATGGAGTGTCGGGGGAGTGGAGTAGTACTTCTGGACAAGGGATCTTTCTTCCTCAGGGAAACTCTTGGTCCTCATTTAACACCCGACTCACACATTTGGCTCCAAGAAGCGGTCACACCTACCTTGTCAGACTGGAAGTAAGCCTCCCAGTGTAAATGCAAAGGAAATCCCCGGTCGACTAGGTGGAGGAGATCCATACAACGGCCAGAAAGGTGGTTTCTGTTCAATCTTCTGTATCCATACTGCTGCACGGGACGTTGTAAATGTTCGAGTCGGTCTGTTCTTAATTCCCAATAAACATGGTGGTGGATCGGCTAACGAACAACGACGTTATCCCTAGACACTTTTCCATGAACTAACCAAGAATTATCCCAAATCGCTTCGCCGATCGAGCCTCTTCGATGGCGCGTTGGCGAATTGTTCGCATTGCCCTGTGATCGTAGGTCTCCACAGTGAGCACTTTATTATAGGGGTCGTACATATATGCCGGTAGCGCGGGATTCGCTAGCATCGCCGACTCCAGATGAAAACGACCATCGCCAACGAAGAGCATAAAATCGACATCACTGACCTGGAGGTAAAAACAGCAAGAGAAGACAATGAAAACTTTGCAACGGCGATTGTGCACGCAAAACTGGTGATAATACACGCATGCCTGATACAAATACACAAGCAAAACCCACTTTGGGCGAAGTACAACCCAGTAATTCCCCAGGCGATAGCGGCAAACGCTGGGATATTGCTATTTGAAATCCTACGTCAGAAAGTTCTTTCTTTAGCGCAGGCAGACTTGTCACGAATTGAATTGTGGAAAACAAAGCGAAACGCGAGTCGTGAGAAAAATTGGCCTTTACGGTGTCGATAAAATGCGCCATGTCAAATTGAATGTCCACAAAAACATACCTAAATTAGAAAGAACAATAACCGTCACGAAATTTCTGATGAAACAAAGTCGAATCGATGGTAAAGCAACATACAAGACAGACAAACTTTCAACAGGCACGAGACAACTGTGGCCATAGTGTACCAGAAGGTCCGCGCCCAAGGCTTTGGCGGTGAAATCGTCAATACAGCACGCCCCGTAGGTTACATCTCCCATAATGATTATGCTGATATCGGATGGATTTTCTGTGGTTTTGACCGGATTTTTTTCTTCGTTAAGTTCATAGGAAGAACTGCCAAATCGCTTGAAAATTTCACCAAGAGTAGTCGCAAACCGAAGAAAACCTTCGGGCAACTGCAATGCAACCAGCTTGGCGTGAATGCATCTTATACGCCAAATTGTCTTGTGAATTTCAAAATTGTAATTTGTTGGAAGACATGTTTCAATTGCTTCTTTTAATTGGGGGTCGTTTAACAATTTGTCGGGTATGCGAAACGGATTAAACCTTTTGGGGGGCATGTATTTGTGGCTAACTGGGCTAGTATGAATCGGATGAACAAACCCACTTTCCTATGATTGGTCAGATAGATGGATTCATTTATAAGGTAAGTAATAAGAAAAAAAAGGACGATGTAGAGAGTAAAAGATTGTGCAAAATATAAAATTCAAATAAATCTAAAATATCCTAAAAGCAAATATTTTTAATAAAAATGCACAGTTATCTTAAGGTTACGCTACTCTCAGTGTGCATGTGAAACAATTAGAAACCACACGAATGCATAGATATATAAGCTGTTCGTTTATGACACGAAAGGCCATGTTTAACCGGTATGGCCATCAAACTTGTGATGAAATCATTTAGGCCTGAATCTGGAAGAAGCGTGATGCTCTTCCTGTGGGGGGATTTAGACTTAAGAAATGTTAAACCTTCACTAGGGGGTTTGTAAGGGTACATGTAGATAATAGTACACGTCCCACGCAGCAACAATGAGAAGACACATTGAATGGAGTGAACGTGAGTCTAATAAGATGCGTGAATACATTGTAACGAATATAAATGAATTGTGAGGTTATATGGGCTTCAGATAAAATTAGATGGGTCTTTATAAAGGAAAACCTACAATGCTGGTTCATGAGCTTGGAAAGATAGGATCTTGTTCGAGTCTTTTCGACTGTTGATGAAGGCCGCTTTGTCCTTGTATTAAGGGAGAGAGTGTGTTGCTTCATTCTAGATTAACCAGACGACAATCTTCGCAGCTACAGAAGAGGACTATTCTGTTTAATGTGTAGGTTGACACAAGTTAGCGTTCCATTAGCGCATTATTGTGCGTTTTTTAAATCCCATGCGATAGTAAAACAAAGGGGCGTTGGAGTTGTTTCGTAGCATTTTTAAATCAACGACCTTTCTAAATGCATTGTATTTTTTGAATATGAGACAACCAGTGATTTATTCGTTTCCGTGACGGTGTGACTAGAATATTTTATTGTTGAATAAAGTAAGGAAAATAATGAGCAACGATCATTTCTGTTTTGAAAACGAAGAATTTATTAGAAATCCCATTTATGTTTGGTTCGACTCTTATTAACAAATGCTCGCGGTCCTGAATAAAATAGTGTTTATAATTAAATACAATTTTTCATTATAACCACTTCTTAGACTCAGATGGACACTTATTCACACCAAAACCATGTGTCCCATGTACACTTCTGCCACATATAATTACCACTGAAAGTAACTTTACTAATTATGGAATACGGTAATTGTGTGATGTTATTGAATAATTTTAATTTGAAAGAAATCCCTAAATATATATATATATATATCGGGCGTATTAAAGTACATGTTGTCCCCATGGGTCGTTTTATTTTAACAATGTTGCCTTTTACGAGGGTATGGTTTTGCGATTAAACCTCTGTCGAGTCTATCTGAGGACTGCGACCGCTTGAGCTCTTTGCAACAAAGAAAATAAGAGACGAATTATTTGTGAATTGAGATTTGAAAAATAACCGTCTTTTTATGATGCATAATCTACAAAATAAACAATCTGTTTTCAATTGATATGAACGACAATCCCCTTGGGCACCCGAAATTTAGATAATAATAATAATAATTAATAATAATAATTGAAGCGGCTTTATTGAGGTCACGAGGACCAAAACTTTCAGCAGTGGTCTTTCATGTGGTCTTTGAATTAAAAAAAATAACTTTAGCCCCGAAGAGCATTAGGATGCTCGAACATAACGCTTTATCCAGTTAAACGCGGTTAGAAATTTGAGTTAAGTACCAGAAATCAGAGATGTTATTTGTGGAAGAATGCAGTAGATCCTTTATAATCCATCAGCGATCGCAATATTTTGGAATAATAAAGATTGTTTCAGCCCAATAAATTCACCAAGAAAATTTAACGGGTGCTATGATAACGATTTTTTTACAGGAACAATGACCTAGTTGCTTTACGGTAGCCGGTAAAAAGCACGCCTTTAACTTAGTAAAGTCGGAGCCTTGTTTTGGGGTTCTCCAGTGGTATCGCTGCAAGTCGGTATCTAACGGCGAGTAGCCTAATGTCTGTCTTTTGCGACCACTAACGTTTAATTTCTAAATGCCGTTGTGTTAAAGCGAGCCATTCAATTTTTTTATTTTTTACAGATGCTGCTTTGTTAGGTATCAATTGTTTTTTATCGTGCATGCGCCAGAGGCGATAGTTAGAAATATGTTTGTTTCTTTATTTTAATTTAGGTTTCATGAATTTGCATAGATGTGCTTACCGCACTAACCAGTCGTTCGTGAAAGGTAAAACTACATCAATTGTGTTTGATATACGTGACACTATATTCTAACTGTCGCCATGTATGGACGTATGCAGAGATTACTACCTTTTATACTCTATTCAGAACTCATGGCTTGGAAATCGTATTCCTGCCAGGAGGACAAGTTTAATTATAACCTACATGGGCCATTCGAATAAGGGAAATTGCGTGAAATGTGTTTCCCGTTTGCAATTATACAGACAAGAAAAGCAAGATTAATAAAATCGAGTTTTAAAATTAGAAAATAACTATTACGTTGCACGAAGACTACTGGTTGCAATTCCTAATCGAGAAAAATAGCTATCAATTGGAAATCCCCATTAACCCTGATACAGAGATATTAGCTGTGACCAATATTCAATTCATGTTGTACTTTCCAGAATCAGAAGTTAAACATGATGATGAGAGCAAAGGACTTTAGGGTAAAATAAAATGAGACTTATAATGAGGTCAAATATTTAATTTAAAGCACGCAAAAGAACACCGAAATTCGGGGAAATAGAGGTACTAGGGAAGTATGCGCGTTTGCTCCGAGTGTTGAGTGATCTGACAATGCGCTCGGATTTGATGCTGTTGCGCGTTCCATAGTACGTAGGTGATACTTCAACAATACATCTTCTAGGCCGGCCTTTTCATAATATGAAAGCGTAATGGGGGTTTTCCTTTCAACTTATTGCAGCCAACAATCTTTTAAGATATCAAACTTTCGATTCATTGTCTATATTGCTGGTCTTTTAACCGAAGGTGGGAATTACCGTTATCGGATTATCACTGATTGTCCATAAAAAGAATTCGGGATTTCCGTTTAAAAAAGGGCAGGTTACTACGAAAGCTACATGGCAACTCATTTTGAGGCCTAAAACGTTGCTGTTGTTGTGTGACTGGGTAATTTGTTTTCTTGGTCTCTTCTGCGAAATTCGACATTCCCAGTGTAGTCGAAAAGCGGTTTTTCTTTTTGTATGTCTGTATAATTTGCCTTTTCTCAAGTCGAAGAGCCATCCCTGTGATTATTGGATACGGCTTTCTCTTAATGTGTTGCAGCAACTGTCAAAGAAGACAAATCTTGTTTTATTCAAAGCAGCGTATGCGGCCTTTAACTAAAACTCGAAGTGCTGATTGCTAATTAGAGCCTTCAAGGCACAAAATTCTCTCTCTGTTGGCAACGACGAAACGTTGTAAAAACGCCAGACAGACTCCTTTAAACTGCCACTGAGTATGTTATGTAGAAACATTTCAACTTTGCATCACGTAATTCGTCCAAGAAATATCTCCCCACAGACCTTTCAGCTCTTAGCAAGGGTTTGCAAACCATACATGTTCGCTGAACCATTTCGAAAAGGCTACCAGAAATATCGAGAAAACCAAACCTTGATCATTGAATGGCGATCGAGCAACCTCCTAACCTTTTCAAGCTCGTGAACCAGCAGTTTTCCCGTTATACAGACGCGTCCCATTTTGCCCATCACCATTAATGCCTATTAGTTATCATGTATCTATACATCTTATTATAAACTAACTCCCTCGCTTCAACGTGTCGTCATCGCATAACGACTGCGTGGGATATGTCCACGTAATCCCAATTACCGTAGCAAATCCCCAAGCGAAGGTCTCACATTTCCTAGCCCAGAATCCCCCAATAAACGAACGTCACAAATGCAAATAGTGAAACTAGGGGGGCCTTTAAGTATTTGTAACATAGGTGGCACATTTATTTCTTATAATACGCTAATTCAATTGAATGTTTAATAATGACAGCAGTTTGCTACTGATGCTTGATTATTAGTTGACACCGCTTAATGTCCTGAGATGTCCTCATTGCATACTTACAAATGACTGACCAACCAAACTAGTCGAAACATTCTTGAAGCCGTTATCAGGCATATGGGCGATTCCGTATGAATTTGTATCAATCTTGTGGTAGGCTTGTTTCAGATTTTATTTAATCCTCGTTTCTCAAAAGCAAAATTTCCCCTTAGCTCATAACTAGCTCTTACTGGCCTATAAACATCTAGCACAGTAATCTTACATTATACCATTTTGTGAGGTTATATTAGCCGAATTTCGGTCATTGTAAAATAAAAGAATCGATGGGAGTTTTTTCTGCACGAAAGCCCAACAGCTAAACAATTCTTGTATTTATTTTCAAACCTATATTTGGATCCACTTCAAAATGTAGCACACCAGAAATTCATTAAACAATCCAAAACTTGATTGATCTTCTTTGTGCCCATTAAACCTTTCATTTAATAACCCCGATTCCATCATTTACAATAGTTGATCAAACATAAAATAAAACAAGTAGCTTCAAGTAACCGAGATGCGGCATTGTTTTAATTGCGTCAATTATACACCGTACGAGAGAATGGGCATTTTGGGATTGTGGCGCAGTGTTCAACGGGTCCTTGTGAGTCTGGGACAACATCCGACAATAGGGGAGGTATTCGAATGGGGCTCAGGGTGGATAATCGATTGGCAACAAACAAAACTCTCCAATCAAACGGGCACACTTCAGTGTAGTTAGCCCTCGGCACAATAATTTTCAAGGTAGGCACGAGTACATCCGAGACAGCAGCACTGGGTAACCGGGCTGTCTGGTTCATACTGCAGATAGACCTGGCAGATGTCATCGAATCGTTTCTGCAGAACAAAATGGCCCTTCGGAGGGACCCCATAGAGAGGTTCTGCAGAAAGAGGCACATACATAAGCATGCATCGCTAAAAGCTGCCTACTATTGATGTTGATTAACGCACAAAAAAGACCAGTTAAATTCCTACTTACTCGATAAGTCTTGAGGCAGCCTCTTCAGCCGGTGGGCTGCTCTTTTCTCGTATGGCGAGTAGGTGCCTTTTTTTCCGCACTGCAGCTTCAGGTTTCGGATCAGGGCCTCGCCACACATACGCCGCGGACGATCACTCTCCGAGCTGTAGTCGGCGTAATAGCTCGAGGGCGTTCTCTTGAAAATAATTCCACTTTCTTCTTCTTCTTCTTCTTCATCGTCTTCGTTGTCTTCGTCGTCGGCGTGTTCCACAATCGACCCCCTCCCCCCAGCATCCCGAGTCTCCATAAACACGGACGGTAAGACCTCCTCCGTGTATCGCATCTGGTGGGCTCGAGCCTGCGTTAGCAGAATGAAGACTGACAGAGCAATTGCCAACAGACTCGCGGAGAAGGCTGGTTTTGAATGGGTTACATGGAACATTGTGTTCCTAGCTGATGACAAGGGGCTCCCGTGAGTCCTCTCAGTGCATATAATTGCTTTTATAGTTGCTAGCGGCCTATCGGAAAGAAAGCACTGCGCAGAAACGCGTCCACTGAATTGCGCGCGTGTTCGTCCAGCCTTAACGCGAAGTAGTGCTGAATAAACAAAGGCCAGATACGCCGACTTTTTGCCCGCGCATCAGAGCACGCCAATCAAAGTGATCTGTTTTTGATAAATAATGACCCTTTTCGAGATTCGTGTTATGATAATGCTTCGGGTCACTGACAATACTGTGTACAACTAATATGAAAGCCGCCTCTGAATTTCAACTTAAAATCTTCTTATGTGACTAAAAACCATGACAAATTCGAAATAACATGAACGCGAGATGGAGCCGCTCTGGTGGAAATTAAAAAGTCGAAAATATTTAAATAGAAAAAAAAGAATAATGGGATAGGAGGTTTCGATAAAAATCGGGAAATGACGATCCTAGGGGATAAACGGCCTCATGGATTTCGCGATGAAGAGTCCCAGCGACCACAGTCAGCTGAACTCAGATTGGCTAGATTATGATTAGCTAAATCAGAGGCATATGTCGCTGTACCCGGTAATTATCGGTGGTGTCTTGGATGAGTGCATAGACTGACCACTAAAAACGTTGATTATTATAAAAAAAACAGAGTATCAAAGACCAGAGAAACCAACGGAGAACAATGTTCTGTCAGAGGAATGCCACATGGGTCCACGAAGTCCAATTAGGTTAAAATTTACACGTTGACTATATGGTAAGAAGGAGACTACCATTTTTCAGCGATCAGGCGACGCCTCACACAAAACAGCTATTTGGAATCATTTTGTTTCACGTACGATAAAACGTCCGCGCTGGCAAGTGAAGACAGTTTGTTCCAGAGAACGCTTGACTTCAGACTCGTTGAAGTTAAGGTGTGTGTCTAGGTGATAGAGCGAGGCTAGACATGTGTTTCCTGTTACGCGAGCGGTGGGGGTCATTGATAAATCGATAATTGCTGCTGGTGGGTTGCAACTAGCGCTTCATCGAGGTTTGTAAAAGAAAAGGGCGGCCCTTTCAAGGGCTGAAATAGTTCATAGTGCATCGCGCCAGTGATTTTTCAACAACCCAGTTGCACAGTTACGACAGACAAAGAGATTTTTTTTAATTTGACAGGAATTTGGTGTTTGACCACGTTAATGGTTGAGAATCGGGTTAGTGGTTACAAACCTGGCTTTCGGTGTCTGGAATAAATCTTCCTATCCAAAAAAGGTGCAGCGTCTTGTTACACGAAGGCCTGTAGCGTTATTCATCGTGTTACGAATTGAACAGGCTTTTCGAATTGTGGTAGTGTGAACTCTGGAGTAAATTTAAAGGTGGCCCATTCAATTCTTTGTAATTTAATAAACAACTAATTACACTTGATGTTATCAAATTAAAAATTAAAAAATTAAATTTATCGATCCGATTATTCATAGAATAATCTGTTAGAGAACCTGCTTAAAAATCATCGGTCGTTCTAGTTTAAGTTCATTGTTCTTAAATTCATATTAAATACCAATTTGAATGGAAATTCAATGTCTTTTATATATATGCACACTGAGTATATGGTCCAGAATCTGCGAATATTAAATAAAATATGGCGAATTTTCTATTAGTAAGAATAACCAGATAGTGTTATTGAAAAAAAAACATCTCTGAGAAGAAGCGCATTTTCTTTTGAATGATTACGTAAGCAAACATAATTGCAATATTTAGGAAGCGTAAAATGTACGACAAGAGAAGCTTTTTAATTGATCTCGCGCTACTGTTTTGTTTTGTATTTTGATCTGGTGGTTTCGTGTGATCATTGAGCCCAATTCATGACGAAATGCAATCAAACATATCGACATCCGTAAATGTGCACGTGACAGATATTCACGATGCATCATATATTCTTCAAATATTGTAGATCTTCGTCTATGTATATTTTTTTAAAAAACTGATGATTTTCCATTTAAAATGAGAGTTTAATTTCAATTTGAAAAACTCGCACTTGAAAGACAAGCAACATTGACGCTGGATTGAGAGGAAGGCACTCGAAAAATATAGTTTCCCGCTGTAAGGGGGAAAATAAACCACATTAATCTTTTATATTATGAAGAGGGGAACTGCAAAAACCACGACAGCGTCGGATTCAAGCATAGTCACACGACCTATTGGAAAAGTATCACTCGGCGCAAATGCGCCTTCTTCTTCCCTCGTGACCTTTAATTTCCCAAAATTAATTCAAAAATCATTTTGCGCGCCTTTGAGAAAGATGTACTTTTTATTCCTTCTTTCGCCTAATTAGAAGCTTCATTATTTTTTTGCTAATGCCTTATGATCTTAATGAACATGAGCTGCGTCTCTCAAGTCGGGTTCTGGTTTCTGTAAAGGAGGGTTTTCATTTCAAGAATTCAAATAGGAAACAGCTGAGACTACACTGTTTCCCTTCCATATACTTTAAATTTATTATTTAATGCAAATAAACGCTTGATTATTGTTTATTTTAATGTGTGACAAAGTGCATTCAAAACTCCACAATGGCGTTTTGGGTAAACCGCTGATTTTAAACTTTTTAAGCATGAAACATTTAAGGAATTTAAAAAAACTATCCATCCAGCAAAAGCTTTTTCTTCCGATTTGTGTTTTTTTTAACTTCTGGGTTACTACCCTCGAACATAATAATACGTTTAATCGATTAGATTGCGGAACATTTCGTAATAGTTTTAAAATCTATTTTTAGAACACGCGTGAACAGAGGGCTGGTGCTCTCGCGACAAAGTAGCGCGATGTCGATGGAATTATGATTATGGCAGTTTGCTTTTACCTTGTAATTCCACATTTGTTTTAACGCATACGGATTCTTAGATGGCGCCACTGAATCGTTTGCCCGCGCGATTCCGATGCACTTTAATTTGTGACGCTCTTCCATTGGAGGATTCAGACAGGTGGAAACGGCAATGTTTTAAACTGGCGCCTTCCAGGAAGCAGTGATAGGCACGTCGAATGTTGGAAGGATAAAAACGGGGACATATATTAATGAGGGAGGCATCAATTGCGATGCGAGAGAGGGTTTGAGTAACAATTGGGCGGATCCTTATAGCGGGTAAACAACGAAACTGGCCATGGACATTTCAAGTACTACACGTCTAACAATCGGTGGGAACTCTTCTCTGAATCGGCGGTCACGCTACAAACTGCCGATGACCCCCTCGAGTTGGCTTGTAAGCCAAGCAAAATAACTCTGGGCTCCGTGACCACGTTCTCGTACACCCTCCACTCTGCACTCGATGACGGAGCGAAATCAGTTCAGGGGGATTTCTTGGACTTCACCTCGGCTTTCAACATCATCTCACGCTCCCGCATCCTTTTTCAACTGTGTGAAGATGACGTTGAAAGATGGTTGTTTGATTTGTTTCAAAACTATTTCTTTAACCGACGCAAATTGTCGGAAACGAAGCCTCCTCATCCTCCTTGCCCAATAACTACGATGTGCTGCAAGGCGCAGTGCCATCCCAATTCCTTTTTAACTATTACACGTAGAACCTCCGATCCCTGGATTGAGTAACACCGATTAAATACGCGGACAAACTGGGTTTATGCCATGCCTGCAAATCAAACAGTGATGCTCAACAGCTCGGGCAGGCAGTCACTGAGGAAGTCGAATGTCCTTCAGAAAATTGCCTTCTGCTGAAAACATTAAAAGGTATCTCTATTAGGTTTCCCTAACAACAGATGTCGATTCTCCGGAAACCGCTTACCTCCATAATTTAGCCTGATTGTATATTGTTCCCCTGTGATTTTCCCTGAACCAGAATGTTCTGATGTTCTAACCCTTTGGATGCTGTTAAAAATAATCTCATTTGCTAGAGGCCTGTCTATGCTCTCCATCCAAGAAATTATCGTTCAACGCCACTTCAATAATTGTTCACAAATTTTTGCTCGTATTTTAAGTAAACCCTTCCATTCCCCCATTAAAATTTATCTTAATGCACATCTATTCGACAAATGCATGGACAAAACCTTTCAAGAACTAAAAGCACAGCGACATATCACACTTCGGTCATTGATTATTTGTACAGATTTGTACTTTTACCAGAGCAGGTGAAGCAGGAACTATACGACAGTTTTCGTAAAAAACATGGTAACATTAAAGTATCTGTCATCGTGACTTCGACAATTCGCTTACAATTACTATTAATGAATTAATAAATGAATTCGGAGACGGGAGGATGTCAACAGAAAACGCTGTTATGACGCTGGTGATTTACAAAAAAAATTAAACGATTCTTAAAAATGGTCTTTCCGCTTGCGATAAAGCGTAACGAACGAATGGCAATCGGTGTTTTCATAAAACCTGAAACAATGAGTTAAAGTCGGTTTTCCAATCAGTCACACGGGGTGACTCCGTGTGAATCTCGCAGAATAGATTCACGAAAGAAACGCGGCTGTTAAAATCGAAATAAAAATAGGAAAATGACTTGTTCAACGAACTCCATTTACTACAGATATAAAATATGAAAACGCAAGGGAAAAAATCATTCAACTAGAATCCACAGGTAGGAAAACCATCTCGTTGAAAGAGTATAAACCAGCGATTTCTGATTGGCGCAAGCTGGACGTTGCCTTTACGTGAAACCCACAGTTTTAAAGATTAGCCACATAAAAAAGTGATAAATAACGAAAGTGCATAAGAATTCCCATGTAACCATTAATTACCTCTTTCAAACTTCTAGGCAAATCTTTAATTACACATTTGTTTACGTGAGAACTGTTAAGCATGGCAACATCATTTTTATCTGTCGTTAAAGTAAAAGTGCGACCTGTCTTCAAGTGTTTGAGTGAGTCTGGGTTCGACTTCCAGTTGAGGCCCCCTAAAATAACCCTAGCGCCTGTTATCCAACTACGAAATTTTACAAGCCCGAGTCCCACATCTTAACCCACCCCACCTATAAAATGTTCCCAACAGTGCTATTGACGAAATCCCTGAAGCCCAGCATGTGATACTCGCTCGAATATTCTATAGACAACGAGTTACGTCTTCCCTTTTAGAAAGACATTCCTAATTATAATCAAAGGTTCCGGACATTCGTGTTCATTGGAACCACAAATCACTATAAAATTAAAATAAAGAAAGCAAGCTGTAATTTTAAGACATCAGCAGATGAGTGTCGTAAAAGTAAAGCCCAGATTCTATTTTCGAATTGCCAAAAGCTTTTAAAAAGGACATCATAATGTCTAATAAAGAAGGTATCTGCAGATTATTGACATGTACGCCGATGTTTTACTGCACACCATCTAATTCGAACACATTTTAAACAGTATAATAAATAGCTTAATTGTAGTTAACTCCATGGAAAACACCCTCAGGTTGACCAGAATCCAAGCTACATGGGTTTCGAGCGAGTTGTGTGCAGCCTCAAGATGTTGACTTCGCCGATAGTTATAATTACAAAGCCAATTGAATACGATCGATAAATGTACTCGATGCAAATCGATAGGTCAAAAGAGGGCATAACACGGCGTAAACACAACACCTATGAAATTTATCGGTGCAAAAGTGATTGGGTCTTTTAGTCGCGTGGACTGGCGGTATTGAACGAAACGTGTGCTCATTCGTGCATTTAAGGAATCCGAAGAGTTCTCTAGAGACGCTGGAGACTGTGAATGGGTGCAGATTGGCAGCTGAACAATTTCGACGCCAGGAACGCTCGGGGATTCTGGAGAACGTTGGTAGCATCAAAGGTGACCAGAGATAGCGAAGAAAAAACAAGAAATTAACCGATGAAGATGAGCTGTCTCTCATTCATCTTTAAACCCCCATTATCCGCTTGATTGTTTGATTACATTGGTCCTTGTGGCGTCAACAAAGCCATTGTGTGTTATTAAATATGGACTTTGAAAATGCACCATTAACGTTCTTAGTTGCGAAAGCACATTAAAGCCTTCTCGATTAATAGACGTTAACCCGAGAGTGACGAATGGCGGAATGTTCGCATGCCGAACAACCTGACCCTTATTCACGCTAATCCGCAGATTGTCTGTTTTCTAGCATTCTAACATGTTACTCATGCGATACTTCAAATTCGGATTCAGCATAGAATGGGTTCAAGGCATTCAGAGCCATTTATTGATAGTGCTTTCGCCTGCTTCTCTACGAAGTGGTTTAAAAAAACGGACATGTAAAAATCGCGCAGGAAATGAGTGTCTAATGGTCCCATTTGCAACCAAGATGGCAGAATGAGAGCGGGGTTAACCGGCAGTCAGGCAAGGAGAAGAATGCATGACATTCCAGGAAGCCAGTTGTACTCCGCGACAAGGGGATGGAGGCAGGATCTGTGTGAAGAAACTCATGCAAATACAGCCTGATAGCAACACCTGCTGCATGTAAGAAAACGTTCGGGGTTTTGTGGAATTCGCTGGCGGCGAGGGGGTGTTTTGTATACAACGCACACACCCACCCACCAACCCCCCCCCCCACCACTTACAAAAACACACGATTTCGTTGATTGCGTGAATTCGGGGCTCGTGAAACGCACATGTCTGCAGATAAGATGGCGGTAGAGGGCACAGAACTGGGATGGCGATTAAACGGGTGGAGACGGCTCCCTTATCAACACCTCAGGGTCCAACCCGCCCACACCCCCGCCCACATCCCCCCCCCACGACCGCTGCTTGTCAGTCCTTTATGCGAGGTTGTATCCGTGTTTATTGAGGACCAGACGAGTTGAAAACGTACCAAGATATCGTCCACCGATGCCGTGGTCAAACGCAGTTGTGGGGAAACAATAAAAAGAACCCATTCACTAATCTCCATTACAATAGCAGCAGTACAAATTAAAATTGGGTTTTCAATTTGAAGACTGTCCTCTAAATGGATTCGTTGAAGGAATTTTGAGGACAGGAAAATCAGGTCTTTTTCTGTTTGCTATGACAGTTATTTGAGACTAACTTTGATTCAATACAGGTTATCTGTTCCAAACCCCAATTTTCTAGATAAATTCCCAGATATCGATTATTTTAATAAGGAAAACACGATTGTTTTGATAAGAAAAGACCATCTTCCTAGACGACGCTCATTTCAATTTGGGCAGTAAAAACCCACGAAAATATATTGAGAAGCCTTAACGTGCATTTCGTGTTACTGTTTGGGGCGAATTTCGGTCTCGTAGTTCCAATTTGGCTTAAGTGACATCTGGGAGCGTGCAATATATAATTTATTATCCATATATTATGGAATGTCTACCATCAATAAACAGATGAGGACAGTCTTCAAATTGAAAACCCAATTTTCATTTGTACTGCTACCATTGTAATGGAGATTAGTGAATGGGTTCTTTTTTATTGTTTCCCCACAACTGCGTTTGACCACGGCATCGGTGGACGATATCTTGGTACGTTTTCAACTCGTCTGGTCCTCAATAAACACGGATACAACCTCGCATAAAGGACTGACAAGCAGCGGTCGTGGGGGGGGGATGTGGGCGGGGGTGTGGGCGGGTTGGACCCTGAGGTGTTGATAAGGGAGCCGTCTCCACCCGTTTAATCGCCATCCCAGTTCTGTGCCCTCTACCGCCATCTTATCTGCAGACATGTGCGTTTCACGAGCCCCGAATTCACGCAATCAACGAAATCGTGTGTTTTTGTAAGTGGTGGGGGGGGGGGTTGGTGGGTGGGTGTGTGCGTTGTATACAAAACACCCCCTCGCCGCCAGCGAATTCCACAAAACCCCGAACGTTTTCTTACATGCAGCAGGTGTTGCTATCAGGCTGTATTTGCATGAGTTTCTTCACACAGATCCTGCCTCCATCCCCTTGTCGCGGAGTACAACTGGCTTCCTGGAATGTCATGCATTCTTCTCCTTGCCTGACTGCCGGTTAACCCCGCTCTCATTCTGCCATCTTGGTTGCAAATGGGACCATTAGACACTCATTTCCTGCGCGATTTTTACATGTCCGTTTTTTTAAACCACTTCGTAGAGAAGCAGGCGAAAGCACTATCAATAAATGGCTCTGAATGCCTTGAACCCATTCTATGCTGAATCCGAATTTGAAGTATCGCATGAGTAACATGTTAGAATGCTAGAAAACAGACAATCTGCGGATTAGCGTGAATAAGGGTCAGGTTGTTCGGCATGCGAACATTCCGCCATTCGTCACTCTCGGGTTAACGTCTATTAATCGAGAAGGCTTTAATGTGCTTTCGCAACTAAGAACGTTAATGGTGCATTTTCAAAGTCCATATTTAATAACACACAATGGCTTTGTTGACGCCACAAGGACCAATGTAATCAAACAATCAAGCGGATAATGGGGGTTTAAAGATGAATGAGAGACAGCTCATCTTCATCGGTTAATTTCTTGTTTTTTCTTCGCTATCTCTGGTCACCTTTGATGCTACCAACGTTCTCCAGAATCCCCGAGCGTTCCTGGCGTCGAAATTGTTCAGCTGCCAATCTGCACCCATTCACAGTCTCCAGCGTCTCTAGAGAACTCTTCGGATTCCTTAAATGCACGAATGAGCACACGTTTCGTTCAATACCGCCAGTCCACGCGACTAAAAGACCCAATCACTTTTGCACCGATAAATTTCATAGGTGTTGTGTTTACGCCGTGTTATGCCCTCTTTTGACCTATCGATTTGCATCGAGTACATTTATCGATCGTATTCAATTGGCTTTGTAATTATAACTATCGGCGAAGTCAACATCTTGAGGCTGCACACAACTCGCTCGAAACCCATGTAGCTTGGATTCTGGTCAACCTGAGGGTGTTTTCCATGGAGTTAACTACAATTAAGCTATTTATTATACTGTTTAAAATGTGTTCGAATTAGATGGTGTGCAGTAAAACATCGGCGTACATGTCAATAATCTGCAGATACCTTCTTTATTAGACATTATGATGTCCTTTTTAAAAGCTTTTGGCAATTCGAAAATAGAATCTGGGCTTTACCTTTACGACACTCATCTGCTGATGTCTTAAAATTACAGCTTGCTTTCTTTATTTTTATTTTATAGTGATTTGTGGTTCCAATGAACACGAATGTCCGGAACCTTTGATTATAATTAGGAATGTCTTTCTAAAAGGGAAGACGTAACTCGTTGTTTATAGAATATTCGTTCGGGTATCAGGGATTTCGTCAATAGCACTGTTGGGAACATTTTATAGGTGGGGTGGGTTAAGATGTGGGACTCGGGCTTGTTAAATTTCGGAGTCCACGTAGTTTAATTACAGGCGCTTGGGTTATTTTAGGGGGCCTCAACTGGCAGTCGAACCCAGACTCACTCACACACTTGAAGACAGGTCGCACTTTTACTTTAACGACAGATATAAATGATGTTGCCATGCTTAACTGTTCTCATGCAAACAAATGTGTAATTAAAGATTTGCCTAGAAGTTTGAAAGAGGTAATTAATGCTTACATGGAAATTCTTGTGCACCTTCATTATTTATCACTTTTTTATGTGGCTAATCTTTAAAACCGCTGATTTCGGTTAAGAGATCATCGACTCAATTGAAAGAAGAACTTGTCCTTCTAGAAAATGCTTGTATACTTTCTCTACGCGTATACTGCTCGCCGTAATTCTTCTTGGCCTCAAATGTTTAGATTTTGTAAATCTCTGAAAGCTTTTTAAAATAAGCTCGATTTCTATTCGACTGGCTTTTCTCTCCACCCACCAGAAAATCGTTCAACGCTACTTTACAAATTGTACACTCTACGTGACCGTATAACTTCTACTACTCCCGCGAGAATCTGAAGATCCTCCGTTCAACCTTTCAGGGACGCGTTTACGAAAGGACGCGCCATGTTACAGCAACAAGAATATGATTGCTGGTTTGTTTAATGTTTGCAACACACTAACTTCGTTTTTATCGGCTATCTTTTGCCATAGAAATAGCCGGCTTAATGACAGCCAACGCACGCCATCGAAGGCTAGGTCGTTACTGATTGATTTGTTGTAGAGACACAGCCCGAAGATAGACTGCAGACAAAACCGCCACCAGTCGGCTTTGATGGTTCAAACCCGCTTTCTCGAATCTCAGACCGCGCCAACCTTGACGTCTCGGCGCCACGAGACAGCTCTTGGAAAGCTCCTTGCCTGGCCGGCGAAAAACGCGGATAACAGAGTCTCCGTTTCTCACCAGTAATGTCTTTGGGGAGCTTGTCGCAGCAGCTGGCTTTCAGGATTTGTCGCAGATACTAGTGAACGAAAACTTCCAATCTCCTTGTGCCTTCTGGTCGCAGTGCACCGGTTTCGCAAACCTTTGCGGCCGTCAATAAGTATTCGCACCCGCTTCTACACGTTCATATTTCCTAAGTTATAAACAGGCCATTCATCTTGCATGGCTATTTTTATGCTTTCTAAACTGTCTATACAAAATGATTAAACGTTCAACACGTGGAAGCTTTTTACATAGTTTAAACCGTTTTTGTTGGACATAAGATATCCTCAAAACCATCTTATTGTCTATTTTACAAGTTTCTACCAACCCAGACCAACTCATAACCACCAATGGAGACATCGACCTGTTGAACCTCTTCCCCAATCTGCTTATTAGATATTTTATGTTAATAAAACCACCCTATAAATCTGCCCACGCTCACTGATTTGTTATGGTGAATTTATCATTCTGTAAGATTAAGCCCCGTTTGATGATTCGCGGTGTTTAATTTACTGAATTTATTACCAAGTGGGATAAAAGAACAGCCATTTCATTATCAGAACACACCTGGCGGCGTTGATACTAATTCCACGCTTTCGGTGAAATATGCCACAGGCTGACAATAAATGTTTCTCCTTTCCGCTTATGTACTCCTGTCTGCTGGCAACGAAGTTTTAGAGCTCTTTTGGTCGCAGTATCCCTTTATGACTTTATCTTTAATGTGCACTTCCTACGGCTTAATGGCCAGTAAACCACTATCAACCTGGCCAGCATGTCAATAAACCCACGGTTTCTAAACCAATCACCGCAATCGGTAAAGTCGTAATTTCTAATTAGAGGCCATTTCATTCTTTCAGACTTTAAAAGAGCGCTATTAATTTTCGCCCTTTGGCCATGGTGAAATTTTGTCCAAAGCAATTATTTTCACTCTCTTAATTTCATTTAATAATGTCGCTTTTTGGTCGCCACTTACACTGAATAATTCGTGAAATAAGGAACACGAATTGACACAACCAATTCAATCAACAAAACACATTTTTCGCCCAAGAAAACCCTCAATTCTCAAAATTTCCGAATTTGTAGCCATTCCACATTATATCCAGATTTCCAAATGAACTCCAAAAATCCATGACCTATGCGCTTTCACAGGAAGCGCCTTCTCCAATGTGTCATGATCCATTACTACTGGCTCAAGATTCATGTCATGTCCGTATAAAAGAAACGAGCCTTCCATTAATAAAAGGGAACATTGCGGAATGTTTAAACTTGACAACCACTCGTCATCTGTCCGCATTAATTGCAGGATAATCCAAACACAAAAACCTTTGAGCGAGGCAGTAATTCTGGCTCACACAGTTATATAGACCAATCTGTTCAAGGTCAAATTTCATAGTGGTCATGTTGGTATTTATGCTTTGCTATATGCGTTGCGTGGACAGTTGTGGATTGGAAATGTTCTGGTGATCATAAAATAGAGTTTGCTATCGATGTAAAGCGGAGACTTTCGTTAGGACGACACGGTGGTGGTGGACGTGGCCGCCGCATCATCCAACACTTATTTTACCCCACGATAACACGTGGACTCACGATTGTTTTCCGTGCTTCACGATAACCTCCACGTGGCTTAATTACTGGCGCACACCGATGCTCTCATGAAGATGCTAATCGCTACTTCTACTTAATTCGATAAGTAGACATTTTAGTTGAATACCAACCACATGAGCTGTGAATTCGTATTGATTTAAATTGATAGCTAGCTTTTTTGTCGGATACCTAATCAATTGACAATCCTCCATTGCTCGTTTTGAATTGAAAATCGTATCTATAAGAAAGTCTGCAAGTTATGAAAGTCAAATTATATATTTCAAATGTCTCCCGCGTGCACACTTAGACATTGCAATTCAAGTAATAAGAAAAACGGATTGTTTTGCTGAAAATATAATCTTCCCCGACGGAGCAAATTTTAATTCAAATGTGTGCGCAAGCAAACAACATGTTATCCGATGAAAATTTATCCTTGAAAGCCTTCCATTTGAGCATGAAATGAAATCTCTTGGACTATGCCAGATAACTATGGTTTTGTCAAAAGAGCAGTGCTGTTAATTATTTATTTATGGATAAAAAATTGCGAAACATCATAGAGTAAAATAGGAAAGACGCGTTTTCAGCCACCTACGAAGGCATCTGTTTCGTCAATGGGTTAGCCAAAACTCGAGGTAGAACGTAGTTAGTTGAAGGATTCGCGGAGGAACATTTGATCAGTGACGCCGGCAGCTTGCACGCGATTATTTCGTAGTGGGGATCTTCTAGATTATTTTAATGGTAGCAGCGGGTTAACTCGTCCGGTGGGGTGGCAGTCGGGCGATATTTTCCATGGACTGTATTTTGTTAAATAATTTGTTACGACGCGTCCGAAGCCAGCTGACTTTTCGGAGCCGACGAGCATCTTGTGTCAAGAGAAGAAAATGGTGAGTAAACTGTTTTGCTGGCTGGGCGAATGATAATACCCAGCAGGACCTTGACACGCTAGGATAAATGGGAGGAGAATGGGTTAAAGTTATTTTTATACAAGTAACTTGATTCTTCGTTCATGTTACATGTTGTTTCCATTCGGTTTCACGAGCAGCCCGTGTATCTATTGATTTTCCAGTTCGTCATTGTTTTAGTAAATATCTCTCGCTTTCTCGGCTTTAAGGACGTCCCAGTTAGTGGCATTTGAGTCTTGAAGAGTCCTGCGAATAAGGTGTACGTTGACCAGGCCTCGATAAATAGCATTCTGCAAGACAGTGGAGATCAAATTGGTCTAACAGAACCGCGTTTCTGTTTCGTCGGTTAGATCACCTCTACACAGTCTGATGTCAGGATCGGTTGGTGGACCGGCGACACGATGTTATTTAGAGTACATCTGCACAGTTTAGCAATGCTGCCAAGCGTTTAACTGTCGGGTGTGTCTGATGACGTAAAATTGCAGCAACTACAACTCAAAGCCGAATAATTGAGTCACTTTTGAGTAACTTTTGTTAGCTTGAAGACCCCCTCGACCGCACAAACTACGGCCCCTGGTAGAAAATAAACCCGTTTCAAATTATTCTTTTCAATATTGATGAACACAAGACTCCGAACACCAATAAACACACTCAGTATTTGATTGATGGTCATTTTCGATCAGCCCAGTTCGGTGAAGCTTTATTCCTACTTTCGGGCAAAGAGAACCCATGCATTACACATTGAGACTTCGACAGATTTGGAGAGAATGCAAATCATCCCAGCGCCAAGACAGCTGACTGATACCAAAGTTGGTGTAGTTGATGGCTTGATGGCCGTGGTTCATGGGCTAGTAACTTCAGCAGTGACGAATCCTCGGTAGTTTAGTCTGTTGGATCCTCAAAAGGAATTAACCGATTGGCGCATCCGTTCAAATGACATCACGTTTATCTGTGAGCTGACGCTTTAACTCTGGCAATCGCATTACCCCGAATTTGCCTTGAGCTAAAAAGCAAAGGTCGCCGACTTTGGTGCTTTGCTCGAAGTTTTATTCTACTTGGAGCGTGGAGTTGTTGATCTTCCGTAGGCTGCTTTAGATAGTTCTTGTTGATTATCCATCCACTCAATTGGAGACACCATTCTTCAACGGCATTTAGATAGACGTTCCTCCCTGTTTGGTCTGTCACAATAAACATTTCTTCAATATTTTCGCAATCTCCCCGAATCGTCCGTCCAAGCGCGTTTTGAATCCGAGGCACCATTATCAATCGCAATTTTAATATATATTGGCCTCTCGCTATATGGACTATAACCTTGGTCCCATTCTAAATTAGGAAGAGTCAATGAAGCATGAATTGGCATCTCGCGTGGCTGTTTCGCCTCATTTTCGACAGATCTCCCGGCATTTAACAGCATTAGAAAAGGTTAATCAGGAAGTTTGTAACTTACCTTTAGTGCTTTCTATTTTTAAACGCAGAAAGATTTAGTGCCTGTGTGTAAATGAATGGTAGGGTAAGGGTTTTGTTACATACCTACGCATGTTAAGATGAACCCAGAAAAACTACCTTTAGACCTGCATCAACATGCGTAAGAAGTGACTTGTTTAAAATCTTTTGCGTTTGTGATCCCCGTCGAGTGTTCTATGGTATGGAGAAAATGTGACCTTGAACTTCGACCAATAAGAAAAATTCGCACAGGATTTGCGGTGTGTTTGTGTGTTTGCAAGAGGGTGTGGCACTTGGAAAAACAAACGCTCAGCTGATCCAAATAACAAATGTATAAAAAAACTTTGAATATGGCAACATTTGGCGATGGGTGGGAGCGGTTACATTTGGGTTTTAACTTGTTGGGTAGACGTGACTACTGCCGCGATAAACGCAAAATTATCGCGCCTGCGAAAAGGGTGACTTTGGTGAAGCGCTCTTTTACGAATTGATTAGCAAACGATTCATCGGTTTCCCGTCACACCCTTCTGTATTCATAATTAATGTGAAAACCTTGTCGTTTGGAGTCCATGTAGGGTGGTTATCTTCCACTCAACCAGATAAACCGCCTTACAGAGGGGCAGTAGCGGTCAGCATCCATGCTCGGTTGATAACTGAACCCCGAGTTCAACTCCCAAGTGACCTTGGGACGGCACCACCTTCAAAATTAATCCCGCAGATATGCATTGCAGCACCCAGCCGCAAAACAGCATCCGAATTTGAGTGCCTGACACCGCAATGCTTGTAAGAAATGTTTTTTTTGTCATGAACTAAGACCTAAACCCCTATAGGAGCAAGGAACGACGTGTTTCAATGGTGTCATGAGATGTGATCATGGGTATGAGGGTGAAAAATTACCGATCGGCTGAAACACATCGGTGAAGGTGATCTAGATCTTAGTTTCAAATGAATCAACAAATCCCTGCCGTAGAATCAGCTTGCCAAACACAAGTAGTTAACCGCCTGCTATACCATGTGGGGTTATCCCGAACTTGTTTGGCCAACCTGTCACCCGTCCACCAACCCAGATCCCGATAGTGGACTGTATGGACAAGATCTATTCAAGGATCCACCGGCCAGAAATGCGGTTCTGGTCGACAACTTTGACACCCACTATTGATTGAGCAAAGAGGATAGCTGTGCCTCCTCTATCAAAGTTCCACTGTCGTTTGCAAAGTCAGGGGGCGCTGAAAACATCAGGCAATATGGGCCACAGATTCGATAATCGACATTCCAAGGTCTTTTTTTCTTACTTTTCGAGGCTCTGCTTGAAGGAGGCTGCGACAGATTCATGGGGGGGTCGGGGATGTACCCATTACCACCCGAAGTGCCTTCCCTGCTCAAATCCAGGAACCCAAAGGTCGTTGAGTTGCTCTTTTGAAAAAATATTACCGGAGGGTTTCGTTCCTGTTGACCTTGATGAACCTCACCATATGACTGAAAGGTAACTTGAGGATACAGTTTAACGCAAGAAATTGAAACTTCAATTCGCGAAATCTGTTACCTGTTTGACCCATGTGTTCTTTTCTTGAGTGCTCTGTGAGTCAATTTGTAGTTTTTCGAGAGAAGCTTTACATTTTGACCATTAGGGCTGCAGATCGGATGTGTAAACCAATTGAAGAAAAGGCCTTTTGCAACGTGTCATTTGTGGGGCTTTCGCAGCCTGTGAGGAACCTTTTCAAATCATCTGGTACGGTAGAACTGGGCCAACGGAACCGTTTTAACAGTGGACACGGAATACCAGTCACCAATCAGCTATCCTTTTCCGTGGACCAAGCGTGAGTTCTATGACGGATTGTCATGCTGTTTGAGTTGATGTCTAGAGCGCATTAATTAAATTTTCCTTTCAAGTAACAAACCTCTTAACCTTTATTCGGGAGGTTTGGACTTGCAATTTTCCAGTCGACCGCAATATAAATAACTGCGACGTAAACTGAGAAACGATATATTTTATTGTGTCCGGTTTTATATATTTTTTAACCTTTTTTCGTATAATTTACCACATTTTCCGTACAGCCAGCCTCACTTTAATTTATATTGGATAATGTTTTTCGATTTGGTGAAAAGACAATTCGTCGCAAAGCCCAGTCCTACTGCAAACGGTTCAAATCGCCGCCAGAGATTCGTTTTTGGACAATGCCCAAATTTTTCCCGAACTTAATAAAATCTCTAATTGCAAGCCTTCAAATATAGCCTGGGCATGATTAACGACACCTTTCAAATCAATAATTGCCGGTTGCGGCATGATTGGTAACTTTTATTTCGTACAATTACTGAAATTGATAGCAGTGGGTAATTTGGAGCTCAATTCGCCAGTTAATCGAAATGGCGAATGCTCACACACCAAATTTGAATCCAGGTTTCGGCAAATGCCAATCATCCTATCTCTACTCCCTGGACAGGCCTTCTCTTGATTCTCCTGGATGTGTTTTCCTCTGAGCATTTTACACTCAAACACTACAATGACTGCAATCGCTTGCTCAATATCCCGAGGACTCATTATATCGAAATGAATACATCAAAAGAACGTATTTCAGTTTGAGATGGTGGACTAAGACTCAGGTTGTATCTGAGAGTTACTAATCTGCGTAAACCGTGAAAACGATGAAAAACGATGGGAAAACGATTGTTCAACCGCAAAGCAACTGGTGTCTATGTCTGTGTCCAAGATGGAGGTATTTCGGCTTCCCCAGAAGGCGATAACTGGCGAGGCTATGGGAGCATCGGGCATGAAGACACGCTGATAAAACAACGGGTTGAAAAAGCCTACAAGCATGTTTAACCGGAAAAAACAGCCCACCAATTAAACGCGAGCGTCAGGCACATAATTGAAAAGTATTGATTAATTTCAACGATTTCCAACCGATATGCGCATAAAAGAGAGCGAACGAGAATGCGCGCATCGTAGCGTGGGAGGGTTGGCTGCGCGCTGTGTCGCCTTTCTCTATTGGCTCCCGGTAACCGTCTGTTTTGATGCTACACAGTATAAAAATCGGTGGCATCGCGGATATCCATTTACCATCTGCATAAACCACCATCGCAACCACGGGCACCAATCTTCTCGAACGCCCTTCTGGATCCGATGCTGCTCCAATTGAAGCCCTGCCCTCCTAGGCCATCCTTGCCCGACTCTAGACACCTCCTCGTCATCCTCCTCCTCAGCTTCACGATCGACGCTTCCACTTTAGAGGGCTCTATCCTGGTGCCGCCCGAGTTGAAAAGTGGCGCAAGGAACGACTTCCCGAGTGTTCAACAGGGTATGGCGGCATCTCTAAGCATCACCCGGGCCACCTCTTCCACCAAACGGGACCTCTCCGATCCTAGACGAATCATGTGCGGATTCGACCTCATTGTAAATCTTAAAATGCAGTGCGGTGACCTTGGAACCTACTCGCCCAACGAGAGAGCCCTGCGTGTGCGGCGGGATCTGCGTCTGGGTAAGAGGAGACTTCGTAAGGCGATTTCGGTGTATTTCCTAGGGGCAAATATCTACTACCGATGCTGTGGTTGTGTTGGCGGCAACTGTATGAATGCTGCACCCGAAATGGCCAGTTTTCCGAAGAGGAAAACGTGGTATCATGTTTGGCAATCTCTGTTTGAGCCTAGATGACGTGTTTAGTTGGGCTCGTCGGGGGAAAATTGAGACCAAAACCTGAATATTTACGGAGTCTCTTGCCAAGTCAAGATTGCTTCATTCCTGGGGGGGGAGTATCGCCCGTAATCCCCACTTCCTCGCTTTGGGACCAATGAATTGCCCGAGTGTTAGCCTTACGGGGTAGGACTTTTCGTGGTTTCTTTTGAAAAGGACAGCATTTTGCGATGCCGATGACCTGGTGCACAGGTCATTAAGTGCACAGCAAAACCTGAGGCCAAGATCATCATTTCGTCATGAAAAGTCTGATTTGCAACCGAATGCCAAAATAAATGCAAACATCCATGGAGTGTCACGCGGACTCTTGTCTAACCTGATCCATTTTTTGTCTTTTTTGGCTTCAAGCAGGCCGCCGGAAGATACGTGGTCGACGGTTTGACGACTTGTGTTCCGTGTACCTTCGCTACGAACCCTTCACCATCGTTACCGAGTGCTGTTGTCGGGGCTGCACGAGGCGTTTTCTTGACCAGTTTTGTTCAAAGGCCTGACGATCCCCAAAGGCAAACGGGTCCCTATTTTTGTACAATCTCTAGACCTCCCTTTGTCGCCGTTCTCTGTTCAATGTTTGACAATCGACGATCCAGCCTCCACCATCCCCACAAAAGCATTTGTTTAAAACGGAAATTTCGATGTGCCCACCAGATGTGTCCCAGCTTTCCTCGTGATAGGTCCTTTTCGGTGTATCAATTACCCCCCCATCCCCCAAAAAAAGAAGAAACATTGTCAGGTTCTTGTGTGCCAATCACATATAAAAAACACTTTCGAATAAATGACGATGCTTTGCAACAAATTTGCCAGAATGACGGTACATTGGTCTGGGCACTTACCGTTTGACGCCGGAGATCCATGTCTATCGACAAAGCCTTTTTTGATTTCGTTTCTAAGGTGTATCAATACAGCAGAATCCTATTCTATAATTTCTATTCGCTTTTCATACTGGTTTAACCTGTCTAAGAATGTGCGCCACGCAAGCCCGGTGTTCATATTAGCGAATGAATTAGTATGAATTTAGTACTACGTCAATTGACGGGAACAAGAGGTGGATAATGAAAAAAAACGTTGCTGCATTCATATATTCTGTTTGAAAAAAATATCGTCGCATGAGATTTTTTGTATGCTGACGTAAAAAGGGGTTTCTGGGCTGCATAAGGTGATACTTTTCTTTATGACTAAGTTGATGATGCTAATAGATGCAAAGATAAACTACCTCAAACTATCTGTTGGGGAGAGTGTATCTAAACGTCTGCCCAGTGTGTAGTGAGATAAGCGGCTCCATCATGATACCCTGTTAAAGTCTCATGGATTTTACGTGTGAGCGTTTGTAGATGTGAATAGTTTTTTCATAACTGTTACAAATAAAACATTATCTGCACTAATTCATTCCTTGGTCCCACAAACTACGTAACCACTTGTTGACCACTTGTGTATCCTGAGAATAGAAAAACAAAAGTATCCGGTTTCTTGATGATATGGAAGGTGACAAGAAGTAAATCGGAATGTGAAAGAATATTGTGGTGAGATAATTTCCGAACGATGGTTTGCCGCTGATGTAGTGCGTTTTTGCTGGTCCACGTGAGCTACATAGTGTCGTTTATACACGTTGGCTTGCAGGTGGTGTGAGAGTAAATAATTTAATTGGAATAAATTTATTGAGGTTATGGGAACGAAAACCTTCAGCTATCAACGATTGGTTGATAGAAAGGGGCCCGGTTGCTAAGCGGTTAGCGTCCGCGCGCTGTTGGTCAGAAAGACCTGAGTTCGAGTTCCAGGTCGAACTGGGGACGCCGTCAACTGAGAAACTATTCTCGAGATACCTCCGGAGACGGTTCATCCTCGAGCCCAAATTTGATTCTGTAAATTTGGATCGTTTGTTTTTAGGGGTTCCTGAGAACGATCGATATCTAACTTCGGTTCAACGCCACTTCAATAATTGTTCACTAATCTCTGCTCTATTTTAAGTGACCCCTCCCATCCCCTCTATCCCAGTTTATCTGAATGTAAATCTCTTCGACCAATGCGTAGACTATACCGCTCAATACCAACAAGAACAGCGGCATATCGCAATTCGGTCATTCCCTATTTGTCCCGATTTTTAGTATCACCAGAGCAGGTGAAACAGGAACTAAAAGACAATTTTCACATCTAATACGTGTCATATTGCCTATTTTTACTGCTGAAAGTTTTGGTCCTCGTGAACTCAATAAAGCCACTACAATTATTATTATTATTATTATTTAGCTGGTTCGTGTCTGAGATCACCCGAAATCTGCACTTTTAACCGTATTTAAACAAGTTGCGGCCATTTGATCGAAATCATATTGGTCGACTCGAAGTGATCGCTGGATGAATATCCCAGTCACTGAATGTCCATTATTATTGATTAACGAGAGAAATAGAAACGAGCTATCCAAAAATATTACCGCAGCAACGCTGATAATCGATATCGATAAAACAATCGCCGTGACTGCCTTTAAAATATCTTGCGCCAAAATTGCACGATACGTGCATTCTCGATCGCGATGTAGATCGAATGTTGGCAGTGTCAAATTGTTCGGTTCGGCGGAATCGTTTGTAGCATTAAGAAATATTCTAGTATTTTTCCAAAATGTCTCCTCCATGAATCCAAATCTTACATTATCTGATAAGCAATTTGGTTCTTTTGAATTGTGCACTTTTTAATATAAAGATAAACCGCTTTGCTTCTCTGAAGTCGGAGAAATTGGCGACGCCTATTTAATGAACACGGTTAAATTATTACATTCAACAATAATAATAATGATAACGTTTATCGTTTTATACGGATCACGAGGGCCAAAACGTTCAGCATCGAAAACAATGAACAATACTACTTATATAAAAAGCATTTCTGCCTCGCCTCTTTTGGGAAAAACGCAAAATCGGGACAGTTATTGATTGATTGGGTTGCAGCAAAATTTAGCGCTTCTTGTGGGTACTAAATGGGAAAGCCTTCGTATTGGTCGAGGGCATTTACATTGAGGGGTTGGAAGGGACCCCTGAAATACGAGCAGCAATTGGGGTATCCGCGGAAGACAAGCGGTCTGTAATTTCGGTCAATGCGACAGAGAAGTGCACCAGTGTGCCCATTATTTCAAACCGTGGGTCGATAGGGAAATCATTGGCTGGCCGGAGACGGAGAGAGCACAGCCAAGCTGGGTAAGAAATCGAGAGTGGTGGACGATGAGGGTTGGGGGGGGGCCAACCTCGAGGTTCTGATGGCGAGTGATGTCATTTATCCGGTAACATTCTTGCATTCGCATCCTTGAAATGCCAAAGATGCCGGGCAACAGAATCCTTGCACGCATCATTGTCTTGGTGGGCTATCTGCCACATCGCCGAAAACCCATCCAATAAAAAACAAAATGCACAACAGTTTTCCAAGACCTAATTACTGGAAATCGACTGGAAATCTTGATCTTAGTTACCAGAAACTATTTTCAATTTCCCGCGGATAAGAATTTTAATTTTTTATCGGCTGTCAGAGCCAGGGTTTCAAGGACAATTGGAAGTCAGGCCATTCGAGGAAATATGTTCTCCTCTGGGTGATAACAAGCCAGCACCCACAAAAAGACGTCTTTGGTTGACAGCAATCAAACCAATAACCAGTATTAATAATAAGAGAGTTAGGAGACCCGACCAATTCTCGCAACAGATACGAAACCGCTTTATATCGTGGGTTGAAGTACGGTGAAGTAACTCGTTGGTCCATATTACCTTTTTCACCTTTCATTCAAACGTAATCCTTTTTTGGTGATCTAAAGCAAGTGGTGAGATTTGCTAGATCGTACTTTCATGTACTTAGCAATGTTGACATCTAGAAGTCTTCATCTAAAAGAAGCATGCGTTTACCATAGGAAAGATAATCGGCAGTTTAATTTTATTTAATGTTTTTAAATTTTATTTTGAATATTTAACAAAGCTGAAATACGTTTGGAAAATGTGTTGAAGTTATCCACGGACCAATGACCAACGACGCATTGCACCCAAGGACGCGGTCGCAGGAACTAACAGTGACTCCGCCAATCCAAAACAGTTCAACAGAAAAGAGTCGGTTTGGACTTCACCTCGGCTTTCAACACCATTTCAACAAAACTGGTCATGGACATTTCAAGTACTACACGTGAAACAATCGGTGGGAACTCTTCTCTGAATTGGAGGTCACGCTACAAACTGCCGATGACCCCCTCGAGTTGGCTTGTAAGCCAAATAAAATAACTCTGGGCTCCGTGACCACGTTCTCGTACACCCTCCACTCTGCACTCGATGACGGAGCGAAATCAGTTCAGGGGGATTTCTTAGACTTCACCTCGGCTTCCAACATCATCTCACGCTCCCGCATCCTTTTTCAACTGTGTGAAGATGACGTTGAAAGATGGTTGTTTGATTTGTTTCAAAACTATTTCTTTAACCGACGCAAATTGTCGGAAACGAAGCCTCATCATCCTCCTTGCCCAATAACTACGATGTGCTGCAAGGCGCAGTGCCATCTCAATTCCTATTTAACCATAGCACGTAGAACCTCCGATCCCTGGATTGCGTAACACTGATTAAATACGCGGACAACCTGGCGATATGCCATGCCAGCAAGACGAATGGTGATTCTCAACAGCTCGGGAAGGCAGTCACTGAGGTACTCGAGTGGTCTTCAGAGAATGGCAATCTCCATTACGTTTTCCCTGCGAGCAGATTGTGATGTGCCTGCAATCGCTTCGCTTCATTAATTCGCCTAAAACCCAAAATTCCTCATTTATCTTGGTCTGTCAATGTTTAATTGTTCATTGTTTCAGGCGACTTGGAGTAGGTGTAAACCTGTTCAAAATCGTCGTCCTCTGGTGTAAACTGTTGCCTTTAATTTTACTGACTGCTGACCTTTTAACTCCCCGTAGAACGATTTCTAGTCAAATACCTATCTCACAGACCCCGTCGATTCACGTCTGAATAAATGAAAATCTCCCCGACATTCCTTCGCCAATAACTTCGCAATTCGATCATTCAATATTTGTCCCGATGTTTAGTTTCATCCGAACAGGTGAAGGTGAAATATTTTGTCCTCCTGACTATAATAAAACGCTTACTACCCAGTGTCCGATCGTACCTAGTGGCCAAATAGAATTGGATTTTATTATTAATCTATTAATATATATTACATATTTCATTGTGTTCCTTTTTACGAAAGTATACATTTGGTACATTCTTATACATTGCCTTTGTCTATATGACCGTGGCATTCTAATTCTGAACGCGTCAGGACTGTTAGAAAGTGGAAAAAAGCTTTCTGATAACGACTAAACCCTTATTAACATTTGTTTAATCTGGCCTGTAACTCCCAGCAGACACTTGCCCAATTACAATTGATTCAATTACTTATTTGTAGCACAGAGACGACGAGTTATCATTCACCCACTTCTAGTGATGTACTTGCACAGGATTGCCCCAAATGGCGTACGATAACTTTGAAGAACTACATTGCTAATCGCTTGCTGATTTGGCTGGTTCATGCTATATTTTTGAACCTTCGGGGACTTATTGAAAATATGCATCAATCAATGTCTCGTGTGTTCAGCGACAAGCGAATTGGAGAGGGTGATCTTCGTTCAAAGAAGCAGTGATGCCATTGGGCTGTCACGTAGCTCGCACTGCCGGTTGCTAGGGAGACGAGTAAACCACTGGAAAGACGTGTTAAAGGGAGCCCCGATGACTTAACTGGAGATGATGGACAGAACAGCCTTCAACGGCTGGAAACGCTATTTATTATGACCAGATATTGTCGCGTTTAGCCCCCTCGATCTGGTGATGAGTACCTGGGTCCAACTCCGACCACCTCGGGTTACATGAGGCCGGTTTATCGTCTAGTAAGAGATTTGAGACACCCAGGATCGATTCCGAAACCTGCGCATTCGAGCGTTCTAATTGGACGGGTTGTACTGAATGGGACGCGGCCACCTGTAAATATATTCCTGATAAATGTCATGACAAACCCAACAGGAATCTTGTGTATCCTCTAGAAGGAGAAAGCCGCAAAATGGTTTTTTTCGGATTTTTTGGGGAGAGGGAACAAAATTAAAGGATTGCCTTTCATTGATTTCACTGCGGGGCATTTAATGCAACCGCGTGTTTCCTGAAACTTTGATTTGTCTTGGCGCGAAAACTCACTCATTGTGACCAGATTCTTCGAGAATTCACACGGATGACGATTGCGACCGTGATTGTGTGGTATTTGTGCCCAGTTTGGCAATGACGGGTCATTATTGTAAAGGTTGTCAAACCCATCGGGAGAAGAGTCATGGGTGGAGGCAATCGCCCGTTGGTTCACGTTTGTAGTCGTCGTCTTCAATTGACGATCGTCCATTAAAATGGCGAGTGTAGCCGTCACCTCACGCAACTATGCGGCGATGGAGAAGTTCTCTTCTCGAACCTGCTTGTTCTCTTGATCATTATAATAAAATAGCTAAAAAACGCGGTCTTATAGCTTGCACGCTTCCCGTTTATCGTCGAATTAAAACAAAACTAGATATGAGCATTAATAAATTCATTTGTCTATTATTAAAAACCAAGACGAATGGTGATTCTCAACAGCTCGTGCAGGCAGTCACTGAGGTACTCGAGTGGTTTTCGGAGAATGGTCTTCTGTTGAATGCACCAAAATGCATCTCGATTACATTTCCCCTGACAGTCGATGTTTGCACTCCTGAAATCGCTTCACTCCATAATTTCGCCTCGAGCTCAAAATCTAAATTCCTCGGAGTTATTTTTAACAGTCGGTTATCATAGAGTGATCATGTGGATGCCGTCTTCGGTAAATTTCGTCGCCTTTGCTTCCTAGTTCGCCGGTTCAGGAGACTTGGTTTAAGCTCTAACCGTATAAAAACCTTTTTCCATGCCTGTATAATTCCCCGTATTGTTCCCCAGGAATTTTCCCCGGCCTTAAAGGTTCTGACTTTTTAACATAATCTCGTTTTCTAGTGGCCTGCCTATTCTCTCCATTCAAGAAATCATCGTTCAACGCCACTTCAATAGTTGTTCACTAATCGCTGCTCGTATTTTAAGTTGCCCCATCCCATCCCCTCTATTCCAGTTTATCCGAATGTAAATCTCTTCGACCAATGCGTAGGCTATACCGTTCAAGAAGAACCACAAAACGGCAAAAAAATAAGCACCTTCTCAGATTTGTTTGCTGTCTTTTAGGGTCACGAAGGAGTTGAAAGTCTCCCAAAGAATTTTATCCTTGGCTGCACAATGAAAGCCCCAATCTGATTATTTGACAGCCCAGACTCAGATATCCCAACCTCGAATCGCAACAAAGATTTTATTGATCGTTCTAAAGTACATTTCCAAGATAGACAGACAGACGGACGGACAATAATTAGGCGAGCGGTTATCACAGCCGGGGGGGTAGGGTGAACGGAAAGACGATCTGTTGGGTTCTACGCCTTCGAGGAGGGTAGTTGTTCGAGGAATTCGTTGAAAATGGACACCTCAAGGAGGTTGTTTAGTGTTGAGGAGCAGGCGAGGTCGCTATTCGAGACCTCCTGGGAATCCGCCATACCACGCACCTCTCCAAGGCTACAATATACAACAAGAGGAGCGAGGTTGATAATCCGCTTACATCGTTCATCGCTTACATCCCAAGTCTCCTGGCCAGACTTTCTCCTCAGCGTCTCCGACGATGCAAAGTCATTTTTACGCTTTTTTTTTAAACTCTGGAGGCAAAGTGACCGAAATAAAATAACCTCGATGAAAGGTCATTTGGGCGTGCTCCGAACACGTATACTGGCGAAGGAGGAGGTCGAAATATGCACCGCTATTCGTCCCATCCATCTTGTAGTAGATCTCTTCTTCCACCCTTTTTGCGGTGGTCTATCCAGTCACGATCGTGGGAAATAGGGACTGTCCGAGAGTTTGATTTCTAGGCTAGTCGTCGCACTGCGTTGAGCCCATCTATGAAGCCGGCTGACCAATATTCGTGTCTATCGCGCCACCATTGGACCAATCCTAACCTGGCATCTGCGTGTCGACGAAACCAGGGGCATTGAAGTATTGGATCACTGGTGTCAGCGACGAATCCTGAAAGCGGACTGGCGCGACAAGTTCTCCAACACAGTTGTTCAGACGCGGAGAAGCTGCCAACCCTTCTACAATGACGTCGTTGGCTGCAGTCGTTCAGCCAGGCTCTGCGGAGCCCAGCGACAGAGCTCACGGACCGCTGTCTTGCGCCGAAAACATGCACAGGTTGACGCTGCCACGTGTGGGTGAAAGACTCGGTGTGCTGGATTATGATGCAACGGCGGCCAATTCCACCTCCTCTCTTTCGGTGTCCAATATTCCCACCGCCGGTGTCTCCCTGGAAAATCCACCCGGGAAACAGCTGGCTTATTCCCCCACAGACGCACACAAATAACTGTTTACGTCGTCGTCGTCGTCGTCGTCTTCTCCATAGTTCGTGAGCACCTCTCTCTGGTACTTCATGGACGATGCTTCGAGCCTGGAAGATGCCGCGCATCTGCTGCTTCGTGCTCTCATGGTCGCCCCACCGCATTTGTCCACCGATGTGGTGGTTGAAGACTTCATCGTCCGCCAAATGCTGTCAACTTCGTCCTCGACCAAATTGATGGCACACGTAAGCTGCCATTTACATGTCGCTAACGCCCTCCTCCTCCTCCTTCCTACTTCATGGACCGTCAACGCGCTGTCGGATGGGTGAAAACTTCGATTCGCGGATTTGGGCCATGGCTCGGCTGCTGCAATCAGCGCGATACGCGAGGCTGGTTGATCCGGAAAAAAGCCAACACCAACCAAATATACCCAACGCCAAACCGGACCTCCCATGTCTAGCCAAATAACCGAGAAATAATAAACAAATTAAAAAATAAACCGCCTCTCGCACCTCCTGAAGAAGAGTTCCAGCGGTTCAAAGGTGCCAATTTGATGTGTCGAGAGTATGAAGAAGCAGGCGGCGGTTGGCGCCAACAATGGCGTGGTGTAGAGGCTGCCGCCGCGTTGATAGATCTACGAGGGCAAGACGGGAACCAATTCAGATCAAATGCTAAGGATGTTAATTCTAATCGCGAACTGCGGCACACCACAACACGATGACGTCATGGCCTTGAAAGTCGCATGCCCCCCACACTTGTCCGCAGTCTGCTTGATTGTGCGGTCATCTAAACCATCTGGAGGACGCTTCCAGGTAGACAATGTGGAGGCGGCGTCCCAGTTGCACAGTCCATATACCCACTGTAGCTCTAATCGCTCCACTTCCTCCTAGACGGTGCTGATCAACCGGTCCGACAGCGCCAACCTGTGAATGGTGACGGCCCAAGACAGAGGTTTGAAAGCTCTGTCGCTGGGTGGCTCAGAACGTGGCTGAACCACTGCAGCCGACGACGTTGTAGAGGGGTTGAGAGCTTCTCCGCGCATGAACATCGGCGCCTTATTTTGTTGTTGCAGATGGACCACGGACGGGACACACAACCGCAGGCCTACACTGGTGCATTTTCGGTGCAGCGTTTTCTCAAGATGTCTTGTTTCATCTTGGCTCCACCGAGGGAGAACGGAAAGTTGGTTGGAGGAGTCGGCAGAACTCCGACTAGGTGTGCGCCTGGAGACCTGTTGTTCGAGCAATTGACGTCAACAACCAATCATTTGTGGCTGAATCAAAACTTGGTGCATTTTAATTGGTGGCCCGCGCTCTGTTGGCCAGGGACCTGGGTTCGACCCCTGGGGACGTCACCGTCATCTTCATGAGAAACCCCCCTGAAACCGGTTTTGCCTCGAGAATCAACTGTTAGATATCGCTCATTTTAAATGTGTACGAGGGCGTGTCACTTACAGCATGTCTTTTTTTAATTATGTTTTAACAGTACACGGCCGTGGTGTTTAATGGTTCGCCTACCAATTAATAAAGCTTTGCGTCTCTTTTGTTTCACAAATAGAACGTTACTCCGACAAAGGCAATAGCGGTTATGGTGGAGCTGTTTGTAGTTTGGTAATTGAGCGGGACAGCAAGCGGTCTTTCCATTGGCCGAGCTGTAAGTGCAAATAACAAGGCCTCGGCGGATGAATTAATTCAAAGACCTTTGAAAAGCCGCTACGTGTTGGGGAGGCAACACCGCAAATAGCCTTGCTTACCGACGTCAATCCAGAAGCGATTTGGGTTGTTATGGGCTCAAAGACGTCCAGCTTCTTGGGTGTGGCGTTGACGTCTCCTTCTTCTTCGTGGTTGGTTGACGCACCAACCCGTCGGTTGAAAAACACCCACCGGTGGCTAAAACACCAAAAAAGCATCAACTAACCCGAGAATGCACACTGGTGACAACTCGGTGCAAGACGGGGGCCGAGATGGCTCTTCTTCTCGCGAAATTGCGCCTGGAAGATGTTTAATTTCTACAACGCCATCCACTGCAGCGGTTTGGGGACAACTAGCGACCACCGCAGGGGCATTGACCCCTTCTGCACATCGGCGGGGTCACGTGGCTCTTTACGCTGCGCCTAAGTGATGCTGGTTGCGTGGAAACGGTGCAAGACGCACGAAACCTCCAAAAGCTCCGAACGCAACATGCACTGGTCGGATGTCGCGGATTCCGTGGATAACGCGGACAACACGGGGGAGACTGGGGCAGGCTCTTCCGCCCAGTGAGAACATTGACCTCTTCTGGGTCACGTGGCTGCGCGACTCAGCGGGACAGCTGGTAATGGAGAAGATGGACAGAAAGGTGGAGCGCTGGGTGGAACTCCTCGGCTGAAAAATCGCAAGTCGGGGCAGATGAAGAAGATGAAGAATAAGAAGAAGAAGGACGCAAGGTCTGCCTGCCGACCAAAGTACTTCCATCCTCCTTCCGCTGCCCAAGAAGGGCGACAAGACAATTGGTTCCGCAAAGGTCTTCTCCTCCTCCTTCTGCCTCTCGTAACCCTTTGTGGGTTCTTCCAGAAAGTATTTCACCAAGGAGATCTACAGAATCTCCAAGAAGTGAGAGCCATCCCGGGCGGTGTAGGAGTGGGTGATGTAGCGAGTGGGTGGGTGGGGGGAGGGCTGGGGTGATTCAAAAATTGACGAGGAAATTGGAGGAAACGTACAAGAGGAGGTTGGGAATGGTTGCCTCGGGTAGCAGAAGAATGGTGGCGAGCAACTTGGAGGCTGACAGTAGCAGATTGAGTGGAAGTTGTTGGAAGGTGTTGATGTTGTCGAGGGTGTAGGCAGGATGCTTCTTGGCCCTGAGAAAGAGAGACGGAATTATTGTTAGATACAACTCGCATTGGTGGATCTCAGCTCATAGGAAAAAAAATACCTTCCGTTGCACCGATCAGCGAAAGATTTCAGAACATTCACCTAATAGAGAAAATATGAAAAAGAGTTAGCTAAGTTGAGCTCGGAGTAACTTTCGATCAATCGGATTCATGGAGGAGGAGAAGGACGAGGAGGAGGAGGAGGAGGAGGAGGAGGAGGAGGAGGAGGAGGAGGAGGAGGAGGAGAAGAAGAAGAAGAAGGAGGACAACGAGTAGGAGAAGTGGAAGAGGAGGAGGAGGAGGAGGAGGAGGAGAGGAGGAGAAGGAGGAGTAGGAGGAGGAGGAGGAGGAGGAGGAGGAGGAGGAGGAGGAGGAGGACCAGGAGGAGGAGGAGGAGAAGAAGAAGAAGAAGGAGGACAACGAGTAGGAGAAGTGGAAGAGGAGGAGGAGGAGGAGGAGGAGGAGGAGGAGGAGGAGGAGGAGGAGGAGGAGGAGGAGGAGGAGGAGGAGGAGGAGGAGGAGGAGGAGGAGGAGAGATCAGGTAGGTTTTCTGTGTGCCAGACGGGAAGGAAGCGGACAGGTCGCGAGGGGAGGCGGTGGTGGTGATGGATGTGAAGGAGATTTACCAATTCCGGTAGGACAATGTGCCATAGGGAGGCCAGAGAGGTGGACGAAATGCGCGAGATGAGGACGCGAGTACATAGGAAGACCTGCGAGAGAATGGGGACATTGATTTCTGTCACCGCGCGCAGATTATCCGTCATTCGTTCTAACAGAAGAAGAAGTAGTGAAACGACGTTGAAAGGCTTGGTGTTCGGCTTGGGCGGGTAGGCACGCTGAATTAAAACACACCCAGAATCTCGGAGACCGACCGCGAATATTGCTCCCACTCGCTGGAGTAGACGATGAAGCTGATCTTCTTCATGTGGGCTGCGCGCTGCTCGTATTCAGCCTCCTTGCTGGAGAAGATATTGAGTCCGGTGCCCTGGGAGACGGTTAGACGAGCTAAGACGAGGAATATCAAGCAACGCATAAGCAGAGATACTCGAGAGGTACTCGAGTGGTCTTCGAGCGAAAACCGTCAAGGAATTTTTCTTGAAATTCACCTCTCACGCTCCCACATTCGTTCTCAACTGTGTGATGATGACGTTGAAAAAATGGTTGATTAATTGGTTTCAAAATAAACGACGCCAACATGTAAGGGTCGGAAATGAAGCGTCCACCTCCTTGCCAAATAATTGAGGTGTACTACAAGGCGCAGTGATATCGCCATTCATTTCTAACTATTACACGTCGAGCCTTCGGTCCCCTAACGACGTGACACTAATAAAATACGCGGATGACTTGACCTTATGCCATGTATGCAAGACGGATGGTGATTCTCAACAGCTCGGGCAGGCAGTCACTGAGGTACTCGAGTGGTCTTCTGTTGAATTACCCAAAATGCATCTCCATCTCTTCTTCCCCGAGAGCCGATGTTCACACTCCTGAAATCGCTTTACTCCATAATTTTGCCTCGAGCTCAAAATCGAAATTCTTCGGCGTTATTTTTAACAGTGGATTATCATGGAGAGATCATGTGGATGCCATCTTCGGTAAATGTCGTCGCCTTTGCTTCCTAGTTCGCCGGTCCAGGAGACTTGGTTTAAGCTGTAGCCAAATAAAAACCTTTGTGCATGCCTGCATAATTCCCCCTATTGTATATTGTGTTCCCCAGTGATTTTCGCCGACCTAAAATGGTTTGACCTTTTTTCCCTTCGTTGGCTTTTTAACATAATCTCATTTTCTAGTGGCCTGCCTATTCTCTCCATTCAAGAAATCATCGTTCAACGCCACTTCAATAGTTGTTCATAAATCTCTGCTCGCATTTAAAGTGACCCCTCCCATCCATCCATCCATCCATCCATCCATCCATCCATCCATCCATCCATCCATCCATCCATCCATCCATCCATCCATCCATCCATCCATCCATCCATCCATCCATCCATCCATCCATCCATCCATCCATCCATCCATCCATCCATCCATCCATCCATCCATCCATCCATCCATCCATCCATCCATCCATCCATCCAATCCATCCATCCACTCTACATCCTATCCTATCCATCCATCCATCCATCCATCCATCCATTCCATCCTATCCATCCATCCATCCATCCATCCATCCATCCATCCATCCATCCATCCATCCATCCATCCATCCATCCATCCATCCATCCATCCATCCATCCATCCATCCATCCATCCATCCATCCATCCATCCATCCATCCATCCATCCATCCATCCATCCATCCACACCATTCATCGGTCATTCCTTATTTGCCACGATTGTTAGTTTCACCGGAAGTAAAAGACCCTTTTCATATCTACTACTTGTTAAACTGTCCTGTTGTATGCTGAAAGTTTTGATCCTCGTGATCTCAATAAAGCCACTACAATTATCATTATTATCATCAATGCACATCTCCACGAGAGACGCCATTCTTAAAGGCATTCCCTTCTTAAATTGTGCCCTCGCTTTCTCTGTGCTCTTGTCCGTCTCAGTGTCCGTCTCTTCTACCAATTTGACGCTTCACCGTTCAATTCCCTCAAGAACGGCTACCAATCATTCCTTATCTGTCCCGATTATAAAGAGGAGCCGATCGAGCGAGAGGAGATAGAGAGAGCAAGAGGGGTATAGGAGACGGGGTGATGGAGGGAGAGGTGAAAGTGGGGTGGGGCCGGGTATCTCGCGAGGCTTACCCAGAGCCTCCTTGAAGGTGTTCTTATCCTGAGTCATGAGATTGTCCACGAGAACGGACCAACTCATGAGAGCTGGGGGAGTCAGCTGGAAGAAATTGGGGTCAACGAGGATTTCAAAGACGTCTCGTCGCCACGCTCTCCTCGTGAACTGGTAGGAGCTCAATGTGGCGAGCACCTGACTGGCAGCAACAAAGTGGCTCGAGTTCGCCTGTCTGGAGAGCGTAAAGATAACATAATGGTTAGTGGCAGTAGAAGTCGTGTGAGGGGCAGTGGTGGTAGTAGAAGTAGTGGTGGTGGTAGTGGTGGTAGTAGTAGTAGTAGTAGTAGTAGTAGTAGTAGTAGTAGTATCAGTAGTAGTAGTAGTAGTAGTAGTAGTAGCAGTAGTAGTAGTAGTAGTAGCAGTAGTGGTAGTAGTTGTTGTATTGGCGGTGGTAGTAGTAGTAGTAGCAGTGGTAGTAGTAGTAGTAGTAGTAGTAGTAGTAGCAGTAGTAGTAGTAGCAGTAGTGGTAGTAGTTGTTGTAGTGGTGGTGGTGGTAGTAGTAGTGGTGATAGTGGTAGCAGTAGTGGTAGTAGTAGTGGCTCGAATTCGTCTGTCTGGAGAGCGTAAAGATAACATAATGGTTAGTGGCAGTAGAAGTCGTGTGAGGGGTAGCAGTGGTAGTAGAAGTAGAGATGGTGGTAGTGGTGGTAGTAGTAGTAGTAGTGGTAGTAGTATCAGTAGTATTAGTGGTAGTAGTTGTTGTAGTGGTGGTGGTGGTGGTAGTAGTGGTGGTAGTGGTAGCAGTAGTGGTAGTAGTAGTAGTGGCTCCAGTTCGTCTGTCTGGAGAGCGTAAAGATAACATAATGGTTAGTGGCAGTAGTAGTAGTAGTAGTAGCAGTAGTGGTAGTAGTTGTTGTAGTGGTGGTGGTGGTGGTAGTAGTAGTGGTGGTAGTGGTAGCAGTAGTGGTAGTAGTAGTGGCTCGAGTTCGTCTGTCTGGAGAGCGTAAATATAACATAATGGTTAGTGGCAGTAGAAGTGGTGTGAGGGGTAGTGGTGGTAGTAGAAGTAATGGTAGTAGTAGTGGTTGTTGTTGTAGTAGTGGTAGTAGTAGTAGTAGTAGTAGTAGTAGTATCAGAAGTGGTAGTGGTAGTAGTTGTTGTAGTGGTGGTGGTGGTAGTAGTAGTGGTAGTAGTGGTTGCAGTAGTGGTAGTAGTAGTAGTGGCTCGAGTTCGTCTGTCTGGAGAGCGTAAAGATAACATAGTGGTTAGTGGCAGTAGTAGTAGTAGTAGTAGTAGTAGTAGTAGTGGTAGTAGTTGTTGTAGTGGTGGTGGTGGTAGTAGTAGTGGTGGTAGTAGTGGCTCGAGTTCGTCTGTCTGGAGAGCGTAAATACAACATAATGGTTAGTGGCAGTAGAAGTCGTGTGAGGGGTAGTGGTGGTAGTAGAAGTAATGGTAGTAGTAGTGGCTCGAGTTCGTCTGTCTGGAGAGCGTAAAGATAACATAATGGTTAGTGGCAGTAGTTGTTGTTGTAGTAGTAGCAGACGAGAAGATTTGGTTAAATGCGTGAGTGCGGACTTATCTATTACCTCGGTTGGTTTCTAATAAAGACGAAGGAAGGAAATGGTAAATGTCTAAATTTGCCACTTGGTAACAAATGAGCACCAAACAGAAGAAGCCTGTGGGGGCTCTTGTTATTGTTGCTGTTGTTATTGGTGATGCTCTGGGTTGCACCAGTCTCCCAGGAACCCCCATAGCGTTAGAAGCAATACCGGGGTGGTTATCGCTGCCGTGCGTGTTGATGACGCTGTGTGTGTGGAGGGAGGGAGGTTTTTCCTGGAAATTCGAAGCAACAAGAGGTGGAAGAGAGGGTTGAGCACAAAACCCGACTCACGATCTTGAACGAAGGAATGGCAGGACATTGGGAAGGATGCCGCTGTTGAGGACTGACGGAACCCGGTCCTTCTCGTCGCTCTTGTAGACCACGTCCAGGAAAAATGCCATGTGCTAGAAGAAGAAGAAGATACTCGTTAAAGACCCTCTGTACGGCTACCTAAACCGATGCGCTAAGCGACGGATAAGGAATCGATAGTAGTTCGCAATCATTCACGCCGCCTTCATAGTCAACTCAGCAAGACAGGGTGAGACAGGCGCGGATACTCGCGCAGGGAAACGAAGGAGATCTCGAAACGCGGGCTCCACAAACCATAGCGATATACCGAGGCCCTGGGGGTTGGGCATTTAAGTCGGCGAGGTCGCGTGTACCACAGATTCCATAATGGAAGGCTCGCTCTCCAACAGGAGACGGTAAGGCACGTTAGTAGCTAAACCCGACTCGCTCGGTTGACACGAATCCAAGAAGCCCTAAAAGAATAGCAGCAACTGTACGCCGCGTGAGTCGGAAATGAAGCCTCGTCCTCCTTGTCAAATAAATGCGGTGTACTACAAGGCGCAGTGCTATCTCCTTTCCTTTTCAACTATTACACGTCTAGCCTTCGGTTCCCTAACGACGTAACACTTATAAAATACGCGGACTTTATGCCATGTATGCAAGACGGATGGTGATTCTCAACAGCTCGGGCAGGCAGTCACTGAGGTACTCGAGTGGTCTGCGGAGAATGGTCTTCTGTTGAATACATCAAAATGCATCTCCATTACATTTTCCCTGAGAGCCGATGTTGACACTCCTGAAATCCCTTCACTCCATAATTTCGCTTCGAGCTCAAATTCTAAATTCCTCGGCGTTATTTTTAACAGTCAGTTATCATGGAGTGATCACGTGGATGCCGTCTTTCGTAAATGCCGTGGACTCTGCTTCCTAGTTCGTCGGTTCAGGAGACTTGGATTAAGCTCTAGCCACATAAAAACCGTTGACCATGCCTGTATAATTCCCCTTATTGTATATTGTTCTCCAGTAATTTTTCCCAGCCTTAAATGTTCTGACTTTGTAACCCTTCATAGACTTTTTAAAATAATCTCGTTTTCTAGTGGCCTGCCTATTCTCTCCATTCAAGAAATCATCTTTCAACGCCACTTCAATAGTTGTTCGTAAATCGCTGCTCGTATTTTTAGTGACCTCTCCCATCCACTCTATTCAGGTTTATCTAAATGCAAATCTCTTCGACCAATGTGTAGGCTATACCGTTCAATACCCACTAGAACGGCGGCATATCGCAATTCGGTCATTCCTTATTTTTTCCGATTTTTTGGTGAAACAGATGAAGCAGGAACTAAAAGACAATTTTCATATCTAGTACTTGTTATACTGTCTTGTTTTATGCTGAATGTCTTATGTCCTCGTGACCTCAATAAAGCCACTACAATGATTAATATTATTCGTTTAATCGACTGAGTCGGACAATCACGAATGGCGTGTGGAAAAGGCAGTCGCTGCATCATTCAACACAGCTGAGAGAGTCGAACCCAGACACTAGGTCACCAGGCACCTCGAGGACAAAATAGTCAAAGATGTTCCAACAACGCAACTCCGTCGATGGACAGAGACATTTAGACCAAAAGGACAAGTCGTCTTTTCGGGGAGGTTTTTCGTGTCGCTATAGAATTTCCATCCCCACAGACAGCCCAAATTACCTCGGCTAGAATCCTCAAGGCCATCACCGAAAGATCCTCTTGAAATTGGATCGGCATTGCGTCCTTCCAGTCTAAAAAAACAAGCACATCAATAGACGTGTTGTTTAGCAATTACAAGACGTAAAAAATTGAATTTTGTGAGTACCAATTTAAATCGCCATTTCAGCAGTCAATACAATTAAACTTCGCAATTTGATTTTAAATAGTCAGCGCATGTGGTTTATGAAACAACATGACGGAAATCGTAGTTATATATTTGAGGGCGCGCGTTATGGAAAAGGCCTATCAATGGCCGCCATTACGCGTTTGCCAAACTTTGTACACTTCGAGAATTTGATTTGCCTTTCTTGCAAATTTACCTCGTTTTTATTTCGTTCATTCTTGTTCAATTATTTCACACCTGCTATGTACAATCGCAACTTCTTATATCATTTTTGTCTGTTGTAACATTTAATGCTGACAATTCTGGTCCTCGTGACCTTAATAAAGCTAATACCATTATTATTATTATTATTATTCAGGAAATACTCTATCTTCAGTTGAAATGTAATGCCCCCTTCTAAGACAAGCTCCATATTCTTGGCATAACTCGTTTGTAAATTTTAGCGCGAGAGGACGGTGAAACTATTCGTCATTTTATCGTGCGCCTATAGAAACAAACAATCATGGCACTACGGCATTTTGTACAACAGAATCTCATGCCGATGATTTGGTATTTCCAACAACGCAAACTACTCTCCGAGTTGACATTATTAAAGAGAACAGGGATGACGTTGACTAGGATGAGGATGAGGAGGAGGAGGAGGATGAGGAGGAGGAGGAGGAGGAGGAGGAGGGAGGAGGAGGAGGAGGAGGAGGAGGAGGAGGAGGAGGAGGAGGAAATTAAAAGAGAATCGAAAATACGTAATCAAAAAAAACGGAATAAAAAGACCTTCAAACCGGAATTGATGTTCAAAAACTCAACTGCGAAACCAATTGAGGTAGGATTGTATGGAGGGTTTAATTAACCCTTAATATGGAATTGACCAATTGTCTTTATTACCGGTATAACTCAAATAGCCAACCGAGAACTTCAAAGAATGAGAACACCTGCAGCAACGTCGAATAGAATATTCTTAAAAGTGCGGTACAATACTCAGCCTAGTAAAACACAATTAATATTTAACGTTAGCAACAAACACATCAACATCCACTCGTCCCAATTCTTTTAGACGAGCACACATGTTGGTTTTCCTTTAAATATAGAAGCGGGGGAATCGGATTTTACTGTTGTTCGAGAGGCAACAAAAATACACGTGGAATGAAGGTGAACTCTGCTGGATGGCAATTGTCGGCAGCCAGGATTCCCTTTGGAAAGAATGATGGGAAGGAGGAGGAGGAGGAGGAGGAGGAGGAGGAGGAGGAGGAGGATGGGGAAGAGGAGGAGGTGGAGGAGGTGGAGGTCGAGGAGGAGGAGGAGGAGGAGATGGAGGATTTTTCCGATTCAGATAAAAGCAAAACCGGGTGGTTTACATTGTGGAAGTCTATGCGGTGCACTTTACGGCGGCCCCCAAGGCCCCCAATGGCGGTGAAACACAACAGGGCACCGAGAAACAACCAGTTACCCGACGTAATCATTTCCTGGGAGCCCAGGTTGACCGATACGGTGGGTGGCACCGGCGTGGGACGCGTGGCCTCCGAAAACAGATCGGGATTCGATGCGGTCGTCGCCGGATTTGGATGCGGTGACCCCCGAAGCGATGCCGTGGAGGACGCCGAGGCGACGTCAGCGAGTGGGTGAAGCAGAGCCGCCGAGTTTGTGGCCGCTGAGGAGCGCACGATCAGGCTGCGGCGGAACCAGGTGGACTGCTCGAGGGCGGTTCCCGCGACACAGGCCGTCGCCTCCAGGAGACGTTGGCAGATTTCCTGGCAAAGTGAGGCGTTAGGCGGTCCCTGTAGCCTGGTCTACCGGGTTGTGGCAGTTCGCAATCCCTTCCACGACTCTCCAAACGAATGTGATTAAAAGAACCTATTTTGGAGGCCCGAAGCCGCGAAATGGGTCTTTAGTGACCGGTGAGTGGTTGTAGTGGACGCGGAGATGAACCGCAAATCGCACCAGCCCTCCGTGCTCTCATAACGCCACCTGTTGCGGCTTTTTGGCCACGTCTTGCGTCGGCCAGACACGAAGCCTGAGCATATCTGTCTTCGGTCGCAAACCTCCGACCAGACCCCTACATCCCGCGACAATCCGTCGTGTAGCCTCCGCGATCTCCTTAAACTAGCACCTTTGGCGGGTCAAACGTGTCGCGGTTCGCCGGAAATCAAACGCTCGCTGATTCACCTACTTGGAGGCTGTCTGAGGCTGGCGGAAACCCTGTTTCTCCTCCTCCGTCCTTTCTCCACCATCCCCGTCGAACACCTCACACCGTTGTTCCGTCAATTCTCGCGTTTTCTTCTCAATCGTTCTCCTGCCCGTCTTTTCCCATATTTCTTCTACTTCTTCTACTACTCCTTCATAGTACTCTCCTCTCTCCTAACATACCCGAACTGCATGGAATAAGCATGGAATATAAAAAGCCTGATTTCCACGCATAAGAAGGATGAAAGTTGGGGGTGAAATACACATTCGAAAAGGTGCCAACCTGAAGTTCTTTTGGGTCGCGTTTTTCGTTGCTGTTTGAGAGGGTGACAATGACTTCGTTGAAGATCCTAAAAATAAATAAACCTCAACCAATCAAAAAGGCGGTATCCAAGTGTCACTCAGACGTGTGCACATCCCGGCAACAGACTGCGTGGAGGAGGAGGAGGAGGAGGAGGAGGAGGAGGATGCTTGTTCATCCTGAGATAGGAAGTGAGGTGGGAGGGTGGAAGGAGAAGGACGAGGAGGAGGAGGAGGAGGAGGAGGAGGAGGAGGAGGGGGTGGGGTGGATGAGGAGAAGGATGATTATGATGACAGCGAGGAGAAGGAGGGGGGGATATGCTCCAAGATTCACTGAGCAGAGGTGCGGTTCTGCTCAACACAACTCGAATCCCCGCCACTGCCTTCCCGAGAATCGATCGTTTAGAAGGCGCTAGAAGTTCAGTGTCAAAGACCGACAGGAGCGCGTCAGTGATTCGTCTGCGACTGATAATTTGGTAAATTAGAACAGCAGCCCCTCCTCTTCCTCCTCCTCCTCCTTCAGATGGCAAGCAATTCCATCTCAGACAATCAAATGCCGATTAGTGGCCATGACCCCCGAGAAGTGTGCTTCAGGGTTGACCCTGGGAAGAGCGGGAAGGTTAAATTACTTACTGAGAGGAGGCAGGGCGCTGGCGACACAGGGGTCATAAAACCAGGCCAATCGGAGGGCGTAGGGGTTAATTAACTGAGGCACAGGCCAGATTTGGCATCCCTACTAGTTGTCGTCGATTATGCCAAATTATCTCTTCTATGCGGGGGCTGGGGGAGGGGAACAAGGCGGTGGGGCTTCAGAAGGGGAGTGAAGGAAGTGTGAAACAGGGGGGGAACGTCATTTGTAAGCCGCTATCGTCTCCTACGAGAAGATGAGCCAAATGCGTAGATGGAGGAGGAGGAGGAGGAGGAGGAGGAGGAGGAGGAGGAGGAGGAGGATCGGGGTTGGTGGAACACGTATTTATTTAAAACAACAAAGCTTACTTCACCATGAGGAAAATGGAAACTGGCGAGGTGATGGGTGTTGTGTTGGGGATGGGTATTGTGGGGGTCAGAATGGCGGTGAGGTCGCGCAGCAGAGACTGCACGTGGGGCAGCTGGAAGGCAGCCAGGGAACCGACCCCACCGGTGACGGCGATCCAGGCGTAGACGAAGTGGAGCAACGAAGATTGCATGATCTTCGGGGGCAGTTGCAGCTGAACAACAACAGAAGTGATAAATCAGCAAACTTTAGCCACCCAACTTTGCCCAACGCGGAAAGCGTGCCACTCACTTCGGAGGGCGCGGTATAAGTGCCAGTACAGCTGGATCCCTCGGAGGAACGTCCAGAGGCGAGTGCAAGGCTATGAGGGGGGTTTCTAACGAGCTCCTTTATCGTTCGGATGGCATTCGGCGTCTTCAGGAGGGCTACCGGCTTCTCGGTGGGTGCAAGAGCGGGCAGAACAACAAATCCGGTGCTTCCTGTGGTCAACAGCGAGGAGGATAACTCGGCGTCGAGCAGCGGCGGCGGCTGTATCCGCAGACAGGGCATCCGCAGACCGGAGACGAGAGACAGCAGGGATGACTGAAGCGGGGTCAGCGGTAGACCGGCCGTGATTTCGTCTAAAACGACGAGTGCTAGTTGACCATCGAAACTGGCAATCAGCTGAGGGGAGCTAGACGGGGGGGGAGGGTGGTGTCGCTATGGGCCCGGGAAGGAATCCGAGTAGTTCCGTGGAAGTAGAAGAAGAATCAAACTCGGGGTGTTGTGTGTTGAGGGCGTGTGAATGAATTTGGCTTATGCTTTCGTGGGTGCATGACGCATCGAGGCAAATTGCCGGGAAAACAAGCAAAACACCTTACTCGGGTAGTGTGAAAGGAGCCACAGGATTGGCGCATTTTTGGAAGCACCACCAGCGTGCCAGACGTGGGCCAATGCGGTGAAGAAGAGGGAGGAATTGGCCGAAGAGACGGGTTCCAGAAGGCGATTGATGCCCCGTCGCACGATTGCCTCGTGTCCCAGAGCCGTGATGGACGGCAGACAATCAAGACGGCAACGCGGAGCGAATCGGGCCTCATCACTGGACTCCTCGTCAAGACGAGAGAACGAGTCCATGAGACTGGACTGCTGCATGGATGTTGCGATGAATGCTGGAGAAAATATGTAAACACCGACTACTGTGAACTTATTGCTGAACTTACAGAAGGAGGGGAGGGGGTGGAGAAGAAGGGGAGTAGAGGGTAGTGGATGCGAAGGAAAATGGCGGAAACACCTCACCTAGAACATCAACGCCAATTTGGAAGATCGGCGTGGAGAATGCATTTTTGGGGTCCGTAGATTCCGCGTTAGTGATTGGGCCGGAGTTTGCCTGATTAAGCGCCGCCCAGAGGGAAGCAAGACTTGCCAATAAAGTCGGGAACATGCAGGACACTTCCGCGCGTCCACAAATAATGTGATTGAATTGGGCTTTTGGTCCCGCGGCAGCAACTGGCATAACGTCTGTACCAAGTAGGTCCTGAGAATAATAATCATAATAATATGACTACTAGTAATACTAAGTAGACAGTACACTTGCGATTAAAAATATTAACCTTGGTGGCCATGGTAGCGACAAGGACATCCGCGTCTTCGGTTTTCAAGTTGGTCGCAATTTCCTGCCGAAGATTATAGAGTAGCAGACTTATGGGTACGTAATTAGCGGAAGCATTCACTGAAACGGCCTGCAGAATTTCGGCGATCTCATGACCGCCACTGGCCACTTCGGGGAGGCCACAATCATTCGAGGAGAGCGAATCATCTGAAAACAAGCATAATTCGCCTTGCTACTAACAAATAGACAGTAGCGTTGATATAATCATTCATGGGGGCCCACACACCTTTGGCCATACTGGCGCCCGAGACGGACGCACGAACGCGGTGTATCGGCGAGGATTTAAAGGCCTGATCTCCAATACTATCACTCGTGAGCGTGGCTGGCCAATCGCCAGCCGCAACCATGGCCGCCACCGAATCCATTCCGTGCAAAAGAGAGGCATTGGATTGGCCGAACGGTAACAGGAACGCGTGAATAATGCCCTGTAGGCACATTAGTAAGTGCAGGGTATAGTTGGGTGGATAGGGGACCGCAGTAGTTTGTGGTTGAGGTGAACGGAAGAATGGCATCGCCAGAAGGTGTATCGACGACGCCAATTCCCCGACGACACAGTTGATCAAGTAGGGCGTTGCGACGCCCCACTGAGACAACGTTTCAAGCAGGAATGAGAACCACGTGGTCTGGAGATCGGGCCGGCCTCCGGGACTGAGCCCGAGGCGTAGAGCGTTGAGAAGGAGGGGTTGGGTGGCCACGTGACGCTGGTTGGCGGAGTCCAGGTAGCGAGAGGATGCGACCGTCAGGAGAGGCCGATTGGGTGTTAAGGACGACAAGTAGCGGACCACCCGGGCGATGCTCATTGGTCGGCCTGAGCTGGCACACCAGGCTAGACTGCTTCCGTTCCGCTGAGACTGTGCAACCTTCGGCGGTGCTTGTTTGGGCAATTCTGATGGAGAAGAGGAGACCTTGGCACGCCGACTGCCCAACGGTGTTGCAGTCGCGGTGGTCGCTGTGGTGGTGCCATTGGTCTGGGAACTGCGAGGGCGTGTCAGTTGGAGGAGGTTCTTCGTGAGAGACAGGAAGGTTGTCAACTCGGCGGCGAGTGGCGATTGAGGCCGGCGACTGTTGGAGTAGCCGTTGGCTAACAGCAGTTGAAGGCACAGCGGAAGAGAGCGATTATCCAAGGCTTCGTTGGAGCTAGGATAAAATGTCAGCGTGAAGAGGGCATCCATCATCGAGCATGTCGAGTGTAAACACCTTGGTGGTGCGGTATGGAAAGCTGCTGATAGACAGTCGGCTAAGGGGAATTGACCGGATTCCTCACAGTATAAATCCTCTTACGTATAACCAAGTAAACTGGGTTTAAAATTCCGCATTGACGGCTGAAACCACCACCACAACAACACTATTTAGAAGGGCATTAAGGCTGATCCCCTGAACAGCCACCCATCGCAATCAGTGCGGGAAAAGGGAGATACCTTAGCGTGAAATTCGCCATCTCCACTGTCGTCGTGAGGCAGCAGAGTGCAGCATGGGAGAGTCCAGTACGCCCAATAATAGCGCCGATCCACGATGACCTTGGATTGTGCACCATGGCAACCAAAGCGGCCATCTTACTGGCCAATTGGTTCTCGGCGCCGTGGCGAGTATCGATTTTCGGGGAAGCGGCAATCAGCTGATCACCTTTGGCATCCAGGTCCAGGAAGCACTAGGGTAAATGAGGCATTTTTTGATTGGATTAGGCGTCAAAAAGACGGGTGGTCGTTCGGTTGATTGGTTGGTTGGTTTTAGGCCTACCAATGGGAGACCTCGACGAATCAAATTAGAACTGCAAAAAGCAGACCAAGCCTACCGCAGTCACAAGTTGCAGGACCTCGGCGGCCATCAGTCGAATGTGCGTGTTGGAGGGCACTGTTCCAGCTGACGACGTCATCACCACATCGGGCAGCGGTTCCGTCACGGGGATTACCGAGCAGACAAATTGGACACAAGAAAATATCACAACATCAAGGAGACTTGGCAGGCGTGAGTAGGCGATGAACTCAATTTCATCCATGGTTGACTGGCGGGAGAAGTCGTTGGTCCCGGCAAGGAGGCAGCGATAGTGGCGAGCCAAGAGATCGGGAAGCGCTAGAGGGGTGGGAGACTGAATTGAGTCCTACTCACAGTATTTCAGTAGGCATTATAATATAGAATAGACTAGAGCGTCCAATGAAGACAAGCTGATCGATACACATCCACCGACTCAATCGATCCATTCCACACTGGAAATCTTCCATCAACGACAGAAGACAGAAGACTCGTTACACATCAAAAGAGTCGTGATTTTCTATTAAAAATGGGTTCAGGGGAAGCGATTACTTGTTCCAAAGAGTCTGGGGAAGTCGCAATTGCCGAATTTCAGAGTGGCTGGAGAAGATGAGTTGGAGCGGGTAGTGGAGGAGGAGGAGGCGGCGGCGGCTGACCGGTGGCTCGAAGTGGAGGTCGGAGAGGCTGCGAGGGCGAGGAGAAAGGTGGCGCCTCCGGTGGATGACAGAATGGCGCGAAGGCGACCGAGCGCGTATGCGACCTAGGTGGGAGATTCGGCTGGCGATTAGGACCATTAAAGGTCAACCATCTTCCGTGAAAAACGGCCAATTTACCGCCCAAATATTAGGCGCGTCAGCATCACAGAAAGACGCTGGAAAGGATGGGGGGCCGGATGAGGGGGGCGGTTTGGGAGGAGCTGGGGGTTATGAGGAATTAGGCTCAGGAGAAGAAGATGACACCGATATGCCCTAATAGAAGCACCGTATTAAAAGACATGGTTGCATTAATGGGTAAGAAAGAGGAGTCGACGAGTCGATTAATTGATATCGCTCTCCCACATAAGGACGTTTGGCCATTGATTGACCAATGACGAAATGAGAAACCCGATAATCCGTATAAACTACTTGTCGTTGATAGCGAACTCTCGCACGCTAAAAATGAATTGAGTACCACATATATTCAGTAGTATTGTCGGCACAGGTAACCCGAGTTCAACGTTAACGCCCCTAATATTCTTTAATAATAAAACATTGTATTTTTTCTGAAATGGCCATAATAATTTGAGCAAAAAACGCGGCACCAAGTTAATGGCTGTCTCAGATTCGACGTATCCATGCTTTGGTGCATATTACCTTAACAGAGAAACTTAAACCACAAATATATCCATGCAAGTTACATCCACTACTTTCCCGTCTCTCCAACAATGCGAATCCATTATCCGTGCGCGGACATTCAATTGGTTGTCAAAACGTCGTTTAAAAAATCTAATTTGTGCAGCCACCTCTTCCCAGCGCCACCCGAAATGCCAACACAACACCGACCAGTTATCCTTCTTACGAGGAGGGCTCGCCATCACGCAGTTGACGATTGCTAGAATGTTATGATTTGCATTTCTGTAGATGGCCGCATTTATTGTAAAAAAACGTATTTGGTGGAGGTGCTATGCAAAAGGGTACCCACAACGCGAACCAACCAATCTCTCACTGCCAGACGACTAGTCGACTGAGTAATTAACGATGTCAAAACAATTGGTATCAGACGTCTTGGTGGTAAGGAGAGACTTCCTACAATTCTCAGTTCCCTTCGCTGCCTCGCGATAAAGCACCCCAAATCCGGAATGACTCAGAAGGCAAACATTAACTCCGGAATAAACAAATCACACCTGGTCGCTCAACGCTCCTAATTGAAATGCAAATACATGCGCATCTAACCACACACGCGATCGGAGACTCAACTAGAACCGTCCCGCTACGCAGAAAAAAGGAGGCCAAAACGAAATAAACGCCGATTTGTTTATATTTTTCAGATAACCCCAAAAAAACGGGAAAGTGAGCGAGGGATTACAAATTAAAATCGATTCGAACGAAATAAAGAACCACTTCGCGCGGGCTGGCGGGTTGCGCGTCTAGAAGCACTTGCGATGGACGATGGAGGGACCCGCTTCGTCATACTCCTGCTTGGTGATCCACATCTGCTGGAAGGTGGACAGGGACCCCAGGATGGAGCCGCCGATCCACACCGAGTACTTGCGCTCTGGTGGGGCAATGATCTTGATCTTCATTGTGCTCGGAGCCAGCGCAGATATCTCCTTGTGCATGCGGTCTGCGATGCCCTCGTACATAGTGGAGCCGCCCGAAAGCACCGTGTTGCCATAGAGGTCCTTCCTGATGTCAAGATCGCACTTCATGATCGAGTTGTAAGTGGTCTCGTGAACACCCACCGCCTCTAGACCGATGAAGCTTGGCTTGAAGAGGGTCTCTGGGCAGCGGAAGCGTTCGTTTCCGATGGTGATCACCTGACCATCGGGCAGTTCGTAGGACTTCTCTAGGGTTGAGCTTGCAGATGCGGTTGACATTTCTTCCTCAAAGTCGAGGGCAACGTAGCAGAGTTTCTCTTTGACGTCGCGCACGATTTCGCGTTCGGCGGTGGTGGTGAAGGAGTAACCACGTTCGGTGAGAATCTTCATGAGGTAGTCGGTGAGATCGCGCCCTGCCAGATCCAGCCGCAGAATGGCATGGGGAAGGGCGTATCCCTCGTAGATTGGCACGGTGTGGGTAACGCCGTCCCCAGAATCGAGGACGATACCGGTGGTGCGTCCGGAAGCATACAGCGACAACACCGCCTGGATGGCCACATACATCGCCGGACTGTTGAAGGTCTCAAACATGATCTGGGTCATCTTCTCGCGGTTGGCCTTGGGGTTCAACGGGGCCTCCGTCAGGAGGACTGGGTGCTCCTCGGGGGCAACACGGAGTTCGTTGTAGAAGGTGTGGTGCCAGATCTTCTCCATGTCGTCCCAGTTGGTCACGATGCCGTGCTCAATGGGGTACTTGAGGGTGAGGATGCCTCTCTTCGACTGCGCCTCGTCTCCGACGTAGCTGTCCTTCTGTCCCATTCCTACCATTACTCCCTGGTGCCGCGGACGACCCACGATGGAGGGGAAGACGGCCCGAGGGGCATCGTCACCGGCGAAACCCGACTTGCACATTCCCGAGCCATTATCCACCACTAGAGCTTGAACTTCGTCGGCCATTGAAAGAGAGAGACCTCTGATCACAGATAACGGACTGGCGAGACCACTCGGCTTTTATAAGGCGCGCCGCTGGAACTGTGTGGCCATATTTGGGCATTGGTGGAATTAGCCAGTCAGCGAGCAGGGACTACCCTCGTGCTAGCTAAAACGCGCACGCACTCACCAGCACAACATGTGGCAGCAGAGGTGGTGTACTAAGGTGCTCATGTTTGATCCCGACTCGGGTCTCCAGGTCTCCAGAGAAGGGTGTACTTTGTGATCTGCAGAAAAGGCAATCCCCGTCGTGGCAGAACCAATGAATATCGCCTATACAGATCGATAGTTTCTCCTTCACCGGAGCCCTGGAAATTATGGAAACAGTTGCACCCCAGACCGTGTTATATGTTAATTCCAGCCCACCTGCACCAACACAACTTGGCGTCACGGATTCGTGAATAAAGAAAAAAACACAT
>JAPUBX010004015.1:0-185000 GCA_028672205.1 Proteocephalus fallax | reverse complement strand
CTTCCTACTACCAAGCAATTAGTAGGCAATGTTTTTATTGCTTTATTTTTGGTGACGTAGCGGCCCAAACCACGTTTGTTCATTATTGCGTTAGTGCATATCAGCGTTTAGGCGTGCTCTGGCGGATGTGACATGCAACAGACAAGAACATCGACAACTTACAATCACATCGCATCTTTTCTACAACAGCATAATTGGTGAATATAAATATGATGAACCCATCGTCGCTGATAGGCCCAGTCGATTTCGTTCGCACTGTGCAGTTTTGACAGATTTTCTAGTTTGCTGATTTTGAACAAAAAACAACCAATTATAAAGTACTTAAAAACAACACATTTGAATGAAGCAGGCTGTGATAGATGGCTTCCAAGGGGGGTCATTGGGGTCTTTTGCGTCAGGGTCTTTGGCCTCTACCCTACACTCAAGCCCTTCACCTGTGAATCAATTCAATCTGTGCGGATATTTCAAACTAGAGAGTAAACCGGTTTCGTTGGTGTTGCTGGCATGACGGTTATGGGGAACAGTTTTTACGGTCGGCCACGTATATCACCAACAGATCGCTGCACCGTCGAACAACCAAACCATTGACGTTACCGCAGGCCATTTTTATCCAAGCCAAACCCCTATTTATTTGTGGAATTCGAAGTTTGTGTTTTCGCCTTTTGCACTCCACCCTAACAAAAAAACAATTAAGTCTCGGTGACGCCTATGTGGGCGGAGTTTTCTCCAGAAGGAGCACACGAATCTCGAGTCGCCAAAACTCCCACCCATGGCATCTACCAGTGAACCAGGCCACAGTAACCAACAGTCGCGTTGAATAGGCACCTCGGCTGAGGCAACTCTCAGATAATTGCTGAAGATGTGGCAATTTTTGGGTCAACGTCACAATTGGCCACTGCCAATCAATCGTGTACGCGGTGGAGTGCGGTTTGTATCCAGAATCCTGCGACTTGTGCAACGTGTGGCAGTCCCTGCGTTGGCGAAGCGTTGTTTGATGACGCAGCAGCATCAGCGGCAACAGCGACCACCTCCTTCTCGTCGGGTGACACTTCACGAGTCTTTGTGGAGCTAATCGTGCAGTAGGAGAATGCCTAGCAAAAAGATGTCCCTCGTGTCTCCCAACCAGACTCCATGTGGCGTACCGAAACGCTGTGACGCTGTGTCTGTGTGTGCGTGTGTGGGGATCTGTCGAGTTATAATTTAAAATACACATCACACAGATAATTGCAAGAACTGTGGAGCGAGAGACTACTTATTTCGCATGAGTAGATGCCACACCTTGGATGATGTCTTTGCGGACAACATTGGAGTTGTTCGAGCTATCCCCGGGAACGCTTGTGGTGTCGGGGGAATTGTTGTAGGGACCAATGACTGATCCTTTCGTTGATTGGCCCGCCTGTAGATTAGCCATCACGTCCACCGGTATGTATTCTTCGTTGAAGACGTCGACAATGTCAGGAGTCGCTTTGGTCTTGCGTCTGTTGTCTTTGGTCTCAGACGCGGATGGATTCTTTAGAGCAGGAGGATGATAAATATCGATTAAGAAGAACGGAAGAAGTAGTGGAAGAAGTGCAGTTGTAGAGAGACTTGCCATGGGTGACGAGGACAGGTAGAAGCGAAGTTCTCCATCAGGTCCCCCACCCGACAAGGCACAAACATTTTGGTCGTATTCGCCATCATCAAACTCGTCGCCATCCTTCTCCTTCTCCTCCTCGTCCGCGGAAGAGTCTGTCGAGTCGCTGTTCCAAACTGCCTCGTCTGCCTTGTGAGTAGCTACCAGTTTTATGAAAGATAAATAAACAGACACGTCGTTACGCGAGTAAAGAACCACAAACTCCCAGCCGCCTCCAGCGGAGCACCACTCATACAATCACGAGGTGTGGTTCTTAGACTGCCTCGTCGAAGGGGAGTTGTTAGTTGTGGTGGTGATGTTGCAGTTATCCGCCTTTTAATCTCAGTGGCGGTCTTCTTCTTCTCTTAGCGACTGCACTGCCGCCACTCAAGCAGCAACGGAAACCTCCTCCTCCTCCTTCCAATGTGTCGCCGGACAGAGACGCGCGATGGATCGACCAGACTCCTTCGCTTGGCGAGTTGGCGCCGCGAATCTGCGGAAAGGTTGACGTCTTTCTAATCGTCCTACAGTTGACACCACCTGCTCTTATCCCCGTGGATGGAGGATTCATAAGATTCGCCGACAGTCTTTCAAATTAGTTGTAGAGTTGACGGCGGCTCCACTGGGTTGTCGGTCGTCTAGGCAGCGGAGGGGGGGGGTTGGTAGGAGTCACCGCCAGTTTGAGAGACTGCTAACACGCTGAGAAGAACACACATCTACCGATGATGATGAAGATGAAGGGACGTACAGTCCTGGTTTTTTCGTCGCAGACGTCGAAGTCGGAGGCGGCGGTGAGCGCGGTGTCGGGCGCGCATAGCAACCAGGGAGGTGCGCGCCAGCGAGGGGTGGAGGAGAATGCCGAGGAGAGGCGCCACCGCTCGAAATCCCTGGCCCGTCAGCAGGGCCGTCGTCAGCCAGGAGGTGGCGACCTCGCGAAGCAGCGCTGACGAGGAGTGGTCGTCGTCGTCGTCGTCGTCGTCGCAGGCGTTTTCCTTGGCTTTGCGGAGGCCGTCGCAGGAGAGCACGTTGTTGTCGCCACCAGCGTCCAGGCAGTCAAGGAGGATCAATACGCAACTAAGGAGAGAGAGTAAGAGGCGGACACATTGATGGGGAGATGCAAGAGGACTCGCACGCAATTTATGTGCAATTTTTCACACGAGTCAAATGGCAACCCCATGAGAAGCGATTGTCCTAAATGAGTGGGTTGGATGGTTGCAAAGGCCACCTGTATCCACGTCGACCACCTGAATTCGCAGACAAAATCGTGGTCTGGGAGACACCCTTAATACCTTGTAGCCGGATCTCAGCCGTATAAATAACTCTGTACAGGCAGTCGAACTGGAGGTCGTTGGGGTCTTTAACGTCAAGGTATTTGGCCGTCTACTTTCCTTTCTTTATCATAATCTCCTCCCCCATCCTCGCATCACCATCCTCCTCGTCCTCCACTTCTCCTACTCGTTGTCCTTCTCCCCATCATTCTTTCCAAAGTGAATCCTGACTGCCGTGGAATTGTCCTTCAAGCCTCGCCTTTTGCCTTTTGATTCAGCTGGAGAGTCTGGGAGCTCTGCTGCGTGACGTGATTGTGCTCGTTCAACGCGACACCCTCGACTTCATCATCCTCGCATTGCCCCTCCACATCGCCTCGCCGTCGTCTCACAAGCAGCAGCCTCCTCCTCCTCCTCCTCCTCCTCCAGAAGACTCACACGCCATCAGCAGCCTCGAGCCTGGCGACCCCACCCATCCCCTCTTTCTGCGTCCCGTCGAAGTGGACGGTCTTCTGGCCTCGGCTCTCAGCGTTCTCTTGAAGAAGGACGCCTCACTCAATCGACGACTCTTCACGTGGCTCCTCGGAAGTCAGGCAGCCGAGGCCGGTGGATCCATGTCCACGGTGGCCCGTCTTGCTCTGCGAGAAGCCGCACCCACTTCGGTAGGTACTTCGACTTGCCTGCTACGGCTGCAGCAGCTGTGCCCTGTTCTGCCACAGCTGCAGCCGTAGCAGATTGTGGTGCAGTTCTGGTCCCAGCGGCGCACTCCGTAGACGGGCTGTAGGCCCAGGCCTTCCAGACATCCGCTTTGAACGCGCATTGGTTTCAGGTGCATCCTGGCGAAGTTGTACCCCTCCAGCTGGTTCTATCATTTCTCTTACCCAAATTGGTAGTCTTAAAACCAGAGATGGGCACAAACCACTACCGAGAGAAAAAGAGGCAAAGGAAGCCCTACCGACTGAAGGCGACGGTTGTTGAAGAGGCTTCACTGGATGGAATTGGTGGCAGTCCAATTGCCGCCCGTCTCCAACTGGAATTTGGGAGATTTGGAATATCCGAGGAGGCAGCGCCCCCATCCGATGGAGACCTTCGTCTGAGAAGGTGCCAAAAGCGCACAAAGCGTTTCTACAAATTTAATATAGCCGAATATTGATAATAGCAAACATCCTCTCGGGATTCACAGTAATGGTGATTGTTGTAGAGAAAGGTGCAGCGGGTGTTGCTAGGAGTGTGGGGGGAGCACCAGGTGGAGGAGAAATGGGACGAAAAAGAAGGGGGAGAATGAGGAGAAGGAGGAGGAGAATAAGAAGAAGGAGGTTCTTGTGGTTAAGTATGAAGAGGAGGAGGAGGGCGAACAGGCATAGGAAGGAGGAGGAGGAGGGCGTTAGCGACATGTAAATGGCAGCTTACGTGTGCCATCAATTTGGTCGAGGACGAAGTTGACAGCATTTGGCGGACGATGAAGTCTTCAACCACCACATCGGTGGACAAATGCGGTGGGGCGACCATGAGGGCACGAAGCAGCAGATGCGCGGCATCTTCCAAGCTCGAAGCATCGTCCATGAAGTACCAGAGAGAGGTGCTCACGAACTATGGAAAAGACGACGACGACGACGACGTAAACAGTTATTTGTGTGCGTCTGTGGGGGAATAAGCCAGCTGTTTCCCGGGTGGATTTTCCAGGTGGGAATATTGGACACCGAAAGAGAGGAGGTGGAATTGGCCGCCGTTGCATCATAATCCAGCACACCGAGTCTTTCACCCACACGTGGCAGCGAAGACGCGAATCCACGATTTTAGTCTTTCACCCACACGTGGCAGCGTCAACCTGTGCATGTTGTCGGCGCAACGTTTGTAAGCCCTGTCGCTGGGCTCCGCAGAGCCTGGCTGAACCAATGCAGCCAACGACGTCGTTGTAGAAGGGTTGGCAGCTTCTCCGCGTCTGAACATCTGTGTTGGAGAACTTGTCGCGCCAGTCCGCTTTCAGGAATCGTCGCTGACACCAGTGATCCAATACTTCAATGCCCCTGGTGTCGTCGACACGCAGCTGCCAGGTTATGATTGGTCCAATAGTGGCGCGATAGACACGAATATTGGGCAGCAGGCTTCATAGATGGGCTCAACGCAGTGCGACGACTAGCCTAGAAATCAAACTCTCGGGCAGTCCCTATTTCCCACGATCGTGACTGGATAGACCACCGCGAAAAGGGTGGAAGAAGAGATCTACTACAAGATGGAACGGCCACACAGGCTGGATCCCAGCTGCGAATTTTAAGGGTTATAACAAAAATCAAATCAATTCATTGAGCCATCGCCGATAATCGATATCGATAAAACAATCGCCGTGACTGCCTTTAAAAGGCCTTGCACCAATATTGCACGATACAGGCATTCTCGATCGCGATGGGGATCCGTTTACTCTGCAATGTTGGCAGTGTCAAATGGTTCGGTTCGGTGGAATGGTTTGCGGCATTAAGAAAAATTCAAGTAGTTTTCCAAAATGTATCCTCCACGAATCTCAATCTTACATTATAAACAGGTTTTCTTCTCTGAATTCGAAGAAATTGGCGACGCCTATCTAATTAACACAGTTTAATTATTAAATTCAACAATAATAATAATAACGTTTATCGTTTTATACGGATCACGAGGACCAAAAAGTTCAGCATCGAAAACAAGGAACAATACTACTCATATAAAAAGCATTTCTGCGTCGCCTCTTTTGGGAAAAACGTAAAATCTGGACAGTTATTGATTGATTGGGTTGCAGCAAAATGTAGCGCTTCTTGTGGGAACTAAACGGTGAAGCCTGCGCATTGGTTGAAGAGATTTGCATTCAGACATACTAGTTGTGAAATGGCCTTGAATAGAATAGATAAATAACAAAGACGGCGGCATTCGGTGAAATGCAAAACTCACGTGAAATAGGTTCAATTTGTCCGCCAGGTGATGAAGAACATCTGGAGCGAGGACAGGCAAAAGTAGATTGCTCAAAGCGGATTCGCCATTGACGGGAGTTGTGGGGGAACGATTCCAGCCGTGGATAGACGTGGAAGCGTGGATCAAGTCAAGAAGGGTGTGGAGACAGACGGCCTTGAGATCGAAGTTTTCAGTGAATGCCGAGCCCGCCACAAGACATCCGAGCCAATCAGGCAGTTCGAGGGGATTCGCGTTGCCTGGGAGGCAAAGTTGGGGCGGTGAAATGTTTAGAATACACAGTCTACTTAAGCATAGCGAGTAACTACCATTTTTCGATTGGACTGAGGCCGACACCTTGCCGGAACTGCTAAAGGCGGCAATGAAGTCATAGTCGTCGCTGGTAATGGGCAGTATTATGGGGAAGTTGCACATCTCCACGACAAGACGGCAGATTTGGGCCAACAGATCGACGGCGCCAACGGATTCCTCCTCGGTGGCTGTCATGATGGACAGAAAAGAGCACGATTCCAAGGTGATTGCGGTGCCCTCACTTGAGGCCAAGAGGGCAAGGGCGCTGAGAACCTGTAAAGAAATATTCATGGAACCAATAAAATGCGAGTATTAAAAATGGACCAATCACCGCAGAGTTGGGACAACCCGGCCAACCAATCATAGAACGGTGAAAAATGTTAATTGATAATTGGCCAAAAAATATAAATTCTCTCTAATTATTAATTGGGTTTTACTAATATTAACGTATATCGTACGTTACACTTTTGAATACGAATTATCGTTGCTGCACGTGTCTTATTCGTCAAGGGTCTCGGTTGGCTTATAGAGTTATACCGGCATTACAGGCAATCCGTCTATTATACATTCAGGGTTAATCCAATACTATCACAAATATTCATGGAACCAATAAAATGCGACTATTAAAAATGGACCAATCACCGCAGAGTTGGGACAACCCGGCGAACCAATCATAGAACCGTGAAAAATATTAATTGATAATTGGCCAAAAAATATAAATTCCGTCTCAAATTTTACGGAATTTTTGGCATTTTTCAGATGGGAGGAGAGACCAACCTGGTTTTCAGAGATTCCGATGTAGCAGTGGAAGAGGGCGGCCAGCAGACGTCGAATATCCCCAATCGTCTCGGCCACCAGTTGGACCTCTCGCTCGCGACGCGTAATTGCCGCAGGAGTCCCGGGTGTCGATGTGTTGGTTATATCAGCCATAGACAAGTCGAAGACGCTGATGATGTGCTGAAGAGGAATTGGGAGGTGATATCTGAGAATTACAGTTCCAGAGATGGCCGTCGGAGGGCCGTGCCTGGAATTGTCCGGCGACTTCCAGGCTGTCGTGGAGCGGCGGATACCGCCTGCAGCTAAGGTCTAGAAGATGGCGCGTCCACTTGCACGCCGCTAGCCGTATACAATCTTCATCTTTAGTGGCTGAAAGATTTGTCCGGGAAAGAACGAATGCACCCCTTCAGGCAGCTAAACACTGGAGTTGGGTCAACACGAATTTAACCATCGGAGAAGAAGAAGAAGAAGAAGAAGAAGAAGAAGAAGGAGAAGAAGAAGAAGAAGAAGAAGAAGAAGAAGAAGAAGAAGAAGAAGGAGAAGAAGAAGAAGAAGAAGAAGAAGAAGAAGGAGAAGAAGAAGAAGAAGAAGGAGAAGAAGGAGAAGAAGAAGAAGAAGAAGAAGAAGAAGAAGGAGGAGGAAGAGAAGGAGGAGGAGGAGGAGGAGGAGGAGGAGGAGGAGGAGGAGGAGGAGGAGGAGGAGGAGGAGGAGAAGAAGAAGGAGAAGAAGAATGGTCCACTAACATCGTGCATGTGTGCGATCAGCACGCCGAGGAGATCCAGAAAGGCAGCGATGTCGGCAAGAACCAGGACGGTTCCGGTTGCGCGCTGAATCGGTTTCTCCATCCATTTGGTCATGACCTTGGCCAGGCCCGAAATCAGACGGGGCACGTGGAGTTCGCGCACGCCGGGGTAGGTGTCGATGGGGAGGTGTTCGGCGAGGAAGCGGATGGCGCCGATCCAGCGGCGAAGACTCACCACCCACCACCGTCGTCGCCGTCGCCGTTGCTCTCGGAGAGGAGGCGAGTGAATTCGCCCTCGAGGAAGGGCCACAGGAAGGTGGGCTCGAGGTTGGAGAAGAAGAGTTCGGCTTCCCGCATGAATTCGGCCTCGGGGGAGAGGCGGCTGGGTGCCGAGGAGGCTCCAACACCACCACCACCACCGGCGGCGTCGATGGAACGACGGGCACCGAGGGGGCTTCGTGACGGTCGCGTCCGTCTGCCACCTTCGTGGGGAAGAGATAAACAATTGAGGATACCGGTACTCCTCCTCCTCCTCCACCCCGCCCCCCTTTTCCCCACCGTCCTCCGACCTTCTCCTCCTCTAATTAAAATCCAAAGTGCCACGCCTGTCTCAAGCGGTGGCCCCTTCTTCATGGAAACGCCATCCACGACAGCCGCATCGTCTCTTACCCTCCTCGGTGTGCATGCTGCCGAACAGCTGGCCGGCATAGGCGCGGTGTTGATCGAGCATGTCACAGGCGACGCGAGGCAGCTGACTCGTCGCCGAATGCCCCTCCATCTCTTCGACGCCACCTCTCCCACGGGATTGCTGCTGCTGTTGCTGTTGGTGCATCAGGTGGTGGTACATCTGGACAGTAAAATGGATGAAATCCACCAGGACGTGTTCCACCAGAAGAGAGCCCACCTGGGCGTTGTTCAGGATACCCGCCATCAGGCGAAAGGGGCGGGAGCTTAAACTTCGGTCTAAAAAGGGCGAAATTGGAGTATAAGGCAGGATATTTATAAGTTTTAGGCGTGGTTTTTCTATGCTGATATTGTTTGAGTGACATTATGTTGGGGGGGGGGTGCGTTATGGATAGGGTGTCTCGATAACCTTTGTATCATTCTTGCACACTTAAAATTCGTTCCGCAAAGTAGAAGGGATCTATGCGAGTTACTCTGAGGCATGCCAGACCACACACTGCGACCGCGCGTATCCGGGAGTACCCAATTAACTGGCGCCGTGATCCATTAAACCGGTTCATCCTCCAGTAGGAAGAGGTGGCCACACCAGAACGGCGATTGGTTAACAGAGAGCAATCCACTTACTAGCAGAAACCTGATCCACGGGAGTAGGCGAGACCAAAGTGGTGTGCAGAATAATCTGAACCGCACGAGTGAGAGGCTGTAGTCCAAAGGCCTGAAAGTACTTCTTCTGAATGGCCGTATCGGAATCCGGAGACGGCTAAAAGGGCAAAAAAACGCTACTGAGGAAGTCCGATAGCGTGTGGACAGCAAACCAGTGAGATCGTTAGTGGAAGTAACGAGAAAATGGAACTGTTCGACCACTGGTGCGGGCGACAAATCTCTAAAGTGAACGAGAGAGACAACAGAAGCCGCTGACTCCTCGGATAGTCTTACCGATGTGGTGGTTGAAGACTTCATCGTCCGCCAAATGCTGTCAACTTCGTCCTCGACCAAATTGATGGCACACGTAAGCTGTCATTTACATGTCGCTAACGCCCTCCTCCTCCTCTTCCTCTTCATACTCAACCACAAGAACCTCCTTCTCCTCATTCTCCCCCTTCTTTTTCGTCCCATTTCTGCTCCACCTGTTGCTCCCCTCACACTCCTAGCAACACCTGCTGCACCTTTATCTACAACGATAACCATTGCTGTGAATCCCGAGAGGATTGTTGCTATTATCAATATTCGGAAATATTTAATCTGTAGAAACGCTTTGTGCGCTTTTGGCACCTTCTCAGACGAAGGTCTCCATCGGATGGTGGCGCTGCCTCCTCGGATATTCCAAATCTCCCAAATTCCAGTTGGAGACGGGCGGCTATTGGACTGCCACAAATTCCATCCTGTGAAGCCTCTTCAACAACCGTCGCCTTCAGTCGGTAGGGCTTCCTTTGCCTCTTTTTCTCTCGGTAGTGGTTTGTGCCCATCTCTGGTTTTAAGACTACCAATTTGGGTAAGAGAAATGATAGAACTAGCTGGAGGGGTACAACTTCGCCAGGATGCACCTGAAACCAATGCGCGTTCAAAGCGGATGTCTGGAAGGCCTGGGCCTACAGCCCGTCTACGGAGTGCGCCGCTGGGACCAGAACTGCACCACAATCTGCTACGGCTGCAGCTGTGGCAGAACAGGTCACAACTGCTGCAGCCGTAGCAGGCAAGTCGAAGTACCTACCGAAGTGGGTGCGGCTTCTCGCAGAGCAAGACGGGCCACCGTGGACATGGATCCACCGGCCTCGGCTGCCTGACTTCCGAGGAGCCACGTGAAGAGTCGTCGATTGAGTGAGGCGTCCTTCTTCAAGAGAACGCTGAGAGCCGAGGCCAGAAGACCGTCCACTTCGACGGGACGCAGAAAGAGGGGATGGGTGGGGTCGCCAGGCTCGAGGCTGCTGATGGCGTGTGAGTCTTCTGGAGGAGGCTGCTGCTTGTGAGACGACGGCGAGGCGATGTGGAGGGGCAATGCGAGGATGATGAAGTCGAGGGTGTCGCGTTGAACGAGCACAATCACGTCACGCAGCAGAGCTCCCAGACTCTCCAGCTGAATCAAAAGGCAAAAGGCGAGGCTTGAAGGACAATTCCACGGCAGTCAGGATTCACTTTGGAAAGAATGATGGGGAGAAGGACAACGAGTAGGAGAAGTGGAGGAGGAGGAGGAGGAGGAGGAGGAGAAGGAGGAGGAGGAGGAGGAGGAGGAGGAGGAGGAGGAGGAGGAGGAGGAGGAGGAGGAGGAGGAGGAGGAGGAGGAGGAGGAGGAGGAGGAGGAGGAGGAGGAGGAGGAGGAGGAGGAGGAGGAGGAGGAGGGAAGCCAATAAGAAGGCACAACAGTGTGGACGAGGACAGCAAAAAAGAAGAAGAAGAAGAAGAAGAAGAAGAAGAAGGGGGATGGGGAGGCGAGGAGCCGAACCGCCGCCACTCCCAGTTTGATTGGCTGATTTTTAGCCCAATAAAGTAGTGGATTGTCGTGATGTGCTGAGAATAACAGCATTTAATCTTTTTTGGCAATCCAATCAAACTACCGCTGGTAAGATGGAGTTGTGGAATTTGTGTTGTTCTTATAAAAACGTCCAACTGATTGGCCAATTTATTACGCGCTCCAACGTAAGTACTAGCTTTTCGAAACACTGCCTCCCGATATCCAGTCGAAGATGCCACAATGTACTATTTGTACAATCTCACAGGAAACGTGCAACGGATTAATTAATTAAGACCCAAAGACACATATAGCTGACTTTAATCTATTGCAAATGAGGCACGTCATGCATGAAGACACCTAATGCAAACGAGCAAACCAATGGACCAGACTCAGCGTCACAACAGTTGGTAGGAAGCTGTGGGTGTCTTCTCTGACTGTGGACGTCAAGTCAATCTCGCATAAGTGCGATCGCTGCGCGTGTAATGATGTTGACGGCGGTCTCCCTAAGCAAGCAATCCAGGCGCAAGACCAAAGCGACTCCTGACATTGTCGACGTCTTCAACGAAGAATACAGACCGGTGGACGTGATGGCTAATCTACAGGCGGGCCAATCAACGAAAGGATCAGTCATTGGTCCCTACAACAATGCCTCCGACACCACAAGCGTTCCCGGGGATAGCTCGAACAACTCCAATGTTGTCCGCAAGGACATCATCCAAGGTGTGACATCTACTCATACGAAATAAGTAGTCTCTCGCTCCACAGTTCTTGCAATTATCTGTGTGATGTGTATTTTAAATTATAACTCGACAGATCCCCACACACGCACACACAGACACAGCGTCACAGCGTTTCGGTACGCCACATGGAGTCTGGTTGGGAGACACGAGGGACATCTTTGTGCTGACATTCTCCTACTGGACGATTAGCTCCACAAAGACTCGTGAAGTGTCACCCGACGAGGAGGAGGTGGTCGCTGTTGCCGCTGATGCTGCTGCATCATCAAACAACGCTTCACCAACGCAGGGACTGCCACACGTTGCACAAGTCGCAGGATTCTGGATACAAACCGCACTCCACCGCGTACACGATTGGTTGGCAGTGGCCAATTGTGACGTTGACCCAAAAATTGCCACATCTTCAGCAATTATCAGAGAGTTGCCTCAGCCTTGGCGCCTATTCAACGCGACTGTTGGTTACTGTGGCCTGGTTCACTGGTAGATGCCATGGGTGGGAGTTTTGGCGACTCGAGATTCGTGTGCTCCTGCTGGAGAAAACTCCGCCCACATAGGCGTCACCGAGACTTAATTGTTTTTTTGTTAGGGTGTAGTGCAAAATTCGAATTCCACAAATAAATAGGGGTTTGGCTTGGATAAAAATGGCCTGCGGTAACGTCAATGGTTTGGTTGTTCGACGGTGTAGAGATCTGTTGGTGATATACGTGGCCGACCGTAAAAACTGTTCCCCATAACCGTCATGCCAGCAACACCCACGAAACCGGTTTACTCTCTAGTTTGAAATATCCGCACAGATTGAATTGATTCACAGGTGAAGGGCTTGAGTGTCGGGTAGAGGCCAAAGACCTTGACGCAAAAGACCCCAACGACATTCCTCGAAGCCATCTATCACAGCCTGCTTCATTCAAATGTGTTGTTTTTAAGTACTTTACCGGAACATGTGCACAGTGCCGGATTTTCGGATTGACGGAACGAATGAGGTCGAAGAGCCTCGTAAAATTTCAGCCCAATATTCGCGCGCACACACACACACACCGACTTGCATCTGCGCGCGCAAACACCTTTGTACAAAGTTTGGTCTTGCTGGAGACAAACAAACACGTGATGGTGGAGAATGACCTTGACAGATAATTGATCTGGGAACACTATTTAATCAGAAATGAATCTACAGTGACGACACTATTGCCAAACAAAAAAAACAACGTTTGCATTGCCACCGGTACCAGGTTAATGCGAACACACCCATTCAGCATCTCAAACACCACCCCCACAAACCAATCACCCTATTCTAATCACACAGACCACTGCGTCAGGCTTATTTGATGGCGCTTAACTCCGTGTCAGTTGTGTCACGGGTCATAGGCGGTCGAGGCACAGCGAAGGAGCCAAAATGAACAATCAAAGCAAAGTGGTTTCTGCCCTTTGTTCAATTACCTCTCGGAAAAGACGAGGATAAAAATGCCTGCATGACAGAGGAGGATCTGAAACAGCTTGACCAGACGATCACGGCGGTATTCTGTGTGTCATCCGTTAACGTTCTACTATTGGTTGCATCAAAATACGTCGTTTTATAGAGGTTGCACCGCCGATCACCTACAAGCCTTAACCCCAAGATTCCATTCAACAACAGCTGTTCTCGCGAGACGTGTCTTGGTGTCAGCCTGTCGTGGATGTCTGGATTATTGGATTCAACGTCTTGAATTTTCCAGCCCACAAAGGTATTTTTTTAAATTATCTCGTTTTCTAGTGGCTTAATCATGCAATCCATTACACCAGTTCTTCATTCATGGAAACCCCTTAGGCCAGCGCTAAGGGTCTTACGTTTAATTGCCACACGTTTAACCGCCGCATATCGCAAGAAACGGAGAAGCGGGAACTCGGAGACGCTTTTCATAAGTAGTATTCTGCTCCTTTTTTGGTCCTCCTCGTGATTGCAACGGCCCTGCTCCTCCCCCCTCATCCCACACAAGAGAAAAAGTAATCACCTCCAGCGTTATTGATCTCGAAATAAGAAAAAGAAAACCCACCATAATTGGTTTCGAGGTGCCGAAGAAGGCCGTCTGGGTTGCCAGTGGTTTGCGTTTGTTGAAATGGTTGAGGGTGTAGGCGGTGCCAAAGTGACGAATCGAGGGGGCCTGCAGGAGCACCTATGGGCAGTGGGGGTAAAAAAAAGTCAGTAGGAAATCTCCGCATGGCCTTCTTGGCATTGGTGGAACGTGTTTGCGCGATTTATCGTTTCAATGGTGCATGCCTAAGGGTATAAATGAACCTGTCGAAGCATCAACCGAAATTCTTCTGGGAAGAGGGCAATCTGAAGTGGCGAGAGAAAGCAATTATGGGCAAATCAGGAGGCATTGTCCACCACTACCAACACGCTTGACCAATGGCTGTCGATTCCAGTGCCGATAAATGATAATTACATTCGCTGTAAATTCTCATTCAAATGATGGAAAAAGTGACAATCATACAAAGAAGATGGAGAATAACAACGAGGGCAAATTAAACCCTCGAAAGGCGTAGAGGCGGCCATTGAAAGGCAACGCTGTCGGATTACGTCCAACCTGTAGGGATAAGACCCGGAATCCTCGATCTGTTGGCGAGAGACCTGGACTTGACTCTCAGACAAGGCCTGGGGAGGCCACAATGAAGCCGGTTTACCTTCTAACCGCGCAATTAGTGAAAGACCCAGGGGTAGCCTTGGGACGCCAATACATGTAAATGCTTCCCTAGAAACCTTTCGCCAATGTCGTCCATGAAGCCGACTCATGATCTAACAGTGGGGCATACCATAGACAAGATGCGACATTTATGGAGCGTAAACTGATTCTTATTGTTTGAGTGAACCGGCAAGAATGGAGACGTGGTGCCAACGCGGTGAGGAGAGGGAGTCGACGGATTAAAAAAGGCTGGAAAACCAGATTGCAACTTTCCCGCGAAGAGGATAGACCGGTTTTTAAGGGTGTTGGAGCATACTGTTGTCAAGGTGACACGACAAAGCCTTAGGGCAATATTTCGGCACACCGTACAAAAAAGTTGAAATGTCGAAGTCATTCTTTATGGGTATTTTTAATTTCCACGACATTCCCTTGTGCTTACACGTGAAAATGAATAATAATTGTGGTCAGGAGGACCAAAACTTTCAGCATAAATGAATTGCCACCCAGAGAATCAGTAAAGCCTATTGGGTGGTCCTGCTGAATGTTATTAGGACCATTGACTGGACGGATCGGTCAAAATAACACGACTTTCTGGTTAATTTCCTTGTCAAAAAGCCATTTTACATCAAACGAAAAAGAAAAGCGATATTTGATTTAACACGATCGGTTTTCCGGCTGATTCGTGCGGAAAGATGGCAGCCATTGTAGAGGACCGCCATTATGCGTCTGACAAACTGTATATTCGTTTAGGGGTTTAATGTACCTTCTTCCTAATTCATCTACTTCTTATTTACGGCATTCGTGTAAACGTTTTCTTGCTGTACATTTAAATGCTGCAAGTTTCAATCTTTGCGAAATTTTTAAACGGAATGCAATTGTTATTAATAGGTATCAACGACCCCCGATACAATGAAAACAAAAACAGGATTTCAAGAGCACACGAAGAGAGCTAGAAACGAAAGGTCACGAAGTAAACGTGTGCTTGCATAGGGGTGTACCCTGACACACTAAGTGACTCCGATCAATATAGTCGATACATATCGAAAAACTGCATTTGTGGTAGCCAAGGTGTAAGCCGACAAAGCCATGACGACTATTCGGAGAAAAATGAGTAGAGTGCATGATGCGAAGGGCCAATTTGGGAAAATTGGATCAAACAAGTTTCAAACACCCGAAACCAAAAGTAGCATGTACTATGATGGCATGGTTGCTGTAAGCTAAAGAGTGAGCAATGCTTGGTGACAAATTACACGTGTTTAAGTGACAAAAATGACAGAATGTGACCATTAACAAAAGTGACAAAAGCGCATACCTGCCATAGGGTCGTGTAAAAGAATTCTGGTCCGACGGCGCGACAAAATCGTTCGATTATACTGTTGCCTCGATCGAAAAATTCGGAACCTTCTTCTAACCCTGGTAGTAAACCCTGAAATAGAAGATATCTCATCACAGGGTAGAAAATAATAATTGAACATGGCATAAAATAGTCACTTTTTACTGAAAATTGGGAATTTTTTATTGACCACTGAGAAATAACGCAACGGGAGTTTTGGTGTCAACGAATTACATTAATGATGACGATATGGCCAATTTACCTGCAATAATCCAGGAAAAGCGGGCCTTAGTTTTTCTTCTAGTGGAAGGAAGTGCACTTCAAACAGATCGAATAGAGGCGGCTTAACCGTCATGGCCGATGGTCCCAGGAGACCAAAGAGGCAGGGTCCATAGACTGCGATATCCAGCGCAAGGTTCTTCGGGCCCATGATACGCAATATCAAGTCGAAGCACTCGAGAGTTTTGGCGTGTACGCCAGAAGGTAGCGCAGGGTGAAGACATTGAGCCAGACGTTTGCCTAGTAGGTGTTTTTTGGGAATAACATCGTAGCGATTGTATTGTTGAATCAGCTAGAAGAATATCAGGTCACGATAGACAAGGTTTATGGAATATTGGAACCAAGAAACAACACTTACTTTAAAAAGCCTACCAAGAGAGGCTATTAGATCTGCCCATTCATTTGAATATTCAAATGATTTCAAACATTTATCCAGGGCAGTTGCGTAAGCTTTGTATTTAGAATCAGATTCAAGAAGGGCATTTTTGCTCATTTTTGAGAAAGAATAATTTAAAGCAATATAACTATTGTTTAGCCTATTGTGTGAATATAGGTTCGATTAGTCGAACGGCTGAAAACAATAATAATAATTTTAAACGTTTTATTGAGGTCACGAGTACCAACAGGCTCCGCATTAAAATAATATAATAACGTTTTATACAAAACCTATCTACTAGTTCATGATTTTTCCTTTTTTAACTAAAGATTGAGACAAATACGGAATGAACGAATTGAGTCCATATGCCACCGTTCCTGTTTGTATTGCACGGTATTGTCTGCGCATTGGTTGAAGAGATTTAAAATTTACATCAACTTGAAGTGAGGTTATGGGAGGTATCATCTAATATACGAGCATTGAAACGTGTACAACTAGTTATGTGGCGTTGAACGATAATCTCTTGGATTGAGAGCGTAGGCAGGCCACAAGAAAATGAGATTATATTAAAAGCTTACCAATGGTTGAAACTTCTACACATTTAAGGAAAGAGAAAATCACGGGGAAACAATGTACAATAAGGGGAATTATATAGGCGTGGATAAATATTTTTGCCGTTTTAGAAGACTCCAAATCTCCTGAACCGGCGAACTAAGAAACCGAAGCGGCGATTTTAAATCACGAAATAAAAATTATAATCGTACAGCAAGTTTGTTTTAGTCCTCAAAAATGAAGGTTTGTGTGCGAAAATCGAAGGACGCGGGATTTTGGGCTTTTGAGTTTGAGTGGTCTGTTATTGGTGATTTTCGGCGCTCTGAGAAAAACACCCGAAAGATAATCCAGACCACGCAATAAGAACTCCCGAGTTCTTGATCGGGTTCCTTTTTTGGTAACCCTTTTCATCTACCTAAGACGGTGTTTGGTGACGAACTATCTATCGCGACTCTCTCGGCCCAGATGAGAGAGATGTTAGTGTGGCCGTTCGAAAGACCGTGAAGAACCCGTGACAGGCCTCGACGGAAGAACCAAAGCCACCAGCTACAGAGACTGGATCTTCGTCTTCAATGGAAGTGCGAAAACATATTTAATAAAAAAACATGCCTTCGCGTTTACTTTCTGCGCTGTTCACAGATTATAGATAAAAATATTCCAGAGCAGTTGCCACCATTTAATTTAAATGGAAAATTGTTTAAATTATCCGCTAGATTTCCCGTAATTAACTGGTTTCATTAGAGGTCTGCGTTAAAATTCCGCAATGCGAAGTTCTGTTGAAGTGCCGAAACGCAAACGTGTGGGAAAACCAATGCCCCAACAAGATGAAATTGAAACGAAAACTTCGATAAGTTTGGTCGTCGTATTTACAAATAAGGTTTCGAAAGGCCATCCGCTATCAAACAACGAGCCGTTCTTCTCTTTGTTCATGACCGGGGTGTTATCGCTCCGGCACTGACAAGACTGTCACGCATGCAATAATTCTGCGCCTATTAGCCCTCTAAACACCATAGTCAATTTTCCTACACGCTAATGGAATCTTCTTGACCACATATTTGTGTCCGATTCTTCTCTGTATGACTGTCGTAAACGCGCAACTTTAGCCCAGTCGTACCACTGCATCGTTGTTGGTCTACCGAAAATATATGACAATGATAACAAAAACCACCAACGTTGTCCCAAGCCTAAAAAACGTCGTATACATTCTCACTGCCTCCAGAACCAGTGCAATTTAAGAGATGCCGTTGCCATAACCGACTTCAAAGTTTTCGAGGATTCCGACTTGGATAAAGAGATAGAACATATCAATAGTTATCTCCGTTTCTTGTACGATACGCATTGTCCACTCACGGAACTATCCCTCACCCCCCGTATCATATATTCTCCATTTCTGAAACGACTGAGGCGAAAAAAGAACGACTCTGTCGCTAGGGGAGGTACCGAGAAATTAAACCAATTTCGAACAAGATCACAGCTGAGGTAAATCGCCTTAATAAGATTTTTGTAGATGAGCTATTCAGAACATTGAAACTCGGAAACCTCTGGAAAAATCTAAACAGATTGACAGGAACCCGCTGCCCATATCTACCAAGTGGTGCCCTAGACCTTGATACTCTCAACGATGGCTTTATCTTTACATTCCGCGGTAACTCTTGTTAGATGTCTTAATCCCAGCGCTTTCCTGCCCGCTAACGAATCCGCAATCTCCCAAATTTTGGCTGGCCCCAAGAGCTCCAACGCGGCTGGTCCCGACAGGGTCCCCCCCCGCGATTCTTAAAATCTGTCGACGCGAGATTTCACCGTTTGTTACCCATATCGTCAATCACTCGTTGGGAGAATGCTCATTTCCTTCGGAATGGAGAGGTATTGCTATAACACCAATTCCGAAACCGGCCAATGGTTCCTCCGGACCTGTGAAGTATAGACCTATCGCCTACTCAACTGTCTGGTTGAAAGTGATTGAGAAGCTCCTCCTCTCTAAATTGGATGACACGCTCGATACTGCCGATGATCCGTTTCAGTTCGCTGATAAATCAAATAGAAGCACTCTGGACGCCGTGGCTTCGTTTTCGCACACACTCCACTCTTCACTTGAGGCCGGAACGAAATCCGTTACGGGGGTATTCTTAGACTTCACCTCGGCTTTCAACACTATCTCACGCTCCCGCATTCTTTCTTAACTATGTGAAGATGGCGTTGAAGGGTGGTAGATTAAGTGGCTTAATTATTTCTCTTACCGACGCGTAGGCTATACCGTTCAATACCCACTAGAACGGCGGCATATCGCAATTCGGTCATTCCTTATTTGTCCCGATATTTAGTTTCACAGGAGCAGGTGAAGCAGGAACTAAAAGACAATTTTCATATCAAATACTTGTTATACTGCCTTGTTTTATGCCGAAAGTTTTGCTCCTCGTGACCTCAATAAAGCCGCTTCAATAATTATTATACAAAAGCTAGACATCATCAATCCTAGAATTGTCGCCAATCAATTATTCTCCCATGCGACCTGTGTGTCCAGGGGATATTTCATTTTGAAATACGAAAGGTCGCAACACCATTTTATGGCAATAGAATTCGTGTTTGTGTCAAAATATGAGAGCAAATCGCACACGAACGTAGAAAGCGGGGATTTTTATAAACAAAGTGATCAAAGTCACTGCCCTGTAAAGCTCGGTCGCGTTTATTATTTTCGAAGTCTTGTGCGCGCTGTGCAACCATACCTTGGGTCTCAGAACATTCGAACACGCGCCTTCCGCAAGACACGTAAGGCAGGACTCTTTGTCAGTTGCGGAGGAATTCAATGGGCAGTCGTGCTACCGATCGCTGTGGTAAAATCGCGTTAACGAGAATTTCGCAACAAATCTGACCTCTTCATACAATCGGCAGCAGGTAGGTGTCTGTAAATATACCTTTCTGTGCTAATCGTATATCGCAAGCTCGGCGTGCACACGTCCTTTTTGTAGTAAAAGTCCATCTTTATCGAAGGCGCTATTTTACGTTGTGTAGCTCTTGTCAACAACACACGATAAATTGCCAACTTACTTGTGAGGTATGCAAGCTACTCGTAATGGAGAATGAAAAGGCAGCGACTTTCAAAATAAAAACCGCGACCAATATAAACACTCATTCCGCGATGCCATATGCTGTGCTATTCAAACACCCACCTTCTACTTACTGTTAAGCACAACCTCTCAACACTGGTTGTATGCAAACCACCCCCCCCCGACTATCGATTCCCAATAGTGAACATAATACATCATTGTTCTTTAATAATTCGTCAAAATGCAGTACAAAACAGTTTGAATAATATCTGGGAACGAATACAAAATACAATTTTCGTCGGTTAGACAGTTAAAATAATCCTTGGGAGGAGGGGAGTCACCAGATGCGTGCGTGCACGACGTTTGACCAATCACTGAAACGACCCATACTGTCCCTCGCCCGGATGACAAAGAAGTACACGTTGCCAGGGAACACGCATGCCAACGTACAGCACATTGGAAGGGGGAGAGCATCGATGTCCGTTGCCTAAAAGCAAAAATAAATCACCACACCCTGAAATAATTGAATGTTGAAAGATACCACAAAAACAACAACAACAACCGTTGACCCAGCCTCAACTCGGTGTTAGAACGTTCTGGAGATAACTCCTACTAAAGAATAAAGCGAAGGATGCCCCCTGTGCAATGAAGTCATTTTCTTTGATGATGGCGTTTAATAGACTCTGAATAGCTTCATGGTGGTCGAATTTCTCGCCCAGTTTTGGAAATCCCTTAATAATAGTGGACTTTTTGACAACGCTCCACGCTGTTATGACCCATTGGCAAACCTGACCATAAATTGTTTTTCGCATTTGGCTCATTTAAGTGAAGGGCTTCTCTTCATTCTCATTGAACACGAAGCGACACATTAAATGCATGATTTAAACTGACGCCAAGTGGCTGTAAATACTTCCTTGAGCCCCAGGGATCACAGCTGGAATTGGGTTTGACAAAAACAAAATGGGATGGAAACCAACCTTTTGCCACACGCTGCTAGCATCAGAGCTCGTTGGGACGACATCGGAAGAGGCGTAACTGAAGAGTTCATAGGACGCCGCTGCTTGGTAGCTCATTATACACGCGGACTCGTCCAGATCCCACTGAAGTACAATACCTATGGAGAAATAAAGCCGCCCCTAAACATCGTACTGGTGAAGAAATTGCTAAAATTACACATATATATATAAAGGGGATGCGGCCTGATGGCGTAGCGATCAGCATCATCACTTTGTGTGTGGGTATGACTAGCATGTCAGGCCGCGTTAGGTGGCACTTAGAAAACATATTCCCGGCCGGTTTATCATCTATAGCCTCACGAATTTGAATTTTTTCAAATATAAAGGGGTGGAAGGGGGATAGTGCAAGTTATAACGAGTAACATGAAGGAGCTTGGTGACCCGGTTCGATTCCCAGGTCTGGCAACCTCGGGTGACACTGGGGACGCCACCTGTAAATATATCCCAGAAAAACTTAATGGCAAGCACCCTCGAAGCCGGTTTCTCCTGAAGTAGGATATAGACGCTACATTTGGATTGGATTTTTTTGGATGGGAGATGTCCAACACCTACTCCTTAGGATACATCAAATGTCCAATTCACCGGGTCAAACAATCACTGATTATTATCATGACGCGTGCATGAATAACGTGGATTAATTTTGCTACAGATAAGAAGATTCCCGAGCATAAAGTATTTTTCGATGGAAACGAAGGATATCTTACCATCATTCGAGTATGATATGCTAACTTTAAGTCGCGGTTGAACTGGGGGAATCATAGGAATACCCTGGTGGTCAATTGGGATGATTGGGGGATCCCAGATTGGTAATGGAGCCACCTGCTCAGCCTGTGGTGAAAGCTGATTCTGGAGAGCATCTGTAAAATACATATAAATATAATTCATTTTTAAATAAAATCCTGGAGGGAAAATCAAAAAAATAATTACTGTTTTGGGTTACTAATGAGTCATTACGCAGCATATTTTGGGAAATCATCCTGTTGATCAAATGCTTAGGAAGACGCTGCTCTTTTGATGATCGTAAGATAGACGCATTACTTTCAATCTGAATCGTAAATTATAGAAATTTCGCTGAAATTTACCATAAGGGGGACTTTTGATTCAATTTCTCGTAAGTATGCAAGATTTGATGCGACAGAATGCGTCATTGTATCAATGTTATTTGACAATACATGACAGGTATTGATGTATGAATCCAGACAATCAGAAAGTTTTCCCTCCATAGGTGCAACATTCTGCAATAGTTTTTTTCGTAAAAATAATCTAAAATGCTGTGCGGAGTCGGAAATACCATTAGTTGCCATTAACATTTCACAAAGTATGGGTATGAAAGTCAGTCATTATTGGCTAAGCTGCGGCTGTGCAATCAATAAAGTTTATTTGGGCTTTCTCGTGAAATTGATTATATTTATAAATTCATTAATTTTCGCACAAGATTGAAGTGAATTATGTTGCCGTTATCTTCATTATTAAAAATGAGAGGTCATTACACAATTCGATGAAATAAGATAAAAGCGATGTGGAAATAACTAACTTAAATAATTCATTTGGCTTTTTACCTCTGTAGATAAGTGGTTCAAGGACTAGAGGATATGGATACCATAAAACGTGTTCTAAACACGCGTTTGTTCAGTGAAATTCTCAACAGGCGCATGTTAACTAAACATTAGTGCATCAAGGAAAAGCTTATCTGGAAGATATGTAAACACAGTAAGGTGCATGGAATACTGAATAATGTATTTTCTTGAGCAGGGCGAATATTGAACGACAACTCTGGTTATTTTAAAAGAGGAGGTTCTAAAAATATTGCTAGAATGGTGTTACATGGGGCACAGGGGGCGAACTATGTCGCCTATCTAGTACACGTTTGTCGACGAATCCTGTCGATTTGCGTCATCTGGTGGTTGTTTGAGCCTGATTGTATGTAAGGCGCACGCCGGTTTGTAGTTTTTAGATTGCATCCGTAAACCAATAAACTGCGGTTTACGTTACAGTCCTAATAGTGGGGGCGGTTCCTGTGAACGAAACGTTTCCGGAAGTTGAGGAGCTTTTTGTTTGTTCTTTCTACTTGACCTTTGTCTTAAGGGTGTCCGGAAGTCGTGTGTGTCTTGGTGGCAGTAAACACAAGTGGCATAGGATAACTAGGATATTTCTAATGCCGAGCTCCGTTTGCAGTAAGAGTTCGGCGATATCGAATCCGACGCTTTTTCTGAGAAATGCGGCATTCATCGGGCCTTGAAAAAAACGATCTAGTGCTTTTTCGCGAGAAATAATTGACTAATACGCTTGTTTTGGGGCACCAGTAGGGTCGTTTGATTCTATTTTACGTTCCCCGGAGAGCACTATTTATCGGAGAATATCTAGAATATCTTACTAAACTGCTAGATACAATGCGCGTTGATGGTCTTGATGGATTGTGTGACAGTGCCACTCGCGACATAGGCGTTTGGTGGCGGGGCTCGCTAATTGTGGCTACTGTTAAGAAGGCGATTATAAATCGCTGCGGTGCCGGGATCACTGTTGTAGCATATTTTTATCCGCTAGCGTCAGGAATGCGGGAGAGTACGTCCACATTTGCGTGTTACAGTTTTTATGCTTCGTTCCCACGGACCGCATACCTGTCAGTTTTTTTCACGGTTAACAGCCACGTCAGAGACCTGTGGCGCTTCCAATGATAAATATCCGGAAATAGAAGAAGGGACGACAGCGAATTCGGTGGCCTTTGAAAAGGTGTTATACGATGAGTTGAGTTTGTAAACGCCGTCTATCGAAAATATCACTTTTGATTGGGTTTGGGGAAGTCCAATTAACCAAAAAGCTTCTCAATTTTAAAGCTGGGATCATTAACGGGATCTGCCGGGTTATAGCTCCAGTGTTATGCTTTTTGGCGGAAGTTAGAAGTTTCCTCCTCTATAGTTTCTTTTTAATCAACACGGTTGGGTGCCGTTACCACGTATAATTCATCAATATCGATGAATTGTTGAGGTTTCCATGTTCCAGGTTGTCGGCAACTGGTTTGACTTGAATTTTTACAAATTCGTTAAATGAACTTAATTCGCATCTCGAGCAGCAACATTTGTTTGAATTCGGGAATCAGGTAGTAGTGATCACCGAGCGATTGAATTTGATGAAATTTTCTTACATGTCCTACGGGCAGTAATAAAGTCTTTGAATGCAGAAGATATAATTGTGGATATGCGACATTGTTTATCGGTCAAAATGGCAAAAGATTTCTTGCTTATGCTAATAGGCGATGTCCACATGATTCCGATGGAAGACTTTGCAGTTCCTAGTTGATAACAGAACACAAGAGAGCATATTTATGATAGGAATCCGTGTTGCGTTAACTCCCGGCCATATGAACAGTTGTGTTTTTGTTATTTAAGACGGCTTTGTGCAGTACTCTACCCAAAATTAGACGTTTTGTATACCCATTTGCACCCGCGGAAATCGGTTCGTGTCAGTTACAACAAAAAGGGGCGTTTAAGGTTACCATATAGCTCCCCCCTTAGACTCTTCGTCGACTTGGGAAGAGATGCAATAAGGATGGCTGGTGGGGAGAAAAACGTGGGTGCTCTTTTGCAACTGTGGGTCGACCCACGAGCCTGACATCTGGGGTCTGGTTTCTTAAGGCCGAACGCTCCAAGCAAAACTGCGTAGCCTCTGAAGAACATCGGAGATAAGCAGATACGGCTCAGCAGCTCTTTGATTAACAAACTCGCCCGGTAAGCGGAGAGTTGCACCGTAGACCAATCCCGACGGGAAGGAGTCGACGTCGGGTTTAAAAGTCGCGAAATGGTAAGAAGTTATGCGGATTCGCTCGCATCCAAGAAATTGGCACATCCTTTGGAAAAGCGCTGATTCGAATTGTGCCCCTCGGTCGGTTGTCAAACGACGCGGAGATCCGAAGCGCGCCACCCAGTTATGCAGGAAGCCGAGAACAACCGTTTCTGAGCCGATGTCCGCGTGCGGTATAACTTCGCACCAGCAGGTGAAGCGATCTACACAAGTCAGCAAGTAGCGAAAACCCCTGGACGAGGGCAACGGGCCGACTAAATCCACATGAGCGTTGCAAAACCGTGCGTCGGGTGCGTCGAACGTGCCGATCGGTGCCTTGATGCGACGATTGACTTTTACCTGTTGACACCGAAGGCTTGACCGTGTCCACAGGTGGATGTCCCTTTGCAATCCCTTCCAAGAAAACCTTTCAGCCACTAGTCGGTGGTTGCGCGAATACCAAGGTGTGAAGGACCATGAACTCTTTCGAAAACTTGGCGCCGCATGCATTGCGGAACTAGCGGGCGAGGGGAAGCTTTGGTGTTGTCGCAGAGCAGAGGGCTGTGTCATCGGGCCCAATTCGAATACCCTCGTGTAGCTGGGCGTCAGGCATCTCCTCGTAGTCGATACCATTAGCGAGCCGCAGACTGTTCAACTCGATGCGCGAAAAGGCGTCGGCAACCTCATTATCTCTGCCGCGGATATGACGGATTCCAGGCCGAACTGGGAGAGGCAATCGAGTTGTCGAATCTCGCGTTCGTTATAACGAGACGAGTAGGAGGCCATGGCATGAATCAACGGCGTGTGGTCCTTGAAAATTAGAATATGGCCACCTTCCGCAAAATGGCGAAAATACTTTAGGCTTAGGTAAGCCGCCAATGCTTCACGACCGAAAGTGCTGCATGGGCGTTGGGTTGGTGATAAAGACTTCGAAAAAACGCTAGTGGTTGTCGCCGATCCTCGTCTCCTTGGTTGAGTACTGCGCCGACTGCAATAATAATAATAATAATAATAAATAATTGTAGTGGCTTTATTGAGGTCACGAGGACCAAAACTTTCAGCATTAAAAAAGGCAGGATAACAAATATTAGATGCGAAAATTGTCTTGTAGTTCCTGTTTAACCTGGTCTGGTGAGACTAAAAATCGGGACAAATAGGGAATGACCGAATTGCGATATGCCGCCGTTCTTGTTGGAATTGAACGGTATGGCCGGCGCATTGGTCGAAGAGATTTACATTCGGATAAACTGGAATCGAGGGGATGGGAGGGGTCATTTAAAATTCGGGCAGCGATTAATGAGCAGTTATTTAAGTGGCGTTCAACGATGATTTCTTTGATAGAGAGAATAGGCAGACCGATAGAAAACGAGATTATTTTAAAAAGTCGATGAAGGGTTAAAAAGTCCGAGCATTAAAGACCGGGGAATATTACTGGGGAACAATATACAATCAGGGGAATTATACAGGCATGGACGAAGGTTTTTATATGGCTCGAGCTCAAACCAAGTCTCCTGAATCGGCGAACAAGGAAGCAAAGGCGGCGGCTTTTACCAAAGACAACATCGACATGATCACTCCACGATAACCGACTGTTAAAAATCACCCCGAGATACTTCGATTTTGGGCTCGAAGCGAAGTTATGTAGTGAAGGAATTTCGGGGGTGTGGGCAGCGGCAGCGGCTGTCAGGGAAAATGTGATATGGATGCATTTTGATGCATTCAGCAAAAGATCATTCTCGGAAGACCACTCAAGTACCTCAGTGACTGCCTGCCCGAGCTGTTGAGAATCACCTTGCGTCTTGCATGGATGGCACAAAGTCAGGTCATCCGCGTATTTTATTAGTGTCGCGTCGTTAGGGGACCGAAGGCTCGACGTGTAGTAGTTGAACAGGAAAGGAGATAGCACAGCGCCTTGTAGTACACCGCAGTTATTTGGCAAGGAGGTTGAGGCTTCATTTCCGACTCTGACATGTTGACGTCGATTGGAAAAATAGTTTTGAAGCCAATTAATCAACCATCCTTCAACGCCATCTTCACATTGGTGAGAGAGGAGGCGGGACCGTGAGATTGTGTTGAAGGCAGAGGAGAAGTCCAAGCATCTACTATCAACGAACGTTGGTCATCAGGGCGCGATAAGGTCAATAAGGTCGCGTCAGCGACACCGGCCTTCAACTTCTGGAAGGCTGCACTCTGTTCTGGTGACAGTTTAACCTGACCGTTTCCGCTGGAGGTCAGAGGGATTAACGGCGAGGCCATCTCGGAAAAATCGGCGACAAAACGTCGGTAAAAATTCAGCATCCCGAATAATTGTAGAAGCTGAAGCTTTGTGCTGGGCTCCGGGTATTAAGCAACCGCTGTTACCTTCGAGTCCATTGGTCGAACCCCCAGATCATTTACCAAGTGACCAGGAAACTTACTTCGGTTCGGCCATTATGGCATTTCTCTGGGTTCACCACGACCCCGTGTTCATCCAGGCGACGAAGGACCACTTCCAAATGTCGCAGGTGCTCTTCTTCGTCTTTGCTGGCTATTCGAATGTCATCTATATAAGCGCAACAAAAATCGAAACCGCGAAGAATTGAGTCGATGAAGCGTTGAAAATTTGGGAAGCGTTTCTGAGCTCAAACGGCATCCGTAAGAATTCGAATGATCCAAAGGGAGTGGTGATTGCCATTTTCTGGATGCCCTCAGGGGTGATCGGTATCTGGTAATACGCCCGGACCAGATCTATTGTGGAGAAAATATTCTTTCTATGTAGGAACGAGACACAGTCGTGGATGTGCGGTAGAAGATAGCGGTCAGGAATTTTGACTGCGTTCAGGGCTCGATAGTAGCCACAAGGACGCCAATCCCCGGGTGTGGTCTTCTTAACCATGTGGAGCGGGGATGACGGGCGTGCGAGTCCAAGACCCATCATTCGTTGGAATTCCTTTTGTGCAATGTGTCTCTTTACTGGGTCGAGACGGCGATAGCGCTGAAATGTGGCGGGTCCGGTTGTCTTTATATGGTGGATTATGTTGTGTGGTGGCTTCCGTCGTGTTCGGTTCAGGTTTTGGAGATCGGGAAATTGATCGAAAAGGGCCTTGTAGGGAGAGGGTACAGGAATGTGAGTGAGATGGCGGAGCGAGGTCTTGCTGTGTATCTAGAGACTACCGCTTCCATTGATTCGTCAACGAAGGATAGATAACAACCACAAAGCGTCTCCGGCGAATTAGACGGTAAGCTATTAAATTAATATCGCTTTGAGAATAAGCCCTAAGTAATAGTATGAAGATAAAAAAACGGCTTGTTGTGGAGAGCTAGGGTGTGCTAATATTTCAAGACAATCGTTCTCACGCATAAAGGGACAAACGTATACGTTTAATTTTTATTCATATGGAAAACCAAACTACCTTATTTCTTATTTTTATGGAATAAACAACCATTATCTTAAATTTAAAAAAATAGTTCTTTGTTTGGTTTCGTTTTCAACATCATCAATACAATAACTCAGAAAAGCGTGTTCCCGGGTTATGTTGTGAAGGTCAATAATCGGCCTTGCGACTGCTTCGAATATGAATATTGTGGTATGTATAGATGCCATGGCGTTTCGCCTTGCCTCAGTGTCTCGTTTGCCGATTTATATATGTTCTCATAGAATTTCCCAAACGAAATTTTCTCGAATAGGACAATCTCATTTATTATCGCTTCAACAAAATTACGCCTCTTCACCACTTGTGCAATTTGCCCGCTACAAAAGTAAAGTTAGAAAGCAGAATGTATCAGGTATGTAACTCGTAACTGATATACTTTAAGTCAAATCCGAAAGTCTGTCTGAAGATCTTAAACAGATGATTAACGAGGTTGAAATGTTTGAAGAATATTCAAAAATTGTTTCAAGATTTCAAAATGCACTTAGTTATAAACTCTGCCTCAAACATACTCCGGAACACTTTTTCAGTATACCTGTGAGTAATCTCTTTGTGCATTCTAAACGGCCATTTAGCTTCGGGGAGAACATGTTTTACTAGGCGAGGTGGCCGGTATCATTAACCAAACCTCGGCTCAATCGTCGACTAGTCAACCCACCGCACAAATCTTAATCGACTTAAGTGGAAGGCCAGACCTTGTTCCTGCGGCCAAGCTTGCGGTTTCTCAATTCCTTTTGAGTGATGCTACCGGTAAAAAATCAAGGCATTCCAAGTCAAACGCCAACCTTTCCGACCTTATACAAACCGTTGGCCAAAGTCAGTTCACCGTGAGGCTACGTACAATTGTAACAGGGGAATTACGAAACGAATTATCTAAACAAGGTAAGCAATCAGACATTCTAGTGGGGTGATGATGCCGTTATTGAATCCGGTATAGGTGGTTGACACACAATAGTGTCCTATTGGCGCGTGGTTTACATTGTGTCCTTTAAATCCCGGGGCGTTACACAGCTATAGGTGATGTCACCTTAATCCATTGCCTAATGAAATGCGACCTGCGGCACCATCTATCGTTTTACCCATCATCTGACGCCTCAGCCTGAGATGTGAATTTTAGGTGGAAACAACCTACCTGATTGGTCATGCCCTCTCTCATTGTGGTGCAGCAAATTTGCAATTTATCAACCCAAATTTGTGCATCTATTTTGGAAAATCCCTGTTAACATGAGTGCTTACCAGTATTTTTTAATGGTTTACAATTTGTTATACTTTGTACTTTAAGGTCGCGATATGCTCAATGAGACGAAAAAGGACATGGATCGAATATACCAGAAGTTCAGCCGCTCGCTAAATTCAACGAAGTCGCTTTCGGAAGACGATAAACGCCTGGCTGTCGAATATCTTAAGAGTGTCATTAAGTGTCAGCATGCATTGGCAGACGATGCATGGAAGAAGAAGGAACGTGATCTCCTCAACGAATAAAAAATTATTATTCCTTGAAATTTGAGAGCTGAATAAAAGCAAAAAGCAACACTTTGTCATGCAGATGTAGGCACACTATGAACAGACCCCTCTCTCCATCTAGTATTATCTGAATGCATTTCTGTTATGACGCATAACCGTTTTCCTACAATAACCGGAGGTACGTGAAAATGAAAAAATGGAAGTGGCCCATTGTGAACAGTTCACTGGAGTCAGTATGTTACGCTCCACCAATTGGTTCAGAGCCAGTTCAACGGAGTCTCGTAAGCCGAAGGCAATAATCCTCCGATTCAAGAACATGGGATCTCCGGCAACCTTGAGTTTGACTTTGGGCATTTTCATTCCACCAGTCGCTCTGGTGCACTTTTGGACCAAATCTGTCAACTGTCGGTAATGAATAGAAACTCGGTTGGAACTTGAGCTGATTCATGACGTTCAAACCGATAATGGCTGGACCCGTTGCCGACACCAAGGATTTGCATGGGAATCTGATAACATCTCGGACAATAGGGACCATATAGAAGCCAATTAGTGACCAGTGATACCAATAATCGACTGGTCGGTCTTCTGTATACTTGGACAAAACTTCTTCAATGCATGGATCGGAATGAGCGATTCCACACTCCCGGTATCAACAATGAAGGACATCTTTTTTCCACGTGAATTCATGAGTTCCTTGGAAATATGCCCACCGCTCTGACTGCTGGAACTCATCAGAGCCATGTCGGATATATTGTCGTCTGAATCGTTAGTAATGGCGCAAACTTGATTTGCAGGCCGATTTGATATGGCCTGTTTTGCCACAATTATAGCATTTCGCATCACGGAATTTACAATGCTCCCGTGAACGAAGTTTGCCACACGAATTAGTAGTACAGTCTTTTTTGCGATTTTTAAATATCCGCGCGTTTTGTCTCCTTGGAATAGACTGGGAGTGAAACATGGGATCTGAGTAATTTTGACAACATTCGAGACATCTTGGAACTGTTCGCACATAGCACGAACACTCTGGAATGTGGGATTGTTGAGGAGTAGTAATTGCCTTTGCAGATTGGGACCATTGATTCCTGCAATTAAACGGTCGCGCAATTACGTGACTTTTTAACTTCAAAGCTGCATTTTGCGGCTTGAGTCTGCAGTACAAGGATAAAGTCACGGATATTTTGATCGGATCTTCGCATGAGAGTATGGAATATGCTTCGTTCAGCAGCCTCAAAAGCTATAGGCTGAACATGGTGAAGAATAGCTTGATGAATCTTGGCGAGTGGCATTTTAATGGGAATCTCCGGATAAACCAAGTTCTTCAACTGAGCATAAGCGTCTTTACCAATAGTGTTCAGAAAATAAGCCCCTTTCTTTTCTTTAGGGAGCTTATCTTGGGTGATAGCCCGAATTTCGAAACGCTCAATGTAGTCCGAGAATTCCAGGTTCGTTTCTGACATAGTTGCGACGCCAAATGTGATACGATTGTATGGAGGGTAGAATAAACACGTAATAGAGACTAGACGAATCGTCAGTGTAACCGGTATAACTCAATTAGCTAAACGAGTTAATGAATGAGAACACGTGCAGCAACGTGGAATAGAATATTCTTAACTGCGTGGCACAACACTCAGCATAGTAAAACACAATGAACATTTACACGTTAAAGTTTAGGATCCACCTGGGTGCAACAGCTTGGATGGTTGACGTGAAAATGAATCAATCACGACAAGAGCATATTATTTGCCGAGAAATGGTCCACAATAATTAGCATGCATTCGTTGCCATGGCTTATAGGACCTTTCTAAGGAGACAATTTAGAAGGCCTTTAGTGCAACTTGTGCAAGCAGCTTTCACACCGGGCAGCCGGATATCGGCTTCAAGTTCCGGCCACCAATATGAAATTCTTGCCATTTTTCTTCATTTAATCAATACCTAGCACACTATGAACAACCCCTTATCCCCGTACATAAATCGTACAAAGTAGTAACCTCCTAGTATTATGTGAATGTATTTCTGTTATGGCTTAAGTGAGACAATGCAATTAGAGGGGGTAGCGTACAGTGTAAGAAGCTGTGGATGAATTGTGTATACGATGAGTAACGCCTGCACTTTAAAGAGATTCACTACAATGCAAATTGAATAGATTATCCAAAATAACGGTTTTTATTGGGGAATACAAGCGGTTCCCAAACCATTTCTTAGTGAATGACTGAAAAATTATAGCACAAAAGACAGCCAAGCTAAGATGAGGGTAATGCCTCCAACCGGTGCAGCATGGGCAAATGTTTTCCTGTCGGTTATGGCGGTGTAGTAGCAGGTTCCAGAAAAAAGGGTGATTCCGACAGCAAAAAGTGACGCTGTCTAAACACGGTTAATATATGTTATGATAGTCTTTACCATAAATGGATATCTTGATCGACCAGCTCCCAAAAGAGCAACAGCATGGATAAGGTGTAAGTTGGCACCCGTTTTGAAAATATTTTTTCGCTTCGCATATTCTTCCGTGTCAGGGAACCCTAGAAAGAATAAACTAATCAACAATTTAACTGACTAACCATGTGATCCATATGCGGATACCGCAACTGCCGATGCACCCATAAGTCCGGCGAATCTTGAATTCATTTCACAGTATATGATAACAGGTACCTCTTGAGTAACAACCCGCGTAACTGGCCAGGTAATGAACCTATACACACTAGACAGATAGTCCATGGAAACCCTTAAAAAGTCCTACTGTGGATTCATACGAAATGAACTACAGCAACTGGCCTATGGGGTTTCACGTAAAAGGATTGATTACAATAATTCTAGTGGATTTATTGGGTCACGAGGATCAAAACTTTCAGCATCAAACAAGACATTATAAAAATTACTAGAAACAAAAATTGTCTTTTAGTTCCTGCCTCACTTACTCTGTTGAAACGAAAAATCGGGACAAATAAGAAATGACCGAATTGCACTATGCCGCCGTTCTTGTGGGTATTTATCGTTATAGCCTACGCATTGGTCAAAGAGATTTACACGTAGATAAACTTGAAAAGAGGGGATGGGAGGGGTCACTTAAAATACGAGCAGCGATTAGTGAACAATTATTGAAGTGGCGTTGAACGATGATTTCTTGAATTGAGAGAATAGGCAGACCACTAGAAAACGAGATTATTTTAAAAAGCCTATGAAGGGTTAAAAATTCCGAACATTTAAGGCCAGGGAAAATTACTGGGGAACAATATAGAATAAGTGGAATTATACAGGCATGGGCAAAGGTTTTTATACGGCCAGAGCTTAAACCAAGTCTCCGGAACCGCGTACTAAGAAGCACTTCGTCTTTTAGTACACCGTAGTTATTGGGCAAGGTGGATGAGGCTTCATTTCCGACTGTTACGTGTTGGCGTCGGTTAGAGAAATAATTATGCCAATTAATAAACCATCCTTTAACGCCATCTTCACATAGTTAAGAAAGAATGGGGGAGCGTGAGATAGTGTTGAAAGCCGAGGTGAAGTCTAAGAATACCCCCTAAACGGATTTGGTTCTGGCATCAAGTGAAGAGTAGATGGTGTGCGAAAACGTAGCCACGGCGTTCAGAGTGCTTAGATTTTATTTATAAACAAATTGGAACGGATCATCGGCAGTTTTTGGCGTGTCCTCAAATTTCGAGAGGAGGTGCTTCTCAATCACTTTTTACCAGACAGATGAATTGGCGATTTGTGTATACTTCATGGGTCCAGCGGAACCATTGGCCGGTTTCGGAATAGGTGTTATAGCGACATCTCTCCATTCCGAAGGAAAGGATCATTCTCCTAACGAATGATTGATAAGCTGGGTGACAATCGGAGAAATCTCGCGGAAACCATAAATCTTGACTGTCAAAACGTGTGGAGATATGATTTCGACTATGAGGCACACTCTTGTGCATATTTCTAAAGAGATTCGATAACACTAAACGTTCCCATTTACCCCAGAGTTCTGTATCATACCCTGAGCAAAGGTCTACCCTTCCAGGGGCCAGAAACATCCACCTATTACTTGCAAAATAACTCCTTTTTGTCATTAGCGTTGTCTTATTTTCCTTATTTCTATATGTTTAAATATTCCCCTTATCTCGAGTTTTCGGGAGAACGCTCTTAATTTATCATGAACTAATTTACTATAGTAAAATGAACCTCAATCATTTATACACACGACACTACCCTTTAAAGTTAAATAAATATATCGACTCCGGATGAGTTCAAGGTCGCACACACTAAAAGGTATTCTGAAAAGAATTGTAGTGACCTTAAACAATTATCTTAACCATATCAAAAACATAATATTCATTCTTATTGGCGAATGCACATTACCACGCTTTTTCCAGGTAGGCATTTATCCCAGGTTCGAATAATAGGCAATATTATTCATTCCCAACCTCAATCTTTGGTCATCGTGCAAGTCTGATTTTGGGCCACGACCAAGTTAGTAACAATTTACATCCACAAGTAACGGCCTCAACATTTGAATCGTCAGAACCGTGAAAATCATGCGCCATCTTTATTTATCTCCATATATCTAGACTCAGGGCGTTATGGCAAACGATTCTTGGAAATTAAAAGAGAATCGAAAATACGTAATCAAAAAAAACGGAATAAAAAGACCTTCAAACCGGAACTGATTTTCAAAAACTCAACTGCGAAACCAATTGAGGTAGGATTGTATGGAGGGTTTAATTAACCCTTAATATGGAATAGACCAATCGTCTGTATTACCGGTATAACTCAAATAGCCAACCGAGAACTTCAAAGAATGAGAACACCTGCAGCAACGTCGAATAGAATATTCTTAAAAGTGCGGTACAATACTCAGCCTAGTAAAACACAATTAATATTTAACGTTAGCAACAAACACATCCACATCCACTCGTCTCAATTCTTTTAGACGAGCACACATGTTGGTTTTCCTTTAAATATAGAAGCGGGGGAATCGGATATTACTGTTGTTCGGCAGGCAACAAAAATACACGTGGAATGAATGTGAAATCTGTCAACGAATCCAAAAAACCAACGTTTCGCCGCAGCAAATACATGTATTATTCTTTTGTTCGGTTATTAATCAGTCCAGAGGCGCATTATGCGCAAGCCACTTCCAACTTTTCCGGTTGCGCTGAGGACGAAGTTGTATTTTGTTATCAAGATTCTTCATGGAGGCCAACATATAGAAATAAGTCAATCTTGCGGGGCCAATTTTGAGAGCAGAGGAGAAGGCAGTGTTAGGCCTACTCCTACACGGAGAGCAGTCACCGCCTGATGGTGATATCGAGATATTGAGTGCGTCGTGTGCACACAGACGGGTTCTTGGGGTTCATGAAAAGCCCTCCGAGGTATGCGTGACTCCTGCTGCATGGGTGAGTAAAAATAGCGACGAAACACGGTATGACCAAACGCAGCTCAGTCGACTGAATGTGATTAAAAGAGTTTTTTACCCGCCACTCTTTCCTCAACCCCTTTTGAGCACTCACTAAGGAGGATGTATGATCGGAGATAAAGAGAAATTACTTGGTGTCAATGTCGTGGATCTAACACCGCTGGGCGCTTAGGATACGTCGTTGGAAACCGAACTGGGCCATAATCTGTTCTTACCTCGATTCTGATCGTCGCGCACCATCAATTGACTCCGCCACGTATGATTGACAAAGAGAATGGCTGTGGGACAATACAGTTTCGCTGTGAGTTGATCGAGCGGAATCCGATGTTACCTTGATTTGTTTATTTTCTTACAGATTAAAACTCGAGTGTTTGAGAACCAGAACTAGATTGATATCATTTCAAGTAAAAGCAATCTTTCTAGCGTTTCTCAATTTGAAAATAGTGTTGACATTCAAATATTTTTACGAAAAATTGTAAGCTTTCACTCCAACAACCCTTAAATATGCAAAGAATATAATAGACAAAGTGATGCTTGGCGAGCTATAGCCTTGCGCGTCTTAAGGGCGCGCGTTTTGGAAAAGGCCTTTCAATGGCCGCCATTACGCGTTTGCTAAAATTTGTATACTTCAAGGGTTTAATATGCCTTTCTTGCAAATTTACCTCGTTTTTATTTCGTTCATTCTTGTTCAATTATTTTACATCTGCTATGTACAATCGCAACTTCTTATATCATTTTTGTCTGTTGTAACATTTAATGCTGAAAGTTCTGGTCCTCGTGACCTTAATAAAGCGAATACCATTATCATTATCATGTTTACATATCAATATTTTCATAATGTATGCTTTTTTGGGGAAACCTTCAATTATAGAACCCATGCAAGTGTATCTAAACTCCGTTATAAAAGATAAACGCATATTTTGGCATTTTAAAATATAAATCACTTTTTTTAAATACAGGGATGCTATCGCTTAACATTGTCGATGTGCTCACTCGATCTAAGATCATTATTCATGGGAATAGTTGAGCCGCCCAGCTATTCTGGGTTCTGTTTGTCTGAGGTTGTCGGATTCCGGCCATAAGCGATGATCCGCTTAAACCGAGTCTCCTGAACCGGCGAACTATGAATCAGAGGCGACGACATTTACCCAAGACGGCATCTACATGATCACTCCATGATAACCGACTGTTAAAAATAACGCCGAGGAATTTAGATTTAGAGCTCAAGGCAAAATTATGGCGTGAAGGGATTTCTCATGAGTGTGAACATCGGCTCTCAGGGAAAAAGAAATGGAGATGCATTTTGATGCATTCAACAGAAGACAGGGGGTGTCCGGCACCGAAATCGATTTCAATAGACCGCCAAGTAACTAGAGTGTGCTTGGGAGGAGAACACAATCGTTTTGCTCTGCAGTGGGTTGACATAAAGGTCGACCAGCCCTCTATGCTCCTATAACGCCGTCGGTTGCGGCAGTTTGTCAACGTTTTTCGTCGCAAATTTTCTTTCGACAGCTACATCGTTTGGCAGGCGATAGTCGGCGCACAAAGTAACCAACAATCCATGAAAGTAACAAAAACACGTTTTTATGTTTCGGAATCCTGAAATCGTTTAAACGAGATGGCAGTTCACCGGTCTTTGTGCTTAACTTGCCAACGTGACTCCAAGTTGCTCAATGCGGAAGCGTCCGCACCCCTGTTGTGATCCGCTTGACAGGTTCAGCTGTCGGAAAAACACGGGTGGTCGGTCGGTTGATTGGTTGGTTTTAGGCCTGCCAATGGGAGACCTCGGCGAATCAAATTAGAACTGCAAAAAGCAGACCAAGCCTACCGCAGTCACAATTTGCAGGACCTCGGCGGCCATCAGTCGAATGTGCGTGTTGGAGGGCACTGTTCCAGCTGACGACGTCATCACCACATCGGGCAGCGGTTCCGTCACGGGGATTACCGAGCAGACAAATTGGACGCAAGAAAATATCGCAACATCAAGGAGACTTGGCAGGCGTGAGTAGGCGATGAATTCAATTTCATCCATGGTTGACTGGCGGGAGAAGTCGTTGGTCCCGGCAAGGAGGCAGCGATAGTGGCGAGCCAAGAGATCGGGAAGAGCTAGAGGGGTGGGAGACTGAATTGAGTCTTACTCACAGTATTTCAGTAGTAATTATAATATATAATAGATTATTTCCGACCAGGACGTAGCGATAGAGCCTCAATGGCTTGGTGCTTGGCATATTCACTTAGTTGGTGAGAGATCCGGTAAAACTCCTTGGTCAGGCAACCTCGAATGGTACTTTCGAGCATATTTCCGAAAAGCTTCATGATAAACCCACATGAAGCCCATTTATCCTGTAGTATGAGATAGTCGCCAAATTTTGATGTGGGATTTGAATAATGTCGAGCCAAGATTCTCTGGAGGGACCGAATTAAGTACTGCTTACATTATTTTAGCAGATAAAAGCGTCGAATGAAGCTGAATTAATCGTTGCACATACACCGACTCTATCGATTCATTCTTCACCGGCAATCTATCATCGACCACAGCGTGTTGATGCAGCAGAAATGTATGCCCAATACCCTCTTTCTGTTACCGGGATAGACATCCTCCTCAACACTGCCTGCTATCTGAGTCTTGCAACAACGAAAGACGAAAGAAGACGAGATTTTGGAGACACGACTTTGATTCGCAGTTCTCAACTTTTATGCATATGTTGTATGACCACAAATAGAGGGACATGTTTTAATTTTAAAAAATGGTGTCTGTTTCTGACGTTCCCATTCTAATTTTAGCAAAACAATGCGGCACCAAGTTAATGGCTGTCTCAGATTCGACGTATCCATGCTTTGGTGCATATTACCTTAACAGAGAAACTTAAACCACAAATATATCCATGCAAGTTACATCCACTACTTTCCCGTCTCTCCAACAATGCGAATCCATTATCCGTGCGCGGCCATTCAATTGGTTGTCAAAACGTCGTTTAAAAAATCTAATTTGTGCAGCCACCTCTTCCCAGCGCCACCCGAAATGCCAACACAACACCGACCAGTTATCCTTCTTACGAAGAGGGCTCGCCATCAGGCAGTTGATTGCTTGAATGTTATGATTTGCATTTCTGTAGATGGCCGCATTTATTGTAAAAAACCGCATTTGGTGGAGGTGCTATGCAAAAGGGTACCCACAACGCGAACCAACCAATCTCTCACTGCCAGACGACTAGTCGACTGAGTAATTAACGATGTAAAATCAATTTTTATCCGACGTCTTGGTGGTAAGGAGAGACTTCCTACAATTCTCAGTTCCCTTCCCTGTCTCACAATAAAGCACCCCAAATCCGGAATGACTCAGAAGGCAAACATTAACAAATCACACCTGGTCGCTCAACGCTCCTAATTGAAATGCAAATACATGCGCATCTAACCACACACACGCTCGGAGACTCAACTAGAACCGTCCCGCTACGCAGAAAAAAGGAGGCCAAAACGAAATAAACGCCGATTTGTTTATATGTTTCAGATAACCCCAAAAAAACGGGAGAGTGAGCGAGGGATTACAAATTAAAATCGATTCGAACAAAATAAAGAACCAGTTCGCGCGGGCTGGCGGGTTGCGCGTCTAGAAGCACTTGCGATGGACGATGGAGGGACCCGCTTCGTCATACTCCTGCTTGGTGATCCACATCTGCTGGAAGGTGGACAGGGACCCCAGGATGGAGCCGCCGATCCACACCGAGTACTTGCGCTCTGGTGGGGCAATGATCTTGATCTTCATTGTGCTCGGAGCCAGCGCAGATATCTCCTTGTGCATGCGGTCTGCGATGCCCTCGTACATAGTGGAGCCGCCCGAAAGCACCGTGTTGCCATAGAGCTCTTTGATGATGTCCATTTCGCACTTCATGATTGATTTGTAGATGATCTTGTGAATACCCACCGCTTTTAGACCGATGGAGCTGGGTTTGACGAGGGTTTCTGGGCAGCGGAAGCGTTCGTTTCCGATGGTAATCACCTGACCATCGGGCAGTTCGTAGGACTTCTCCAGGGTTGAGCTTGCAGCTGCGGTTGACATTTCTTCCTCAAAGCCGAGGGCAACGTAGCAGAGTTTCTCTTTGACGTCGCGCACGATTTCGCGTTCGGCGGTGGTGGTGAAGGCGTAACCACGTTCGGTGAGGATCTTCATGAGGTAGTCGGTGAGATCGCGCCCTGCCAGATCCAGCCGCAGAATGCCATGGGGACGGGCGTATCCTTCGTAGATTGGCACGGTGTGGGTAACGCCGTCACCAGAATCGAGGACGATAACGGTGGTGCGTCCGGAGGCCCAAACATGATCTGGGTCATCTTCTCGCGGTTGGCCTTGGGGTTCAACGGGGCTTCAGTCACGAGGACTGGGTACTCCTCGAGGGCAACACGGAGTTCGTTGTAGAAGGTGTGGTGCCAGATCTTCTCCATGTCGTCCCAGTTGGTCACGATTCCGTGCTCAATGGGGTACTTGAGGGTGAGGATGCCTCTCTTCGACTGCGCCTCGTCTCCGACGTAGCTGTCCTTCTGTACCACTTCCCAGCCATCACTCCCTGGTAGCGACGTGGACGACATGGTGGACATCGTCCCCGGCGAATCTCGACTTGCACCTACCCGAGCCATTTTCCAGCACTAGGGATTTATCGTTGGGGGTCATTGACTGAGAGACCTCTGATCTCAGGTAGTTGGGACCGCACGCCTTGCTGTAAAACGCGCTGCTGTAACCGTGTAGCCACATATGCACATTGATGGAATTAGCCAATCAGGGTGCGAGTTCTGCTCAAGTGCACACGCTTTAACTCACACGCTCACCTGCTTAACATATTACTGTTGTGGTACTGAGGTGCTCCGCCGATTATCGAAAATCGGGAACTGTCGTCCGGATAGCCTCGTGGGGCCCAGACGCCCATCCCCGTGCATTTTACCTCACCAATTTTACAACAACAATTGTACGCAAAAACGCGCGCTTCCACAAGGAGTCTTTGCAACAGCATGGACTCGCGTAAACAGTTTCCAAATAAGGTCAGACATAACAGTTTAGGGGGTAATAGTAGGCCTCGTAGCACTGACTGGATGCTTTTGTAAGTCCACGACCACCTATTAATCTCGATCGGACCCCTTACCCCCAGTGTCAATGATTCCACCCCACATGCCATTTGATATTCCCTTGACGACAATTCAGTCCACCCTACAGTGATGAACATAAGATTGCTATCCTGGCGTCCAAAAACATGGTGCCGGTAGATATCGCTTCTACGTTAGGGTGGGATGATAAGCCAAGCCGATGCAGAGGAAACTAATATGCAGTGACTCATACCGCCCAATGATTCTGCGAAATGAAGACAACCGTCTATCGAAATCCGTCAATTTTTCCACCGATCCGATGTAGATATGTATGCAAAAATCGTTTGCTATTCAAGATTAACCGGATTTGGGCGCAGAGAGTAACAGTGGCCTAGCAACCTATAAATTTAAACCGGTTGGATTCACCACAGAAATGGATTCATGCTGTGCTTATTAAGAGTCATCAATGTTAGTGATTCAACAATCAAAACATCGCATCCTGAATAAAAGGCGAATTAATGCTGTGCTTATTAAGATTTATTAATGGTCATTATTCTACAATCACAACAACACTTCCTGAATAAAAGGACGAATTCGTGCTGTGCTCATTAAGATTTATTAATGGTCATTATTATACAATCACAATAACATATCCCGAATAAAAGGCGAATTCGTGCTGTGCTTATTAAGAGTCATCAATGGTCATGATTCAACAATCACAACATCACATGAAGGTAGCTGGGATGTAATTCAATTAAAGACTGCAGATCATACAGCTACTTGTGGTTCGCCGTGCCCTTTGTTGCCATTGGCGGAGAGATTGAAGGGTCTCTCGCGAAAAAGCGGATTGAAACCAGTCTTGGGCATATCGGTTGCCAGGCGAGCATGGTGTTTCTGGCAAGGATCTCCTAAATTAGCCGACCGATTTTCTCGATTGGTGCTACAAGCCCGCCAATCCACTGAGGGTCCTACACAAGAAAGCATTTTCCCGTGTACACATCGCCCGGTTGAGGTCAGGTGTTTCTGAGTTGAATTTCTAAATCGCCGGGGATTATCGATTTTTACGCTCAGTTGAGACCTTGGAGAGGGTCGCTCTGGGACGCAAACGTAGGGTTGTAATCGTCCTATTCCATATAAGAATGGATGCTTTCGACGAGATTACTCGCCTATTATATTGGCTGGAAACATTCGTGCAGTTTTGTTCTAATTATCTTAGGAAACCATGTATTGCTGACAAATACGACACAAGTACCGTTTTAGATGTCTTACCCGTTAAACGCTGAAATCTGGGACTTCGAGGTCTCAAGTAATTAAACCCACAAATTTCAATTAGCGGGAATACATATTTATTCTCAAACGTATGAGCACACCACGGGGCGCGCTAATTGGAGGTGGGGTTTGTTGTGGCAGAAGTGCTGTCTTGTCGTTTCGCCATTGAAGCAACCAAACTCGCTGCTACACTATTCGGCAAAACCGGCCTCTTGGGTGAACCCTCGTCGTCGTCGTCGTCGTCCGAAGAGCTTTCATCCCTTCTGCCGGCGCCAGTCATGTTCGCCAGCATATCAGCGGCATCAAGTCGCGTCTGCACCGCTGAAGGGGCCATTTCGGCCAGAATGGACGTGACACCACCTGCCACCGGCGCGTCTTCGTCATGGCTGGTGAACTGTTGCGACAGTGCTGACGCCACCTGATCACTTCTTTCTTTCTCGTCTGGCTGCTGCTCCTTGACCTCGTGAGCTTTATCGATTATGGCGTTCTGGAGCATCGACAGGGCCAAGTTTGCGTCCACCTGGTCATGTGTGGCTGCCGACTGCGGTTGTGGCTGACTGGGCTCCTGGGCGGACCCACTGGATTGCCTTGAATTCTGTTGCAGTGGCGTTCTCTTGGGAGCCGAGGAGCCAATCGGTGCGTTGGACTCTGCTGCTGCTGCTGCTGCTGCTGTTGGTCCTCCTTGAGATTGGTCCGATTTTTGCGTTCTTTTGATTCTCAAGCTTCGCTGCATGGAGCCCCAAGCCCGCTGGAAATTGTTCGGCTCCGCAGTCGTTGGCGCTTGTCTTTTCGATTGTGTACCACCCATGGCTTCAAATTTTACTGCTTCTTCTTGTTCGTTCTGGCTCGCGTGTGTGTTTGTGTGCTCGGTGGAGGAAGCTGTTCGTGTGTTATGCCTTGTTTCTGTTGAACCAGCCTATGCTAAGCGCCTGCGAAAATAGCCAATCGGGGCGTAGTATCGAATTCTTTATTTGAGAAAACTCAGAATCGGCACATGTCGCTTGGTGGTTTTGCCAACCCATAATTGAATCGCGTTTTGGTGTCGTTCGTTCCTCGGTTGAAATGTCGATATGTATTAGATGAGAGTGGATTTTGGGATTATTTGTGGCATTGGCAGTAATAATAATAATGGTATTAACTTTATTAAGGCCAATTTAGATTCCTTCTAAATCTTTCTTAATCTATAATTCTTGTTAATTTTCTGTTCACACTTTACAATCTTCTTCTTCATTTAACTCGGTCGTTAGATGACTCATTTACTCATTAATACACGGCGCTTTAACCTTATTGAATTGTGTTTATTTAATCGGTTGATTGCGACGCTGTGGTAGTGTTGTATGGAGGCTTGAATTAACCCTTTAATAGAGAATAGACGAATTGTCTGTATTATCGGTAGAACCCAAATAGCCAACCGTGACCTTTAACGAATGAAGACATGTGCAGCAACGCGGAATTTTATATTCGTAAAAGTGAGGTGCAATAGTCAGTATAGTAAAACACAATTAAAAGTTAAAGTTAGCAATCACCACATCCACCTGGGTGCAGCAGCTTCGATGGCATGCGGAAGTCGACCGGCGATTTCAAATCCAGACGCTCCGAGCGCCGAGGTAGAGCTTGCGAGCATTTGTCTAGAATGGATGGAGTCGTATTAGCCGGATCAGCTGATTCAGAAGGATAGGAATGAATAACAGGGAAAGCTGGTTCAGAAGGATGGGAATCAGTAACATCGAGGATAGTAACCATACGATTTCCACTTCTTCCAAGAATCATACCGCGAGACGGTCGAATATCATTCCCTTTGAAAAAGGTGACCTCTCCCGATCCAAAGCATTGGAACGAGTTTGCGCCCCTTGAATAAAACAACCGGATTTTTACCAGTGGTTGCTTGATCAGCGGATTAACCGCCACATTATAATCGATAAAACGTCAGAATAGCTGGACGTGTCTCTCTTCATGATCATGCCAGCTGACACACATGACAAAAATGTCATCTTGGTAAACTTCAATACCATTAAGGCCATCCAATATGCCATTAATGAAATCCTGGAAAATAGCCGGTGCAAAATTTAGCCCAGAAGGTAGAAAGTTGTACCTGAATAACCCAAAGGGTGCATTAATAACTGTCAGCAAACTGGATTCGTCATCCAGTGGAATCTGTAAGTAGGCATCTTTTAGATCAATTTTGGAGAAGAAACTCGACCCCTTGCATTTATAGAGGATGTCTTCTTGTTCCAGAGTAGTGTATGTCTTCTGTAACAATCTGCGATTGAGTGTCATCCTGTAATCACCACATATCATGGGTGTAAAACCGTCAGATTTTATTGGTGTCACAATGGGTCACTCCCATTGTGAACAGCTCACTGGAGTCAGTATATTACGCTCCTCCAATTTGACTCTGGAAATTTTCATTCCATTAGTCACTCTGGTGCACTTTTGGACCAGATCTTTTAAATCAGACTCAACTGCCGGTAATGAATAGAAACTCAGTTGAAACTTGAGCTGCTTCAAGACGTTCAAACCGATAATCGCTGGACCCGTTGCCGACACCAAGAATTTGCATGGGAATCTTGTACCATCTCGGACAATAGGAATCATACAGAAGCCTGGGATTATCAATGAATCACCAGTGAAACCAATAATCGACTGGTCGGTCTTCTGTATACATGGGCGTAGACAGAACTTCGTTAATGCATGGATCGGAATGAGTGATTCCACACTCCCAGTATCAACAATGAAGGACATTTTTTTCCATGTGAATTTATAAGTTCCTTGGAAATATGGCAACCGCTCTGACTGCTAGAACTCATCAGAGCCATATCGGATATATTGTCGTCTGAATCGTTAGTAATCGCACAAACCTTTGATTTGCAGACCGACTTGATGTGGCCTATTTTGCCACAATTATAGATTTCGCATTACGGAATTTACATTGCTCCCGTGAATGCAATTTGCCACACGAATGACAAGTACCGAATGAATTATCAGTCTTGGTTTTTGCGAATTTTGAATATCCGCGCGTTTTGTCTCCTAGGGATGGATATGGAGTGAAACACGGGATCTGGAATAATAGAAATTTTGACAATGTTCGAGAAATCTTGGAATTGTTCGCATATAGCACGAAAACTCTTTGGATATTAGGATCATTGATGCCTGCAATTAAACGGTCGCGCAATTGCGTGTCTAATTGAGCTTCAAAGTTGCATTTTGCGGCCTGAGTCTGAAGTAAGAGTATAAATGCCGGATGTTTTGGTCGGATTTTCGCATGATATTATGGAATTTGCACCGTTCAGCAGCCTCAAAAGCTATAGGCTGAACATGCTGAATAATAGCTTCCTGGATCTTGGCAAGTGGCATTATATTGGGAATATCCGGATAAACCAAGTTTTTCACCAGAGCATAAGCATCTTTACCGATGGCATTCAGAAAATAAGCAGCTTTCTTTTCTTCGGCGAGATTATCTTGGGTGATAGCCCAAATTTCGAAACGCTCTATATAGTCCGACACTTCTCGTGAAGTTGCATCAACTAATAAGGATTCGAGGTTCGTTTTTGACATATTTGCGACCCCAAATGTGGTAGTATTGTATGAAGGGTTGAATTAACCCTTGAATAGAGAATAGACGAAGTGTCTGTATTATCGGTAGAACCCAAATAGCCAACCGAGACCTTTAACGAATGAAGACACGTGCAGCAACGCGGAATCGTATATTCCTAAAAGTGACGTACAATAGTCAGTATAGCAAAAGACAATTAATAGGTAAAGTTAGCAATCACCACAGGCGTACTAGCCACTAACATCTCACCACTAAGCTGGGCGCTGGTTGGACGCTTTTCCGCCTATCGTATTACGCCTGGTTATGCCCCTTTTTCCATTGGCTCGTTTATGTCAAACTACTTTACACACCATCTTGATCATCACATGGCATGGTTGTTGACTCATACACTTTAACCGGTTATGGTTTACTGGAAGGTTCCCTAACTTTAATCTTCCCTCGAAGGACGAATTGTAAAATAGGTTGTCCTCTTTTATAACTGTATATCCGGCAAAGAATAAACCGAACACGTGCCTTACTTAATTTCTTGTCAGGGAGATTCTACAAACAGGTTATAATGATAAAAAACCAAGCAATGAGGCTTATAACTCAATAATTTCGCCTGCTTCATTCGATTTTCGAATGGGAAGATTATTCTGTCACAAACACCAAAACCTTCAGCATTAAAATTTGAAAAAAAAGTATATTCTAATAGCTATACGGGCGCTAACAAATGTGGTAAATTTGGAATTCATCCCTCAACGAATACCAAGTTTAGCGAAAGCGTAATGCGGCCATTGAAAGGTCCGATCCAAAAAGCGCACCAACCCTACGCCAACCGTGGTGGTATTAACTGGGAATCGAACACAGGTAGATCACCAAAATCTGCTTTCTTCATCATTTGTTGATTTCTATAGTCTTGTTTACTAATTCGTGTTGTAGATTTGTAATGCTGACCTAATTCTGGCGTAATAAAGCGAGATCTACCAACTAAAATCGGCCACGCGTTTCTGGGGCTCAGTCCACGCCGGGTTCTGTTGACGTTGTCCGCTTTTTAAGGAAATCGGAGGCTCATTAACTACTCACCAACATCTGCACACTCAATTGTACGCGAACCATACAAAAGTAAATACATTTACATACCATGGGAGTCATTTCATCCACGCCGTGAACGGAGACCCAAGAAAAGATAATTCTTAAGGAAACTGAGTGATACAGGCATCCACGAAAATCTTGGTTCTGTTTGGGTTAACCGCTTTCCGAAGACGGATTCAACATGGTTACCCAAGAACAGCCGACTGTTGTTAAAATTGCCTGCAGTTGAGATTGATGCTAAATTATGTTGCTACTTATACAAATACGTAGGCATACTATTAACGACATTGATGTTCCCATGAACGCGGATGTATGCGTTGGTTGCGCGGCGTGAGTTTTAAAAGACCAATTGTTGATTAATTTCGAATTATTTTAGATAAATCCTGCAAAACCATTATTTGTTATAAAACCTTTTGCAACCGTTACACATACCCTTCTCTTATTAATTGTTATTCCTTGTTTTAATGAGCTAATTTCGTCTCGGGATTGGTGTAAAGTTTCTGTCAAGTTACCAAGTACACTATCTCGTTGAGCCAGCCGATTATAACTTACCTATTTGCATTTTAACCCAACTATAACTCGGCGTTCAATACTCGAATTATATTTCACCCCATCCAGAAGTTAACCGCTTAAGTATGTCACCTGTTGCTACGTTTTGTAACTGCGTGCTGCACAGCAGACACGGTCACCAATCTCAAGGTGGCCTCAGAATTATGTCCGCAACTTCGTACTTCGCTGGTTGTGCTTTGTTTCATACAAGGTCAAGGTCAATGGGAGAACACTTGAGAAGAAAGGGGATTAAGAAAGGACATTAATACAACAAGACAGAGGTTTTTTCTTCGGGGTTTCCCACCAACGGGTTCGCCGTTGACCTGCTGACCTCATGTCCGGAGCACCTAGATCGGAGTTCTGTGTATTGTCAGTGCCTGTCCAGAAAGAAGCATGTAAACATAATAATAATAATAATAATAATGATAATTGTAGTGGCTTTATTGAGGTCACGAGGACCCAAACTTTCAGCATAAAACAAGACTGTATAACAAGGACTAGATATGAAAATGGTATTTTAGTTCCTGCTTCACCTGCTCCGGTGAAACCAAAAAATTGGAACAAATAAGGAATGACCGAATTACGATATGCCGCCGTTCTTGTAGGTATTGAACGGTATAGCTAACGCATTGGTCGAAGAGATTTACACTTAGATAAACTTGAAAAGAGGGGATGGGAGGGGTCACTTAAGATTTGTGAGCAACTATTGAAGTGACGTTGAACGATGATTTCTTGAATGGGGAGAATAGGCAGGCTACTAGAAAAAGAGATTATTTTAAAAAAACCTATGAAGTGTTAAAAAGTCCAAACATTTAAGGCCGGGGAAAATTACTGGGGAACAATACACAATAAGGGGAATTATAGAGGCGTTTTTATACGGTCAGATCTTAAACCGAGTCTCCTGAACCGGCGAACTAAGAAACAGAGGCGACGGAATTTACAGAAGACGGCATCCACATGATCACTCCATGATAACCGACTGTTAAAAATAACGCCGAGGAATTTAGATTTTCAATTATTTTGCGATTCTCGTCCTATAGCGGAACGATTTAAGTTACACGCATTTTAGTTCATTACTATTGTCCGGTGCGTCAAAACGAGGTAATCAATCCAACGCCGATCATGAACAATGGTGGACTGCAGTTGCTTGTCGCGCAGTGTCTGGCGGCTTTAACCGTAAACAAGATTTTCACCGGTTAAACTTGTTGATTCTTGAATACGATGCGTCGCCCTTGTGGTGGTCTAATTCTTTCAATTTCCGAATATAGACTGGAATGTCGTCAAGATAATATCATCTGCGAAACCCTGCCATCCACGCGTTGCCTCAACTCGTTTCACGAGATATTACGGAACCCGAATGCTTCGGGTACTACTTGATCAAGCCATTGCTGAGGAGGGACTGTCTTTGGTGTGAATAGCCCCCATCGGATTAGACCGGCCGTCAACTACTGATACCATGTGCTAGAGAAATGGCTGATGTCCTGAGCAGGGACCCCTCAAACACCAGTTGTCAATTAAGGGAACCTATAAATACTAGGAGGCCATGTTTATCGTAATTGCTTTTGGAAATACATAGACATCCAGGTAGACCTCGAGTAGAGTCCGTGCTAAGCCAACCACGTACTGAATCTACGAGATACTAACATTCATTCCCCCACTGCTCTATCTATCGTTTTTTTTAAATAGATGTAGTCGAAGTGCCAGATTGGATATTCATGGGCAGGAATTCGTAGTGCTATTAGATGATTTCAAATAACAATGTTGATTTACAGCTGGGTGGAAGGAAAAGGAAGGACTTCGCTCAGCGGTTAGCAACGCTATCGCATAGTACATGAGCACTTCATAATCAGAAGGAGACGCCTTGAATGGAGGGAATGTGTTTATAATAAGATGCATAGATATATAATGACGAATATGCATTAATGGGCATATAACCGAGGTTTTGGGTAAAAGTTGGGGAAATGAATAAGGGTGCTTGAGTCGTGAGACAGCTTTGACCTGTTCAGAGGGAGATTGCGAGTTACACGACTCTTGATGAACTGGATAAAAATAGCCAACGCCATCGACCATGCCGTGGGAAGAGTGTAGTTAAACTTGGCTACTTCCTATTGGCTCACGCTGTGTGGCGTGTCATTTTGAAACGCGCGCGATTTCGCGGTAAAACAGCGGTGGTTACAGCTAATAACACCAACTATTCGCATTAAACAATGACCTTGACAGCAACGGTAAGGTAGAAATGAGAGATTGTATTGTTATTTACCGTATAAGGGAGTCCCCTTCGGGTCACTAACGCGTTTTTACGAATGAGGTCGGAGTACAGTGAGCCCCTCGAAAAGCATTTGAATAATACTAATTTGGGAGGATATTTTCCTCGGATATAACAACTGTCAAGTATTCATTCACAGAAAATGAGCATTTTTATGTTATCAGACGGCGAGACGTCTGCAGGTTTCCTGTCTGGATAATTTAGAAGAAGGTCGTTTCCACTGCCTAGGTATGCACTCAAGGAATTTCAAGGTCATTTCATGAATCCACTCATCGCAAACGGTGACATGGCGAGCAGCTGTCACCAATAAATAAAGGGTGACCTTGATAATTTTGGCGGCCACGCGCGCACCTGTGATTTATTGGCGTGCGGCGTTTTCATTCGTGTAGACAGAGAGGTTCGCTGTCGGATTTTGTGCTTTGTATTGTAACAAAAGGACATCAAGCACGCCCAAACACGCGCGACAGCTTGTTTTGTGCGTCGCACTATTGTTAAGCGCGCGACGCTCACACAATAAGTGCAGTAGATGGTGAGTGCGAGAACAAAATTTGTACAACATTTCAAACTTATAAACAAAATGGAAAATGGCCCGAATTAAATTAGGAATAACCGATGATTGAGTTGCTCACATACAAAACACTGAAAACCATCGGTTTTGTAGACGAAAGTTGATACCTTGTAGCGACAACGAGACGTTCATAGTTAATAGAAGGTCTGGCATGATAAATGTCTTGAGCGCTTTTAGTCAAAGCCACCAATATGCGGCCGTTCCTGCATGTTTTAACTTTTTTAAAATTCCAATGCTGAAAGTTTTGGTCTTCGTGCCCTTGATATATTGAAAGCAATTTCTATTCATTTTCCGAAGGCTGTGTGTGTATTTTATCGACGTTCGCGCTATTAGCAGTTTCTCGCTTCGAATGTCATTTAAAATCGCGCATGTTTTCCCCTAAATTGAAACTAACAGCTGCGGAAACATTATGTGTTGACGGTAGCACAGTCCTTAAGTTAACGCCGCCTTAATGTGCGCAAGTGCGCCCCACTTCACGCGTTCGTGCGTCTGTCCTTTTGCTTGCTTGCTCGCGACCACCCCACCCAAAACAACCCAACTGCTCACATACACGTTGAGGTGTGCGCACGTGCGGCACGACGCTGGTCTCAAAAGTGCATTTTAGCCCGACTGACACAGTGGGCTGTCCTCTACAAAACAATGCTAGCCTTTATTGTAGAAAACATTCTTCGATAAACCATTTACTAAATAAATGAGGTTAAATTGAGCCCAAATGACCCGCCATAAAAGCTGGTGTCAATAAATAATGAATTATTTGCATTTATCTTGTCTTTCGTATTAAGGGACACCGTTAGCGTCAAGACGGAAGAAGGTCAGTCTACAAACGTCCACAACGCCAACAACAACAACAGCATTAATGACACCCGAAACCTCTCCCACCCTACCGGCTTGACTTTCAATTTGCCGGAATCTCGAATGACCTCGGTAGCAACAACAGCAGCAGGTTCATCAATCCTCGTCACCGACTTTCCTACACCCGCTACCACAGCCCTGCTTCCGGCAGCTGATCGGCACAAATCAGGATCCACCGAACCCTTTTCCTCTCCAGAGCCATGCTCGCCCGAACCGCTGCTTTCGCCGTCTCTCTCACAGGCCAAAACTCGACGTCTAGACACAGTCTCGCAGACGCTAACCGAGCAGAACTCATGCGAACAGAACCCGCCCACGTCACGTCGATTTCCCAACCTTGCTGCAGGTATAGCACTACCTCTCTCCGATTTCCCCGACTCCTCCGCTTTTCGTCCTTGTATAGTAGAAGGGAGGACGCCGCGGACTGGATGTTTACATTTTCCCTAGGCGTGCCTATTATTGGAATGGTGCGTGCGACTGTCTGTGACCTTGATAATTTTGGCGGCCACGCGCGCCCTTAGCTCTTACGTGACGTCAGCACGAACGCACGTGCGCGCGCACCTGTGATGTATTGGCGTGCGGCGTTTTCATTCGTGCAGACAGAGAGGTTCGCCTGTCGCATTTTGTGCTTTGTATAGCAACAAAAGGACATTAAGCCCGCCCAAACACGCGCGCACATTAAGTGCAGTGGTAGGTGACTGCGACAACAAAATTTGTACAAAATTTCGAAATAATAAACAAAATAGAAAATGACCCTAAATTAAATTTGGAATAAGCAATCATTGCGTTAGTCGGCACAACTGTGGATAACGGTTTAATTGTCTTTGCACCAACCAACATCGAGCCTGTGCGCTGCTGTTATTGTTCGACTGTCTGTGTCCATTGCCCGTGTTTATTGTGTCTATACATTGTGGTGGCTTGGCCAATCGTTTATGCAACACTGAATGACATTCAGCCGCCACCCATGTCTGTGTGTGTTTTAAAATTCTTGCAAATAACGGAATCTGAGACAATTACAAGCACCAACTCGTGATTTTAGTTGAAACATTAGTTTTCACGTTTTTCCCATCAATTGGTAGCGGTATTTGAACAACAATCCTTGCATCACCGGCGGTGTTACTGGGCTGTTTGTAACTTAGGGGCATATGTATTCAAAAACGTCTAGGATACTGACAAACGATGACAAATGCCCGACGATCCGAAGCAGAGGCCACTTCCACCTGGTATTCAAGTTCCACTGAAGATGTCAACTCTTGTGAAATATTCCCAATCAACGTTGAGTGTGAAGCATAATCCCTACTCTAGACAAACATTGCTAGCCAGTCGTTCAGTGCGCAGCGCATCGGTTACACCGAGGACTGTTTTATCTTTTAGCATATTCCAGAAATCTCGAGAAGGTGTCTTCGGAGAGCTCGGTTCAACTGGACAGACAACCAGACACTTCGGTGCCATCGGAAAACGCCACATCGATCGACCTGTCGCCACTGCGGTCCCTCTGTGGTGCCTCCTCCTCCCCGCTGATGGACGAAGCTGGGAGACCGGAGAGCGGTTTGGGCTCCGAGGCCATCGAACCCATCGAATATGGATCCATCTACGAGAAACCGCCCTATTCCTACGCTCAGTTGATCATTCAGGCGATCGCCGCTGCCCCCAGCAGGAAACTCACTCTCGCCGACATCTATGCATACATATCGAGCAGATTCCCCTACTACAAATCCAACCAGAAGGGCTGGCAGGTAAGGCGGAGTTACCTGGTGTGTTGACTGCCGGCGTGTTTGTTGTTATTGAAAACTGGGGAAAACGATCTGGCTTGTTTACCGGGCGTGGTGACCCGATCGGATCAATGCGCGCGTGACCTTGTAAACCTTGAACGCAGCTCTGTGCTGACGTGTTTGTATACATGCCGTGTATGCGTGCGTATGACCTCAAATTCAGGGCAAGTCCTTCAAGACCAGTTGTGTGACGCTGAACTTTTCGGCAAAGGTTAGCGCGCTACACACTAACAAATTGGTGTCTGCATGCTGTTTGCTGGTGTTTGCTCACGAAGCAATTCCAATCGCTTTAATCTGCACAAGTCTTATCAAAACGAACTTGACCCCAAATGGTTATTCATTTCGGGTAGAGAGAGTAATTATGGAGCGGGAATTCTTATAACTCGACGAATGAGGTTGCAGTATCGATTTTCGGAAGCTTCTCAGAGCCCCTGTTGAGAGCTGCGTCCCACGTGGAGACAAAAAACACCATGAAATTACTACGTCTGTTGCATGACAGACCCCACGACTACAGTTACTCCTTGTCCTAATACTGTGCCCCCCCTCAGCTTCATTTTCCATCTTCCTCATCCTCCCCCTCCTACTTCTTCTTCTTCTCCTCAGATTATTTAGTCTTTACAACGAAGAGCAGCCGTCTGAACATTCGAAATATGACTAGTTGTGTGGGTGTTGGAGGGTGTAGTCCTAAAGTGGATACATTTTGCGTCTCGGAAAGACGATTCATGCTGTACTTGTAAGCTTGTGGGGCGTATCAACATTTGTCAATTTCCAGCCAACTTTCGTCAGCAAAGATACGTGCGGATACGTATTCTCTACTATGTTAAACTTTCACTTTAGAAAAACCCAGAAATTAGTCATTAGCAATTAGATTTAGTAGGTTTGCTTCTCCGAATACAATAAGGTGACGTTTGCTTCTAAAACTCTTGAGTTAATCAAATTATCAAAAATGCACAAGATGCTCGGGATTCGCCTCAGACAGACTATGAAGAGGAGGATGGGGAGGACTTTTTAATTAGTTCTGTGTGTTCATTCTTCACCCGTGCCTTAGAACTCTATCCGCCACAACCTCTCTCTCAACCGCTACTTCATCCGAATCCCACGCAGTCAAGACGAGCCGGGAAAGGGCGCCTTCTGGCACCTTGATCCCGAGTCCGAGCCCCGCCTCGTCTTCCAGGCCTTCCGCAAGCGTCGCCAACGGTGCTATGTCCATTCTGCCTGCGTCCCCACAACCAATGGCGGCTACCGGCGCCACTCTCCCAGCACTACCCCACCCCCGGGCGACCTTGGGGACCCCCCAGGGAGAATGGGAGCGCTACGGGCATGTTCATGGGGGTTCCACTCCTTCAGGAGTCCCCGAAATCCGCTTTCTCTCGAACCCCGGCCCCCGGGAACGCCACCGGCTTCGGCGCCATACCAAGAAAACTGCCCAATGGAGCCACTGGAGGAGGGCTCTTCACCAACAAGTAGGCTTAGTGCACGTGTGTTTGCAAGCGACTGTAAATTACCAACAAGACGGCGTATTGCATCCGCCTCGTTGATTGCACAGTCTGAATGCGTGGCAAGTACTCTACGCCTGCACAACGACTCGATGATAAAGATGATGATGATGTCAATTGTTGTACCACACGCCTTATTATGATGACCTTGAAGTGCAGTCTGGAAAATTGTGGAATCTGTTAAACTGATTCTTCGCCTTCTGGTGGGTGTGAAAAGATTGAATCGAATTTGGCTTCTGTTCTCTCTTCGAAGATCGGCTGTCTATCACGCCCTAAAACGGTAACTTTAATCATCAGACTCCGAAATAAGCTGTGTGGAGGGTTCGGTCGAAATGGAGGTTGAAATCGGCTGCTGCAACAGCAGAAATGTAATAGAAATGATTTTAGTTGAAAAATTAGTTTTCACGTTTTTCCATCAATTGGCAGAGGTATTTGAACAACAATCCTTGCATCACCGGCGGTGTTACTGGGCTGTTTGTAACTTAGGGGCATTTGTATTCAAAAACGTCTAGGATACTGACAAACGATGCACGAATAATATGTTTTGCTAATATTATAATGCTGATGTAATTGGCCACGAGAACCTAATCCCATTTTATACAACACCTCGAAATGTGTCTGACGAAAACACTTCCGATTCGGCAAAGCGTCTTTGGGTTTCGGGAGGCTTTGTCATCAACCTCATCTGTGAACTACTTGAGCTACTGATCGGTCGAGAGTAATATAGGTGGTATTTGCTAGTGCACAACTATCAGTTTATTAATTTCAAGCCAAGTTACTTGGAATATCACGTTAATCAATTTGTTTTGACTTAAACATTCAGTCTCGTGAACTAATTGGCTTATAACGTGGCGACTATACATAGAACATGGACATATATTTGCAATGGCTACTATTCCACAGCTACAAAAAATTCAGCAGCATCTACTGCTGCATGCATCGGTTACAGGTCATTGACCGCGTGGTCCTTTAAAAGTGATACTTTCAAATCGGTGTTTAGTGATACACTCTTGTTAACCATTATCTGCTCCCGTACGCTATAAACGACCTTAAACATTTTGACTTGTCGGTAGATAGAGGGGCTGTCTGATGGCTAGGCGACCTTGGTCTAATACACCGACAGGTGGTAGGGCATTTGTACTCCTGACCTTCAAATTATCAATGAGAGTACGCAGCTGGTGCCAGACGTGCACTTTTATTAGTACAATAGATGTATTTGTTTAGATAAATGTCTAGCACTACTGAACCCCCGCGCACTGGAGATCTGCCGCATTAGTCGTAAGACAGCAGTTAATTGACCAACTTCTCAAAACGGTGCGACATGTTATGGATTACCTCAAGGAATATAAAAATGCCGTTTTTTTCACATAGTGGTTTGGGTGAATGGTTCCGGGCTTGTTTAAAACAACACATCTCAAGGTCATCGGTACGTGACCACATTTGCGCAAAATGGGATCGAATTTAAATTTGTCTCGAAAATGCATTTACCAACCTGTTGCTTCACTCAACACCACGCAGAGCTCAAAGGAGCCAGCTTGACTTTCGTGATGAATTCTCTTGAATGTAAACTCATTTTCTAGGATGCCAGAGACGCTTATCCTATAAAGTATTGTTACACTATAATGCTGAACATTTTGGTCCACGTGGCATACACAAAGCGATTGCCACATTATTATTCTACAAGCAATAAAATATTCGAGCATTTTTTGGCTTCCTCAAGCGACTCAATAAAATGGGCCCTCGATTATTTAACGGAAAACTGTTTAAAAATCACCCAATGAATTAATATTGCCGTGGAAGAGCGAGTATTAAATTAACCAAACCATTTTTTAAAACGTGTTTTAATTTAATACTCCAATCAAGACCGCTGTGGCAGCAAGCGGATGTGTGACCGTTAAAACACCAGGCACCAAAAGAAGAACAGACGTGGACTCTATCTTCATAACTCTTCGGAAAAACTCTAAAACACTTGTTGTATTTTTACAGCAACCACACGTCTTCTTCAAATCTATTGCGTGGGAGCTTTCTGTGTCAGATTTCGCGAAATAATTGCATTAGTCGTTCATTGGTCCTGTAGTACCATTGATTTGTAGCAAAAGTGCAGCGTCGAAATTTGTTATTGACTTGTGGATAAACAACTGCTTGCGATGTGCGTAAGCAATATGTGAGCGCACGTGCGCTAACACGCACGCACGCACGACCTACGCAAGCGAATCATGTCGTGTCGATTGTTTCTGCTAAACACACGCCGCCGTGAGCAAAGAAAAGTATAATTCAAATTGTTTTTACCATTGGCATAAACGCACGAAGCCTGCCTCTGTATTCGCCAATCACTTTTGAGTAGCGCATAAAATTGGCTCATTTAGGAAGAGGCGTTTACTGAATCGCAATAAAATGGGAACTTTTCGTTTTATAAACGCCGGGCTTCACTGGAATCGCCACAGAAACGGCCGATTTGATATTAGATGAAAAAAGAAGGGTGTGGGGTAACGTAGTCATTTGACGTAGCCATTAACAGAAGACTCTCAAAATGGTCCTCGAAAAATAAGGAGTAGAAGGAGAGAAAGATTAACACAAACACGGACGAAAGTGAGAGACAATGGATAAGATTAAGAAACGAAACGTCCGATGTTTACGTCGAGAGTTAGGGGGGGATATGGTTTTTATAAAATGCACTGAGATGTAGTTGCGGTGAGGTGGGCAGCTCGCGCTTAAGTTGTGATACACCTTGAAAGACGGTTGAATGTTTGTTTTTGTTTAAGCCTGTTAATTGGTTTGCCGGGCATTTTGATGCGAGTCCTGGCGCGGTGTGTACGATGTGGTTGGAACAAAGATGCTTCCGTCGTGCACGAATAGGGTATCCTCCTCATCATCACTATGGATAGCACCGAAATTGGAAACCGACTCGGTTTTGCTATCACAACTCAGCGGGGAAGAGGGGTTGATGTCTGCCTCGGAACTGGTCTGTGTTGGCGGCTGTGTCGAGGGTGTTGTGGTGTCCACCAATCGCGTGACACCGCTGCCAAATGGCGAGGGCTCCAGCCGGGGGTGCCCGCGATATTCAAAAGCGCTCTAAAATGGACCAATGAGGGTGCGAAGGGGCAATTAACTGCGCTGGCACATTCGAATCCGGTGTCAATCGAGCAACCCCCGTGGAAAGGTGGGAGCACTGACGTTGTCACCGCAATGGTGTAATATCGTTATTTGGCACGGGACACCGCGTTGGCACAGGCATCAATGAGACCTTTAACTACCGATTCGCAATGAACCAGATTCCGGCACACCCGAAATCTAGGGTGTATCAGATGCTGGGGAAGAACATCTCTGGCAGTCAACTCTCTCTGCCGGCTGCACACGAAGGCGGTTTAAAACGCCAATCATATTTGCGGGGGTATATATCCTACTGGAAGAGAACACGGCTGCTTCACGGGTGTTGTCGCAGTGAAAATTCTCGGGGCCACGTCCCCAGTTCCTGACCTGGGATTCGAACTGACGGGTTAAACCGGGCTCAGTTCGCGGGAGGCCAAACACCCGGCCCCTATGCCTAGAAAGATGTCGACAGAAGAGGAGATCTCCTACTCCACGATTCAATGGTCAGAGGGGCGTTTGCGTTCAACCACCTTGACCTCTGTCAATGTGATAGCGGTTAAATGTCGGGCGGCGTTGCCACAGCAACCAAGACTCTTCCCTAACGTCGTGACATTCATGAAGTGGACGCAGAGTATTGCCAAGAACCGTAGGGAGGGGGTGGCGGGGTCAGCTAATTAAACATGACGAACCTTCACCGTTTGCGATCCGGGGTTAACCGGGACTTTGCTCTTGATTGGTCTAGGTTCCCCATCGGTCTTGTGTCCCCTTTGATGGAACTTCTCGGGACCAATCACGCCATTCTTTTGCAATTCGGGAGCCGAATACCTCCGGATACTGCCGGAGCGCGGTCGGCCTTGGTATCCGGCGACCCGGTGGTTCGAGGACGGCTGGAGGACTGCTCGGCTGCCATCTTCCATCGATTCTGACGTCGCAGTAGACAGGGAAGGTGCGAAGGTAGGCGCTGATGGAAGGGATGGTGCGGCTACGTGGTGGTGGTGAAAGAAGCTGGGGAAGATTGCCGCTGAGGGAGTGGCGTTCGATAGAGCCTGATGACCTCCACTTGCCCTGGCAGTCTGGAGGAAATTCTGGAACTGGGAGTAGAGATGGGTGGGGCTGGAATAGAGGCCGGATGTCTGGATGCCGGCAAGAAGGATTCTGGAAGCCAGCATGCTGTCGTCCCGAGTCAAGACCCCTTGGGGGTTTCTGAATAGGGGAAGCCCCGCGGTAGTGGCAGCTGCTACTGTCGAACTGCTAAAGTTTAAACAGGAATAGACATTAGAATGTTCTAGTCAATCAGCGATACTTCAGGAGTAAGCGACCACTGCGTAATGCGTCTTTATTTGTTGACATGATCATACGAGTAATGACAAAACCGTCACGTCAACGTAGAAAACAGCTTCGCCTGATTGGATGATCCATAGACTTGTTTATGCAGCGTGCAAACACGTTTGTGCATGACCAACCCAGTTACAGGACAAACAAGCACATCCTCCAGGCACCAAGAGCGATAACAAAAATAAGAGCAGCCTCAATCTAACGAACGCCGTCACCTGATTGGATAGACCTTGTATTGGATTATAATGACAATTGCTCTATTAAAGTCACGAGGACCAAAACGTTCCGCATAAAAAATGATTTAATTAACTATTCGAAAACTGTCTTCGAATTCCTGCTTCCCCTGTTCCGGTGACACTAAAAATCTGGGCAAATAAAGAATTAACGAATTGCGATATGCCGCCGTTCTTGTGGGTACTTGTGAAGAAATTTTCATTAAATTGAATTGAGGGGATGGGAGGGGTCCGTTAATATACGAGCCGCGATTGGGTACAGCTAGTAAAGTGTCTTTGAATGATGGTTTCTTGTATCGAGAGCATAAGTAATGCACTACAAGACGAGATTGTTTCAAACTGACCACTGAGTGTTAAGCATCCAACAAATTTGAGCACAAGGAAAATCACTTGGAAGGATTATAGAGGAACGGACTAAGGTTTTCATAAGGGTTGAGCTTACTGAAATCCAGTTTAATATGAAACAGAGACCATTGCACACTATTAACAAGGACCCCTCGCAGATAGAAGACATAGATTAAGGGTTGTGACCTGTGTTGAGGCAAAATGTTGATTGCATAATGCCTGGTGTGCCTGGAACCGTTTTTGCCGAATCGGAAGTGTTTTCGTCAGACACATTTCGAGGTGTTGTATAAAATGGGATTAGGTTCTCGTGGCCAATTACATCAGCATTATAATATTAGCAAAACATATTATTCGTGCATCGTTTGTCAGTATCCTAGACGTTTTTGAATACAAATGCCCCTAAGTTACAAACAGCCCAGTAACACCGCCGGTGATGCAAGGATTGTTGTTCAAATACCTCTGCCAATTGATGGAAAAACGTGAAAACTAATTTTTCAACTAAAATCATTTCTATTACATTTCTGCTGTTGCAGCAGCCGATTTCAACCTCCATTTCGACCGAACCCTCCACACAGCTTATTTCGGAGTCTGATGATTAAAGTTACCGTTTTAGGGCGTGATAGACAGCCGATCTTCGAAGAGAGAACAGAAGCCAAATTCGATTCAATCTTTTCACACCCACCAGAAGGCGAAGAATCAGTTTAACAGATTCCACAATTTTCCAGACTGCACTTCAAGGTCATCATAATAAGGCGTGTGGTACAACAATTGACATCATCATCATCTTTATCATCGAGTCGTTGTGCAGGCGTAGAGTACTTGCCACGCATTCAGACTGTGCAATCAACGAGGCGGTTGCAATACGCCGTCGTGTTGGTAATTTACAGTCGCTTGCAAACACACGTGCACTAAGCCTACTTGTTGGTAAAGAGCCCTCCTCCAGTGGCTCCATTGGGCAGTTTTCTTGGTATGGCGCCGAAGCCGGTGGCGTTCTCGGGGGCCGGGGTTCGAGAGAAAGCGGATTTCGGGGACTCCTGAAGGAGTGGAACCCCCATGAACATGCCCGTAGCGCTCCCATTCTCCCTGGGGGGGTCCCCAAGGTCGCCCGGGGGTGGGGTAGTGCTGGGAGAGTGGCGCCGGTAGCCGCCATTGGTTGTGGGGACGCAGGCAGAATGGACATAGCACCGTTGGCGACGCTTGCGGAAGGCCTGGAAGACGAGGCGGGGCTCGGACTCGGGATCAAGGTGCCAGAAGGCGCCCTTTCCCGGCTCGTCTTGACTGCGTGGGATTCGGATGAAGTAGCGGTTGAGAGAGAGGTTGTGGCGGATAGAGTTCTAAGGCACGGGTGAAGAATGAACACACAGAACTAATTAAAAAGTCCTCCCCATCCTCCTCTTCATAGTCTGTCTGAGGCGCATCCTGTCCCGCGCATCCTGTGCATTTTTGATAATTTGATTAACTCGAGAGTTTTAAAAGCAAACGTAACCTTATTGTATTCGGAGAAGCAAACCTACTAAATCTAATTGCTAATGACTAATTTCTGGGTTTTTCTAAAGTGAAAGTTTAACATAGTCCAGACCACGTATCCGCACGTATCTTTGCTGACGAAAGTTGGCTGGAAATTGACAAATGTTGATACGCCCCACAAGCTTACAAGTACAGCATGAATCGTCTTTCCGAGACGCAAAATGTATCCACTTTAGGAATGCACCCTCCAACACCCACACAACTAGTCATATTTCGAATGTTCAGACGGCTGCTCTTCGTTGTAAAGACTAAATAATCTGAGGAGAAGAAGAAGAAGTAGGAGGGGGAGGATGAGGAAGATGGAAAATGAAGCTGAGGGGGGGCACAGTATTAGGACAAGGAGTAACTGTAGTCGTGGGGTCTGTCATGCAACAGACGTAGTAATTTCATGGTGTTTTTTGTCTCCACGTGGGACGCAGCTCTCAACAGGGGCTCTGAGAAGCTTCCGAAAATCGATACTGCAACCTCATTCGTCGAGTTATAAGAATTCCCGCTCCATAATTACTCTCTCTACCCGAAATGAATAACCATTTGGGGTCAAGTTCGTTTTGATAAGACTTGTGCAGATTAAAGCGATTGGAATTGCTTCGTGAGCAAACACCAGCAAACAGCATGCAGACACCAATTTGTTAGTGTGTAGCGCGCTAACCTTTGCCGAAAAGTTCAGCGTCACACAACTGGTCTTGAAGGACTTGCCCTGAATTTGAGGTCATACGCACGCATACACGGCATGTATACAAACACGACGGCACAGAGCTGCGTTCAAGGTGTACAAGGTCATGCGCGCATTGATCCGATCAGTTCACCACGCCCGGTAAACAAGCCAGATCGTTTTCCCCCAGTGTTCAATAACAACAAACACGCCGGCAGTCAACACTCCAGGAAACTCCGCCTTACCTGCCAGCCCTTCTGGTTGGATTTGTAGTAGGGGAATCTGCTCGATATGTATGCATAGATGTCGGCGAGAGTGAGTTTCCTGCTGGGGGCAGCGGCGATCGCCTGAATGATCAACTGAGCGTAGGAATAGGGCGGTTTCTCGTAGATGGATCCATATTCGATGGGTTCGATGGCCTCGGAGCCCAAACCGCTCTCCGGTCTCCCAGCTTCGTCCATCAGCGGGGAGGAGGGGGCACCACAGAGGGACCGCAGTGGCGACAGGTCGATCGATGTGGCGTTTTCCGATGGCACCGAAGTGTCTGGTTGTCTGTCCAGTTGAACCGAGCTCTCCGAAGACACCTTCTCGAGATTTCTGGAATATGCTAAAAGATAAAACAGTCCTCGGTGTAACCGATGCGCTGCGCACTGAACGACTGGCTAGCAATGTTTGTCTAGAGTAGGGATTATGCTTCACACTCAACGTTGATTGGGAATATTTCACAAGAGTTGACATCTTCAGTGGAACTTGAATACCAGGTGGAAGTGGCCTCTGCTTCGGATCGTCGGGCATTTGTCATCGTTTGTCAGTATCCTAGACGTTTTTGAATACATATGCCCCTAAGTTACAAACAGCCCAGTAACACCGCCGGTGATGCAAGGATTGTTGTTCAAATACCGCTACCAATTGATGGGAAAAACGTGAAAACTAATGTTTCAACTAAAATCACGAGTTGGTGCTTGTAATTGTCTCAGATTCCGTTATTTGCAAGAATTTTAAAACACACACAGACATGGGTGGCGGCTGAATGTCATTCAGTGTTGCATAAACGATTGGCCAAGCCACCACAATGTATAGACACAATAAACACGGGCAATGGACACAGACAGTCGAACAATAACAGCAGCGCACAGGCTCGATGTTGGTTGGTGCAAAGACAATTAAACCGTTATCCACAGTTGTGCCGACTAATGCAATGATTGCTTATTCCAAATTTAATTTAGGGTCATTTTCTATTTTGTTTATTATTTCTAAATTTTGTACAAATTTTGTTGTCGCAGTCACCTACCACTGCACTTAATGTGCGCGCGTGTTTGGGCGTGCTTAATGTCCTTTTGTTGCTATACAAAGCACAAAATGCGACAGGCGAACCTCTCTGTCTGCACGAATGAAAACGCCGCACGCCAATACATCACAGGTGCGCGCGCACGTGCGTTCGTGCTGACGTCACGTAAGAGCTAAGGGCGCGCGTGGCCGCCAAAATTATCAAGGTCACAGACAGTCGCACGCACCATTCCAATAATAGGCACGCCTACGGAAAATGTAAACATCCAGTCCGCGGCGTCCTCCCTTCTACTATACAAGGACGAAAAGCGGAGGAGTCGGGGAAATCGGAGAGAGGTAGTACTATACCTGCAGCAAGGTTGGGAAATCGACGTGACGTGGGCGGGTTCTGTTCGCATGAGTTCTGCTCGGTTAGCGTCTGCGAGACTGTGTCTAGACGTCGAGTTTTGGCCTGTGAGAGAGACGGCGAAAGCAGAGGTTCGGGCGAGCATGGCTCTGGAGAGGAAAAGGGTTCGGTGGATCCTGATTTGTGCCGATAAGCTGCCGGAAGCAGGGCTGTGGTAGCGGGTGTAGGAAAGTCGGTGACGAGGATTGATGAACCTGCTGCTGTTGTTGCTACCGAGGTCATTCGAGATTCCGGCAAATTGAAAGTCAAGCCGGTAGGGTGGGAGAGGTTTCGGGTGTCATTAATGTTGTTGTTGTTGACGTTGTTGACGTTTGTTGACTGACCTTCTTCCGTCTTGACGCTAACGGTGTCCCTTAATACGAAAGACAATATAAATGCAAATAATTCATTATTTATTGAAACCAGCTTTTATAGTGGGTCATTTGGGCTCAATTTAACCTCATTTATTTAGTAAATGGTTTATCGAAGAATGTTTTCTACAATAAAGGCTAGCATTGTTTTGTAGAGGACAGCCCACTGTGTCAGTTAGGCTAAGATGCACTTTTGAGACCAGCGTCGTGCCGCACGTGCGCACACCTCAACGTGTATGTGAGCAGTTGGGTTGTTTTGGGTGGGGTGGTCGCGAGCAAGCAAGCAAAAGGACAGACGCACGAACGCGTGAAGTGGGGCGCACTTGCGCACATTAAGGCGGCGTTAACTTAAGGACTGCGCTACCGTCAACACATAATGTTTCCGCAGCTGTTAGTTTCAATTTAGGGGAAAACATGCGCGATTTTAAATGACATTCGAAGCGAGAAACTGCTAATAGCGCGAACGTCGATAAAATACACGTACAGCCTTCGGAAAATGAATAGAAATTGCTTTCAATATATCAAGGGCACGAAGACCAAAACTTTCAGCATTGGAATTTTAAAAAAGTTAAAACATACAGGAACGGCCGCATATTGGTGGCTTTGATTAAAAGCGCTCAAGACCTATATAATGCCAGACCTTCTATTAACCATGAACGTCTCGTTGTCTCTACAAGATATCAACTTTCGCATTCCGTCTACAAAACCGATGGTTTTCGGTGTTTTTTCCGAACCATTATAGTAGCAGAAAGGGCAATCCGTCAAATGCAACACATTCACCCCTTCCCGTAAACAAGACTGCCGAAAAGCATTTAAGAGGAACACAAGCCCAGCTTCAACCCCGCACTCCCAACTCGACTGCTTTCCCATTCATAATGTAGCGCAGACGCCTCAAGGTCACTGGTTCACCATCGAGGCCGGTGGTTGGTGGGCTCAAGGGTGCGCAGGAATGTTTTTCGCGTAGAGTCTTGTTGCACTTTGACTGCGTAGACGGGCAGCGCACCAATGGGCTGACGTTGTTTTTGTTGTTGTTATTGTTAAAGCGAAAACTGTTGTCCGTGAGTGTTATTTTCCGATGTCTACCGGAAAAATTAGGCGATTTGTGGTGTCGGACACGGCTAGTAAATAGATTTGATCGAAAGGGGTTAAACACTGGTCGACACCGATGTTAACGGAAGAATAATGCTTCAAAACGTGCCACTTTTCGTGGGAATTCGGGTCAGTTCAGCTCGTAACCAATCACCGTGAAGAATCATCGAGTTCGTGTGCAGGCCTTAACATTAGAATCCCCGACGTCATGCACAACCTTTCGTGCTTGATTGCTAATAAATTTACAGCCCTTAACTTTAAACAACGGAGTCTTTGGTGGGGGAATATGTATAGCCATTGATGATGAAAAGGGGAAGGATCTGTCGTAACGGACTTCTTGACGGCCGAATAATTATGTATAGATCAAATGAAGGCCGAATTTGTCTAATTTGGACACAAATGCAGATCCTTCGACAAAGGAAGGTACTAACATCGAACTACCGGAAGTAAACCAGAGTCTGCGACAACATCAATACCTGCCCGCCTGACGAACATTCGAAAGACACCAATAGCAGACGTTGCAACAGCATCGCCAACCTCACTCGCGGCTGGTTAGTGCTCCCAGGAGTCTGGTAAGCACTTCCTACCATTCGTCCTTTGGTTAGGAAAACTGAAGTTCCACTCCTTAGAGAAGACGGCTGAAAATCACTTTCGATCAAAGAGTTGCATCAGTCGGTGCTGGTTTTTTCGCATTTTACATTTAAACACGGTCTCCTACCAAAGTATATGCCGGCTTAATTGTCGTTGGCGTGAGATTTTACAGATGGCCGAGTCGCCAGGGCCACCTGTGTTAGTCTTATCCGGGATTCGAACCCAGGTATCTCGTCGACAGGGCGAGGATACCGACCACCCCCCCCCCACACACACCATCCTGAAGAAAGGGTAGATGAGTTGGGTGGGGGTCGAAGCAGAGCCGCTGCAGCCAACTTCTCTAATTGGGGGAGGGTGGTGCGTGACAACGAACCATGGTTGAACCAAGGATGATTTTCACAAAACAAGAGCCACTAAAGCAAGAAATTGTATATTCCCGTTGTCTCGCGTGACTCACCAGACCACGTAAACAAACCAAACCAAACACACAAAACGATGAAAACAAACGATGGCCTAGTGATGCGTAAATAATACCACACAGTGTTGGTGTCGCGTTGTAAAGCGCTGTGATTTCCAAATGATTTAATGATGATGATGATTATAGTATTCTTCTTGGACGTCTTTGGATGCCGCTTTAACGTGATTGCAGAAACGCTAGAGTGGGGATCACCCAAATATAGAACCGTGACCTCCAGCGTAATTGGGAACGAAAATATAATAAACTACGCCACTATGCAAACATTTGCGAGGCTATATCCGGCCAATTGTCTTTTATTCTCAAGCCCTGGTTAGGGGACACCTTACACCCACCCCTTCCCTTCCCTTCACGACTTGTTCCGAGAGGGGAAGGCTGAAATTCCTTCGCTGGGCAATACCGGTCCCAAAAATCCGGTACCTCGAAGAGTCAAATCAAATGGTTTGTGTCCTACAAGGGGACGGGGGGGGCAGAAGCTGACCGCAACACCATCGGGCCAATGGCCAATCGACGACGGTCATTATACGCTTACTCAACTAAATTTGTTTTTAAACAAATGGTCCGGATCAGAAAAATCTCAATGCAAACATAACAAAAATATACATGGGAGAGTCGAGTTTGACTGAAGAAACTGTTTTTGCCTCGGTTTAACCACTGTTTCTGTGGTAGGAAAGTGTCCCATAGATCGTCTTAGGTGTATGACTTTGGTTATTCTCTGAGTTTCGAGTACAAATAATGCATTTCAAAACGTAAATTGGAAGGTTTCCGTAATCTCCAGAACGATCAAACTGGTAAAATGGATAGTTTTCATCATAACCAGGGACAGAATTACATGGAATTAACAGATTAGAAAGAAATATCTATATACAGTTGGTAACTATACGACTTTATCCGAACCGAATACGAAAAGCGTGTGGTTGCGCTGTTACAAAACGAAAGCAGTACGTATTTGCAAAGAATTGTGAACATTATTGTGCGTTCGTCTGTCGTCTAAACAAACCAGTCGTTTTTTTCACATTTATCCAGGGGTTCTATTAGCAAAACTAGTCGAGCTACGTTGTTTTGTAGGATAATAAGATATCGCATTAAATCTAAGACAATCGCCGTGGTGCATTCTTTTGGTTATATGTTACTTTTACAAATAAAATTAGATGAACTTACATTAGCTGGGGAATATTTACATCGTCTGTTTTCGGATCATCTAACCCAGTCGAATATCTCCAAATTGTTCGTTTTTTCGGATGCCGAGAATTCACTCCTGAATTCAATATTTCGACGACAAGTGCAATTGGCGTGCTTGGGAATCTAAGGCGACAACTTAAATAGGAATAAAGTCAGGAAAATGCGAACTTACGGATTCGGGAGGGCAATTAGATCATTTGTAAAAAGATGAAATTTTTCTTCGATGAAGATGCCATTTTTACCAAGGCATCGAAGATGAAGATTTCCATTTTTTGAGTGAAGTTCGAGATGCCTCCGAGAGATACAAGCCGAGCCACTCAAACAAATGTCAGCAGGCAAATGACTTCGTCTGCCAACGGTAATAATATCTCGTTTAAGGCAGTGTGTGAAATTTGGTCCGGTGACACGGATATACATTGAATATGCTATTTTTGATGCAATTAAAATAATACAATAGCCGCACTTTGTCTAATACAATTAACGCAGCAAGAATGTATCAGCCCATAAAAACTGCGCGCCGTTAATTATAAGGTCGTATTGCAAGCTTTCAAAGAAGTAAAACAACCCGAATGGTCGTATTGTTAATCAAAGTCTTATTGCGGATTTAAGTTAAATAGAATTTTCTGAGATTAAAAATAATATATAGGGTGATATAAAGTTAATTGAGGTACGTTTGGCAACACCTTCGTTTTTTCGGTAATTAATAATAAAGCTAAAATCAACTGGGCTTCAGTCCCTGCAGGCTTCGAAGTAATGAGAAAGCAATTGAGTGTTCTAATATGTATTCGCTTATCAACATAAATTCGCTACTCGCACCTGCTTACTGATCAAGCTGTCGACTTGCAAAATACGGTAATTTGGGGCATCAATTTGGATAACAGATTAATGTCCGAAATCTTCGAGTGCTGCGCAAAGATAGTGTTCGCTGCAGCAAGAAGATGTCAGGTGGTATAGTTACATGCATCAAATTACGCAGGTCAAACATACACAGAGAGTTTCTGTGCTATAATTCCGACGCTATTGGTTGCATTGGTGTCAACCTTTAAGAAAAATCTTTTCTCAACTGCTAGGCCGATGCGTGGAAGCCGTTTATTCTTGATTTCTCTATGCCTACTATTTTCCGTATGATGGACCTTTCTTTATATATATAGTATCTTTACTTGAAATCTGCGATGCGCTGGTCTTTCTCGTTCATGCTATCATAAAACGACGATTGCGTGGGCTAGCCTCGAAGACGAATGAGGAGTTTAGGCAGATTATCACTGAGTGGTCTACATAGTGCGAACTTCTACTGAACGAATCCCAATTAATCTCTATTAAGTTATCTATGCAAGCGGGTGTTAAGACGCCGCTCATTGCTTACCTGCGTAATTTCGACTCCAGCTGCAAATCGAAACGTTTCATTCAACCGTCGGCTATCCTGGAATGATCAAATTTATTATATCTTCTTAAATTTGCGCCCAAGCCACCATCAAAATGTTAATATTTGTTTCCTTCTCACTTAACGCAAACAATGTCGGTCAAAATATAAAGACGTTCGCCAAATGCGGAGACTTTACCCTTGAATTGACTCAAGAAAATATGCATGTATCAATTCGGCCATTCACTGTCTGCTACTATTTTTAGTTGCAATAGAACAAGGTAAACATATACCAAGGAGTGGTTTTCGTATTATATATTTTTTAAATGATGGAAGTTGCAATCTTACCGTTATTAAAAATCAGTACAATTGCACGCTTTCGTCTAATGTCTACAAATAACGTTCACCTGTGCTGTAAAGGTAGCGTGTTTCGATTATGGATGATAAAGCATTGGATGAATTGACTCGCGACCCTAGGTATGCTGGTAAACTTAAGAAGACTTCAAAAAAGGACAAGGAAGCCTTGAAGGATTTATTTGGCGGTCTTGAAGAAGAACAGACGTATAAAGACAAACGAGGTCGACCGTGGCCCAAACACCCAGTTAAGTACGCTAAACAACTGATCAAGAAAGATGATGAAAACGAGTCACCATCTTCGGAGAACGAAGATTCTACTACTGATAGCGACAGTGATTCCGATTCGTCAGCAGGAGAATTGGTTGAAGAGAATCTTGCTGATTTACAGGGTAATTCTATTTATCTAATTATGTTCCTATCGCAACTTTGATTTTGTAGACGCTGATTGGCACGCCCTTGTGAAAGACGCGCGGGAGGTGGAAGTGGCCACTCGCCGATTAGCTATCCTCCACTTTGATTGGGACAACTCCAATGTCGAAACTATCTTTCGTGCACTCGAGTCTTTTCTCCCTCCTAGTGCTTGCCTCGAAAAAGTCACAGTGAGTCGATATTTGGGGTGTCTTGCATGTTTTTTCTAAACCCTTGTGGTTGTATTTTTGTCCAGTTTGTTATTATTACTATTATTATTCTCACCTGCGGCCTTCTTGACTGATGGCTTAATTCATCCCTCGCAGATCTATCCGTCCCAGTTCGGAATGCAAAAAATGGCAGAAGAGGATAAACACGGGCCTCAGGGTGTTTGGAAAGACGATGAAAATGTCGGTGACGGAAACGTCTCCACGGGTGGCGAAAAAGAAGTTAGGGAGCAGGAGGCAACGATGGATCAAGACAATGGGGGCGATGCCGACGAGAAGAAAGCCTGGCGAAGCACCACAGTGCTAGCCCGCAGGCGTCTCCGACGTTACCAACTGCGGCGTCTGAAGTACTTCTACGCCATCGCCGAATTTGACTCCAAGGAGACAGCGACTGCGGTCTATGAGGCCTGTGACGGAGTCGAGTATGCCAGCACTGGCATTCGCTTTGATCTACGCTTTGTGAATGATGATGAGGTATTTTCGGTAAGTATGTTGTCCCTTTTTTGTGCTGCTATTCGTGCGTACCTTCAAAAGTACTCGCAACCACCTTTAGATTTGCTGTGCGTATCGCTTCAGACATGCAGTGGACAGTGTTCGGGTCACTGATATATGTAAACGTCAATGAATAACCATGTGTTCCTGCAATTGTTTATTTGGTTTTCCCCATTTATTACCATATTTATATTGGCAATAGGTTTGAAGGGAAAATCAAGCAGCTATCCGTTCGCTATCGGCAATATTTGCTCCCTGGATGATGAGCATGATGATTGTGAAAGCCAATGGTTTGTATCACGTCCCCAGAGGTCACTCTAAGAGGTGGAAGTGGTCGCCACTGCATTATCTAACGCTGAAATTGGTCTCAATAGAGGCGCGGGATGTGCGTAGGGCGCATATTAGCATTCTCGCTATGTTGGTGAGGGCACTGGGACTGCCATCTGTTTAAAAAATCCTGAGAATCTTCGTGGCGAACCTCCATGAAGCCGGTTTATCCTCTGGTTGGAGATCGCCGCGCTAATTTGGATTGGATTCCCTGACGATGGTGCTGTGGCTGTTTTATAGGTGCCGACTGAATGGGCGCACGCCGTAAGCGAGTGCTCGGAGGTCAACCGCGCCAAGTTCAAACCTCGAGCCTTCGAAAACGCCGCCCTCCACTCGACTCGCATCGTCCTCGGCTGGGACCAAACTCCCGCGGCGCGCACCGAATGGCTCCAGGAACAGTTTGAGGGTGACGCCAATCCACGAAAACTCCTCACGGATGGAAAGGCCCAGGTAGGCGCGTCTTTTTAGCTTCCAATTCCGCTTTTATACCCCCAAAAAACGCAGTACTTCTTGGTGTGGCCGGGTTGTGAACAAGTCTTCTTCTTCTTCGACTTGCTAATCTAAATTGCCGTTGAATTTTGCTGCAGCTGAGTGAGTACCTGGCGATGTCATCGAGTGGTCAGAGCACCGCGGCCCCCTCAGACGTCGAGGAGGCGCCCCCAGCCCCCACTGTGCCCCGCATTCGCAGACATAGACCCCCGCGAGTGCCCCCCGATCAGCTGAGAGCAGCCCTCTTATCGACCATCTCGGGCGCGGGCGGCATTGGCGACCAACTCCATTCAGAGCAGGTTGGTGGTTGTGGTCTTTCGGGTGCAATTTTAATCGATGTGGATTCCATATCGGTCTGGTGTGGTTATTGTTTATTTTTCGCAACGTCTCTGGTTTGCTCCATTTTCGTGAGCGTGTTACGGGAAGGCTTCAATCTCTAAGATTTGACAGAACAGCTATTTTTCCGACAGCCCTCAAAATACTCGGTAATGAGAAATAAGCACGGTCGACGAAACTCATCAGTGCTCACATGTGGTCCAAATTTGAATGTTTAAGTCAGTCAATCCAGCCATCCATCCATGTAGACACTGATAATTGTGCACCCAGTGCGTACTGGACCAACTATGAATGTAGCACAGGACCATCTAATTAGAGGCCGAGCGCAACGAACTGGAGGCCGGTCGGGGGTGTTAGAAACCGGCTGCTGCATCGCCCGCGATTTAATAACCTGTACTCTGTGTGGTGGTGGTGGTGAAGTGTTGGATGATGATGATGATGATGCACTGGGGACGCCACCATCTGTAGACTATTCCCAAGAGTGTCTGCGTCGCGACATCCATTAAAAGCGACAAACGAGAAGCGCAGGTTTTAAAGGTCCATGTCTGGCTTGCGTAAAACGTGGTCAAACCACTGCAGCGGTTGCCGGCTTCTCCGCGTCTACACAGAGACGCCTTATTTCGGTGTTGTTGTTGTTGTTGTTGTTGGAGAGCTTGTCGCGGCAGTGCGTTTTCAGGATTCGTCGCAGACTCCAGTGACTAAATCTCCTAGTGTCGTCGACCACGTTTCATTGCGCCCCCCCTCCCCACTAATAAATGCACGTATCCTGGTGTATCCTACATTGGGGCGTTTTAAAAAGGACGCTTCGAATCACTGGATGTCCATTTCTTGTTGTAGGAATCGGATGAGGAAGAAGAAGAAGAAGAAATCGCCGATCTCAATGACTCCGCCAAGCCCCTCGAGTCCTCGGGTGACGAGGCCTACGACCTAACCGCCGAGGTTGACGCCAAGAGTAAGAAGAAGGGGACTGCGAAGGTGGTGTTGGGCAAGGGGGGTCGGAAGGTCGTCTCCAAGAGTAGTGCTGTGGTGGTGCAGGATGACAACGACGAAGAGGAGGAGGAGATGGGGGGAGAGGCTGATTCGGAGGAGAGCAGCTTGGACTTCGACGACATGGAGGGTCGGGTGTCGGACGACAGTGGCGACGAGATTGGCTCCGGGAAGAGGAGGCGGAGACACGCAGTCGATGATGATGAGAAGAAGAAGAAGCTGTCGTCAAAGGATGCCAAAAGGAAGAATAGACTGGCACAGGTGAGTAACCTCTCGCTTCGAATTAGTTTGCTTCTTCATTCCACTTCTCCTCCAACTGGCGCTGTAGTGACGGTGACTCGTCTCTGTGACGGAAGTGGTTGCTAATGTTCCATAGTGATTTATGAGTCGTGTGGGAGTAAAGATGACCCAGTGGTGTAGCGATTGGTCTCCGAGCATGGACGTCTGCGATCCACGACATCACCCGGATTTTGCGCAGATGCTGTCAAGAAACCACCCTCCCTGCCTGCTTCCCCGGGTGTGTGTTGGTAACAATCAGCTGTCCGCCTACCTGCCCAGTTGATATCGATAAATGCGTTGTTATTGTCCAAAACAATCCGAACAATTTGGCCTTCAATCAAATTCTCCCCTACCTTTGCCGATTGCATTGTGCGCTCAAAAATTAACTAATTCACAATAATATCGCTAGTTTTAAAAGTAATTGCTTTGGTTGGCCCCATGCGATTAAAAATTCATCCACTATTTGCAAGTTGAGTTCCTGGGAAAATATTCGCAAATTCCCTCCGTCCCTGGAGGGAGGCTTGCTCGGGTTTGATTGGGTAGTTTTTTTCCCCATTTTCTTCTTATTTGTCGTGGCTATCTCCTGAGAGAGGATAATCGGGCGCCCAGGCTCGGCATGTTTTATCTATGGCGGCAGTGTCACGATGAATCTCTCGCAGATGCTGCTCTGGTTCTGTTGGTAGTAGAACAGAACTTCTTCATTCTCTCGCGGTAGGATGAACCGACTGCTGCTTCATAAATCTCGCGAATCTGTCGCAGCAGATTGTTGTTCAACGACGTAATTTGTTGACGGCTTTGGACTTACCTACCCTACTTACGTTATGAATTACCCGCCTCTCTGGATGTCACAACCTTGTCATCGTGACGGTGAAAGGCATCGATTTAGAAGTTCCCTGTCTGGCTGGCGTGGAACGCGTCCGAATCACTGCAGCCGACGACTATTTTGTAGAAAGGTTGAGCGCTTCTCCGTGTCTGCACAGCGGCGTCTTATTTCATCCTTGGCGAGCTGGTGATTGAATGCCTTCAATCTCCCTGTTTCTTCGACACGCAATGGTCAGGTTTCGCAGCACTAGGTTATGATTGGACGGACTGTAGCCTGCGGTCTTTCTACCGCTCAGAGGCAGCACTGCGGTTGGTGGAATGCCTTTCCTTCGCTTGACCGTTCGGCAGGATAGAGCAGCCTCCTATCGGTTATGCCGTCCATTCATCTGGGATCAGCCACCTCAGGCTAACCGGGATACCGAATTCCCGCCCATCGAACGGTATACCGGAGTGCGCACGCTGTCGCATTTAGGCAGGCGACATGGTGAAGATACCCACAACCGATCATTGGTGGCGCACCATGCACAGCTGACCTTTATAGAAAACATCACCCGCGCACATACACACACACACACACGAGCTGGTCGCAGCGGGGAATTGATTGTGTTTCTCTGTCTCCTCATCTAGCGCAAGAAGATCCTGACGAAAAGAAAGAAGCATGACGAGAACCACGAAAAACTGAAGGATATGGTGAGTTGTTGTTCTCTTATACCTTGCTGTCGTGATGCGGCATTTAATTGACTTATGGCATCAGTTATTCGGCGTGTAAGTCACGGATTGCCGCCAAAGAGTTGCGATCGGTTAAAACTGTTATTATATTCCCACCAATGTACGTGTTATTTCACCACTTGATTGGTCAAAGGCTTCACGCCATACTTCTGTCAAGAAATTCGAGTTTTTTTATCATTTTAATCGATCCATCAGTCGCTACCCGTGGCTGTTTCGCAGTCCACAGCTCCCACCAACCGACAAACGAGAGTTTAATCGGGTAAAAAAAATCGTGCGAAAAAATGACTGATGACGACTTTTTTCATGGGGAATTGCGTTAGAATAAAGGAATTTTTGTAACTTGAGGATTACGCTGTTCCCCTGCACAACCAATCGGCGTCGTTGATGCTCTTATTGTGTTCCTATTAGATGACCCCTCCAGTTTGTCTAAATGTAAATCTCTTAATGATTCTTTTTCGGTCACCAGTGGACCGGAAACCACGAAACGGACTCGCGTTTCGACGAATTTTTGACTGACGCGGCGTTCGGTGTCAGCCAATTGCATCGAAGCTACAAGGACGCCATTGAATTCCTCAACTTTATGCGCCGTCGAAGAGCACCTTTGCAGAAACGGGGGTGAATCCCATCGCGCCCGTTCACCTCCCCACCCCCTACCTGTACAAATAAAGATACTTTTATTTGATTGGTTCTATCCTTTGTGGAGCGAACCTATTTTCGTGGGGTGAATGTCTCGATTTGAATTAGAGGTGAAGCATTAGGTTACGGCACTTGCAGCAAGATTTGGTCCAAAGATGGCGTGATTCAGGCTCACCGGGCGCTATCGCTCGGTCGATTGTGTTCAAATGTTGACTCGCCTTGGAGGGACCTCGGAGCCGGGAAACATTCCCCAAGTTGCATTCTGTTAGCGCATATAATCCCGTGGCCGCCAGCTGACTACGCGAAGTATAGACCTATCGCCAACTAATCTGTCTGGTTAAAAGTCATTGAGAAGCACCTTCTATTGAAGGACAAGCTAAAAAGCTGCCGATGATCCGTTCCAGTTGGCTTATAAATCAAATCGAAGCACTGGACGCCGTGGCAACGTTTTCGCACACCCTCCACTATTCACCTGATGCCGGAACGAAATCCGTTAAGGGGGTATTCTTGGACTTAACCTCGGCTTTCAACATCATCTCACGCTCCCGCATTCTTTCTCAACTATGTGAAGATGGCGTTGATTAATTGCCTTCAAAAATATTTCTCTAACCGACGCTAACACGTAATAGTCGAACATGAAGCCTCATCCTCCTTGCCAAATAACTGCGGTGCATTACAAGGCACAGTGCTATCTTCATACCTTTTTAACTATGACACGTCTAGCCTTCGGTCCCCTAACGACGTGACACGAATAAAACACGCGGATAACTTGACTTTATGCCATGCCGGCAAGACGAATGGTGATTCTCAACAGCTCGGACAGGCAGTCACTGAGGTACTCGAGTGGTCTTCTGTTGAAAGCACCAAAATACATATCCATTACTTTTTCCCTGAGAGCCGATGTTCACACTCCTGAAATCGCGCCGCTCGATAATTTCGCCTCGAGCTCAAAATCGAAATTCCTCGGTGTTATTTTTAAGTCGGTTATCTTGGAGTGATCATGTGGATGCCGTCGCCTCTTCTTCTTAGTTCGCCGGTTTAAGCTATAGCCGTATACAATGCCTCTATAATTCCCCTTATTGTGTATTGTTCCCCGGCCTTAAGTGTTCTGTCTTGTTAACCCTTCGTAGGTTTTTAAAATAATCTCGTTTTCTAGTTGCCTGCCTATTCTCTCCATTCAAGAAATCACCGTTCAACGCCACTTCAATAGTTGTTCACAAATCGCTGCACGTATTTTAAGTAACCCATCCAAGTGTAAATCTCTTAGACCAATGCGTAGACTATACCATTCAATACCCACAAGATCGGCAGCATACCGCAATTTGGTCATTCCTTATTTGTCCCGATTTTTAGTTTCACCAGAGCAGGTGAAGCAGGAATTAAAAGACAATTTTCGTGTCTACCATTGTTATACTCCCTTGTTTTATGCTGAAAGTTTTGGTCCTCGTGACCTCAATAAAGCACTTACAATTATTATCAAAGACATTTATTGCTCCAAGGGTCGTGGGTGACTGTGAATCTCAAACAGACACCGTGGACGTTTAGCACAATTTCTCCAACCCACACTGGGTAATTCAATACCCCCTACTAAATATAGGCTAGCCGACGGACGTTTCCAAAAAGACCAATCCCCTTTCTGTTTATCCGAATCCAGCTCAACTCCGGGCTTGAAAAGATCAGGCATTTCAGAATACGCCATGTTTTGTGTTACCTTCTTTAACATGGTTTCAGGGGTGCGTTTTTTTGGAAACATTTATATATAGAAAGACAGATAACGAGCTGGCAAGCATTCGATAAGACAACTGGAGAGGTGATGTTAACAGCGTGCAGGTAAACAGTCGGTTGGGGGTGTTCCTCGTATGTCAAAGTAAGCTATACACAATTATTAATTCGAAAACACTGGTCGGGAGAGAGAAGAAGAAGAAGAAGAAGAAGAAGAAGAAGGCAAAGGAAGTGTAGAACCGAAGAGAAGCAATTAGTAAAGACCACAACCCCGCAGGTTGTTTGCGATGATAACATCCGTGACGGCGTCAAAGACAAACTGAATATTGTTTGTATCCGTGGCGCAGGTCTGGTGACAATAGATTTCTTTGTTCTGTGATCTATTTTTTGCCTCGAAAGAGGCCTGGATGTATAGGGCCGCATCGTCGAAGGCTTGTTTCCCTAAAACATAAACAAAACCAATAACGTTTGGCAAAATATTTGGTGAACTTTTTGTGATGAGCTATTTAACAGATCGCAAGACAGTGGCGTGACGTAATGTTGTCCTTGGAAGTTTTTTTTATATTCGCTTTATTAAGGTCACGAGGACCAAAACTTTCAGCATTAAAATTTGCAACAAACAAACATGTTACAGGACGTAACGATTATACGTAGAAAATGCAGAATAAGTTAAGAAGAATAAAATAAGTAAAATCAAGGTAAATTTGCAAGAAAGGCCAATTTAACCCGTGAAGTATAAAACGTTTGGCAAACGGGAAATGGCGGCCATTGAAAGGTAGCCCTATCCAAAACGCGCGACAAAATCGTAAGTTGCAGGACAATAGTCCATTGCGACAAACTCCAACACGACAGAAAAAAAGCAAATGCGGGATTTTAGTGAACGCATTATTTTTACACTGTTCCACAGAACACATTACTTCAACCCCTTGACAAAGAAAAATGGGGAGAGTAAGTAAACGAAAAATTTAAAGCAAGACTAGTAATTTGAAATGAATAAAGCGCTCACTTTAAAATATATTTTAAGTGTAAGAAATGTACAATTCTTACCTGGGTACTCCGGGAAGCAGACTGTGAGAGGAGATCGTTTAATCTTGTCGGCAAAAAGATCCATCTTATTGAGGAAGAGAATGATGCTGGTATCGGTGAACCATTTGTTGTTGCAGATTGAGTCAAACAGTTTGAGGGACTCCTGCATTCGGTTGGTCGTCTCGTCCTCGTGAAGAACCTGATCGTACTCGCTCATGGCCACGCAGAAAATGATCGCGGTCACGTCCTCGAAACAGTGGATCCACTTTTTACGCTCCGACCTCTGGCCACCCACGTCGAAGAGTCTAAAACCATTTCACAGTTAACGAAATTCCCCAAAAACCTCTGTCACCCAATTAGCTGTTCTCGTCACTAGAAGTTCGCTGATCCAACGGAATTAGCTAATATCGGAACTGGGTGTTATTGATTTTTCATTCAAGCTTCCGTTTAAACTTCCACAATCAGCTGATCAACTGCAGCGTCGGTGTCTACCTCGGAGCACGTATTATAATCCGGCCCATTCAGCTGTCCAATATTGGGATGGCTCTTCAAACGATTTTTCTTAAATCAATCTGGCTATCGGTGATCAAATACCACGAAGAGTAGGAGGACAATAGTTAAACTTGACGACCAGTCGTGGCCAATAAAGCAGGTTAGGCCACGAAACAATCGGGTTGGAGGTACTTCACAGAATACAAGAACAGAAAAGCGAAATGTCCTACTTGAAATTCATGTTCTTGAACTGGAAATGGACCTCCACAATGCCGGTGGTCTTGACTCGCGTCCGAAGGATGTCCTGCTCCGACAGTTGGTAGTCCTTTGCACCCAGGCGATCCAGGTCGTCCAGGAAACTGGGTAAACGAGGGACCAAATTGAATCAAGTGTCCACACACACACACACACACACACACACACACGCACACACACACACACACACACACACACACACACGCGTAAACAAGGACAGTCCGCAACCTCTTTGTCGGCTTTCTCGCCGAAGACTTACTATTTGGCCGAATCGTTGAGTTGGTACTCGTTGGAGCGTTGGAAACACTGTTGAACACCCGGGTCAACCCAGAGTCTCTTCATAGCCTGAAGCAGTTCCTCGGAGAAGGGCTCGGTGTCGTGCATTGCCTGGATTATCTCGTTCACGACACGCGCGTCCTCGCTCTGCGGAGCAAAAGACAACAAAATTTGTCCTTGGAACCTTCCGGTAGTCTGCCAGAGACCCAGATAAAAATCAGCATAGAATCTTCGCGAAACGATGCTACATCGACAACACACCACGAAGTCAATAGGTGGAGCGTGACTTACGCATTGTCGGGGGGTGCCAAAGGGAATGCCCAGGGTGTTCATTGCACGCAGAATGGCGGCGATTGATTGGATGGTGTTGCTGTAGACGACAGGCTTGAACTGTTTATTGTCCTCCTGGGTAAAACCGCCCTCGTGGATGATTCTAGAAGACAATAGATACGTTGGAGGTGGGGGGTTGGAGTTCTTAAACAGAGGGCAAACGGTTTCTGGCACTTCGAAATGGGTCAAAGTCACGTGGATCAATATCAAGAAAAGCTCACCTCATTTGTTTCACGATGGTACTCTTGCCAGATTCACCGGCACCTGAAACAAAAAGATCCATGATTAGATTCAGAAAATCCCCACACTCCTTCTTTAACCAAGACAGGCGTCAACTAGACAAATAAAACAGGATAGACAGATGTTTTAGTTTCAACCCACCATAATGGACCCATGTGAATACCCTCGCTACAGAATTAAAATACATTTACTTTGGTACACGCAAATATACCAATCACCAACTTGTGCAAATCAACCAATTTTGACTATGAAAATAAAACCGCGACATATTTGATTTTCTCTAGCGGAGCGAATCTCCCCGCAATTATCTCGTCGGGGTATTAATCAATTCCGCTCTGAGAGGCTCTTATCGATAAACACTTGGTTTAGCCCCAAAGCATAAAAAAATCAACCCACCAAGTGTTTGACCAAAAGTGGCAAAGTATTGATAACGAATTTCGAGAAGCGAGTTAATTGCTTCAGCCCGTCTCCCTCGTTTACCGTGAGGGGGAATGGCCACCCCACCACCACCTTGCCACTGATAACCTCCTCCTCCTCCTCCTCCCTCCTCCCTCCTCCTCCTCCTCCCTCCTCCTCCTCCCTCCTCCTCCTCCTCCTCCTCCTCCCTCCTCCTCCTCCTCCTCCTCCTCCTCCTCCTCCTCCCCCTCCTCCTCCTCCTCCTCCTCCTCCTCCTCCCTCCTCCTCCCTCCTCCTCCTCCCTCCCCTCCCCTCCTCCTCCTCCCTCCTCCCTCCTCCTCCTCCTCCTCCTCCTCCTCCTCCCTCCCCTCCCCCTCCTCCTCCTCCTCCTCCCCTCCTCCTCCCCTCCTCCTCCTCCCTCCTCCTCCTCCCCTCCTCCCTCCCCTCCTCCCTCCTCCTCCTCCCTCCCCTCCTCCTCCTCCTCCCTCCTCCTCCTCCTCCTCCCTCCTCCTCCCTCCCTCCTCCCTCCTCCTCCTCCCTCCCTCCCTCCTCCTCCTCCTCCTCCTCCTCCTCCTCCTCCTCCCTCCTCCCTCCTCCTCCCTCCCTCCTCCTCCCTCCCTCCTCCTCCTCCTCCTCCTCCCTCCCTCCTCCTCCCTCCTCCTCCTCCTCCTCCTCCTCCTCCTCCTCCTCCCTCCTCCTCCTCCTCCTCCTCCTCCTCCTCCTCCTCCTCCTCCTCCTCCTCCTCCTCCTCCTCCTCCTCCTCATCCCTCCCTCCCCCACAAGGCTGAAAACGGTCGCGTGTGGAGGCTGTAGAGAATCACACAAGATACATCCCCAAGTCCCACAGGCTCGGGAGGTGTTGGTAGAAATAGAAAAAAGGAAATCGCCCAATATACCTCAGTCGAAAGTCCTTTTCCTTCTCCTTCCAAAACACGGACAGCGCAGTGGGCGGCATGTCGTGTTACGAAGCGCGCGTCAAGATATAATGAGTTTTATTTTTTAAAAATAGTGCCTTAATCTCGTTACAGACTTAGTTGAATGTCCCTTTTTGTTTAAACACGATGAAGGTACACATAAGTGAAGCGTGGACACAGCGGCTCCTCTGAGAGTATGAGCGGCTGGCGCTGTCCTAACACGGCGATCGATCGACAGGTCTGAGAGGATCTTGGTCCTGGTCTGGCTCCAGCGATGCACTACGTAGCCGGACGGGACCAATCGAAATTTCCAGTTGTCCACCGCAAACCTAGGCAAGGAGACTGTGGGAGGCACCTGTTTGAAGATTCCGCGTCTCACCGCTATTGGGATTCGTTGTGGATACCAGTATTCCAGGTGTCTTCAACACGTAGTGGGCTGGATGAGGCGGATAGCGGCACCATAGACACGAATGCTTATATCTGCTCGGACCCACAGGCTATTACGACCCCCGGTGGAATGCATTCCTGGCGCGCTGTCGACTAGTAGGTGGACCCTCTCCTTGGCCTGGCTATTCGGGAGTATTGTACAGCCGGGGTATTTGAAGGCTGGGAAATGGTCAACCGGTGGATTGTCGAGAAGACTTGGATTTTCAACGTGTTTATCTCCAGCCCGAGTGCCTTTGAAAGGCCGTTTATTCGGCTAGGGACCGGTTGCAGGGCAGTATCGGTGTCTCCCAGTACAACGATATCGTCGTCGAACTCTGGTGAACAAGTTTGGGGTCACTTGTACGCCGTTGTAATCGGCGAGAGCGTTAACGGTACCGGCGATAGAGGACAGCCTTGTCCTGGGGAACTCTTCCGACTCTTCGATGTCGACGCGAACTTTCGTTCCAGTGCACTTGTAGTATGACGTCAGAGGGTTCACAAGTTTTCCGGGCATACCGTCGTCTTTCATTACTGCCCAGAGTGACTCCCTGTTTACCGAGTCAAATGCCGCCCGGAAGACGATAAAACATGCCATGGCTTGCTGCTGGTTGTACTTGAGGCGATGTTCCGGTATTCTGCGCAGGCCAGGGATTTGGTCCACGCATCCTCGGCAAGTTTGAGCGTCTCTCGTCGAGGTGAAGCGGCTTAGCGGCAGTGCTGGGAATAGTTTCACGGCAATGTCGATTAAACCGATGCCTCTATAATTGGAGCACACTTTCTTTTCGCCGTTCCAAGGGTGTGGCCTTCTCTGACCTTCGCAGATAGCTGAAGAATGTTGTCGGTGATACAGTCTTTCCTGTGGTCGGCCTTGTACACTTTGGATGGGATACCAGCTTTCCATGGAGACTTTTTTTGAGCTTTTCTATTGCGAATGAATGACGTGAATGTCGTGACTAAGGAGGTGTGTCCTGGCTTTTATTCTCGCGAGTTATTCAAGAGATGGTTGAAGTGTTATACCAATGGCATAACCTCCCTTCCAACCTCTGGTATCTGTTGACCAGTGCGTCGCGAAAGATGTGTTCCTGGTGCTGTCGCTTGCCGGATAAGATGAAAGAAGTTCTCGAAGTTCCCACTGGTAGAAGCAGCCTCCGTGTTGCCCGACACCTCAGACCAGTATTTGTTGCGGTCTAGGCTCGCCAAGCGCGTGGCTTGTCGTCTGAGGTGCTGGAAGTTGGGATAGCCTGGTATGCGGACCTCTCTGGCCTTTGCAGATGGCTGAAGAATGTTGTCGGTGATCCAGTCTTTCCTGTGGTCCCTAGTTCGGTATCTGTTGCTTGTTGAACAGACGTACCCACCTACGCATGTCCCATCTACAGAGTAGCCCGGTTGCGAAGTGATCAGCATCTCCGCTCTGTTGGTCAGGGTTCTATCCACAGGTAAGGCAACCGAAGTCGGCACTGGGGACGCAAAAAATATTTCCCAGAAACTTCATGGCAAACCACCATGAGACCGGTTAATCCTCTAGAAGGAGATAATCGTGCAAATTTTGATTTATTGGATTTTTAGAGTAAGATGAGACATTGACGATAGACGTTTGAGTGAATCGATCACCGCATTCCCCATTGGTTACTTTTCGGCCTTTGGGTCTCTCCTTTCTTATTTTTTGGCACATATGAAGGTATCACGAACAAACGCTTTGTTGTGCGTCTGTTGGGCGCTTTAGATGGATACAACACAATCGATATGACAATCAGATTACAACGAATATCAGTTAAACAGAGGCTTTTGTGTTGGAACGGAATTTACGAAATATCGACAAGCTTTACTTCCGGTGCATAGGTTATTGTTATGGGTGGTTATATAAGAACGACAGAATTTCTATGGTTGGGAAATAATTTACACAGACAAAAGTTGGGCAAAGATAAGTAAGCAATGTTTATGCTGTTGCTCAGCAACATATCCTCACCGCCGTCTCGCCAAATCTTAGAATGTTTCGATCATAACTTCCCGCAATTGTTTACACCCAATCTTGTATCCCTTTCCGCATTCTTAAAAATCAGTCATTTTCAGACTAAATAATCGGTCCAAGAGGTTGAAAGACCAAAATATGCATGGGCTGACGTCACCAGAAGCACCCATAATTTCGATCTTTTCCACCGCGGAATCGTCTAGCTCTTGTTACTTTAAAGATAAACTCTGGCCTTGGAAAACTCTCGATAATATCCGCAAAATCAGACCAATAGCACCACGGTGTCAGTTTCTACGGGCAGTTATAATCGATTCCCCGAAATTGGTTGGTTCATTTTCACACGAGATGGCAAACAGCCAAAGAGATTGCCTATGGTTAACAACCCGTAAGGACAGGTAACATATCCTTTTAACGACACCAACTAGTAACTCTGCGGGAATCGGCGACTAAAAGGTCAATTAACAACACCATGGATGGACCATAATTCGGAGCTGAATGTTTACATATTGCATGTGTAGTGGGGATGAACGCCAATTGGCCACTGAGTGGGGATTACAGAACGAGTTAAGCGACTGGAATATAAATAATTGTGCTCTGATTTCAGGCTGCGTTGATAATTTGAATATGCTTTATGTTTTGGGCAAAAATCGAAATCTGTCCATAAACAAAGCTAGAATCGAATAAACACACGAAGTCTAAATTTAAGGTTAAAGCAGCCTAATGTTTTTCTAAGTGTCACGACGTAAAACGTTCACCTCGATTATAGCATAAATTATACGAAACCAACCACCACACACCTTTAACAGAATCTTACCCAACAGAAGAAGTTTAACATCCTTTGCTGCATGCATACCATCCTCTTTGAGTTTTTTGTCGATATTCCGACTTTGCTCCATAGCATCGCGGTCCTCTTTCGACAAAAGGCATCCCATTACAGGTAGCGAGTTTAAAAATCAGGAAAGAATGTTACGAAACGACAGACAAAAATTCTATGCAGAACCCACGAAACTGATTTCGTCCGCGTTTTCACTAACCCAAGGCGCTATTTAACAGGTCGCCCAATCATTGGCTGCCCTATCGATGTTTCGGCTTCCTGATTGGTTAACAGCTTCCTTGTGGCCATGAAGCAGCTTAGTAGAACGGACACACACGCTACTGACACACGCACGTGAGATTGCCACCGTTATTATTGGTCACTCCTAATGGCGGATATTTCTCCTTTGAATGGGATAGCCAATTGGTGTCTCGTGTCGATACACTGATGCGAGTTAGGACTGCAGGCGACGCTTACGCATTGTGTCAGCTTTATTTTTTAGCGATGGAATGTAGTAATTATTTAAAAGGCTTCATTTGGAACAGCTGGTGCATTGCTTTCACAATCAGGTTCTGGAGACTGTACCGGGGACAACTAACTAACGAATATTTCGAAAAGTTTCTCATTACACCTTAAATCGTAATTTAGATTCAAACTCATTTAAAACCCCTTTTAATTTATTTTTACTGCACCAAAGTACCAGTTCACCATGGTTGCTTATATGCGAGACATTATAAGGTTAACAACCAGCATATCAATACGAACGCGCGCTCAGGTCACGCACCCAATGTCTAGTCCAATACAACGAGGGACATTTACTCTAGTGCGTTGCATGGCTGCGTTCGAAACATATTTATCGTTACTAAATATCGCAGTGGTATATTTGATTAATTAATGTACCCTGATTGACCTAACGGAAAGATTTCGTCAAAGGCCATCTGTGGTCACAATGTTATGCAATTTGGGAAGAGAGCTAAAATCGCGACTCGATTTTATCCCTCACAGAGACGAATGTCAAGGTGATTTATTTGGTATGGGGCCTCGTTGTGACAATTTGTTTGTAATTTTATTCGTGGATGTTCGCGATATTTTTAAATTATTTTATTCTTCAGTTTTATTACATCAATGGCTCTTTAAGATTGGAACGCGATACGGACATCGTTACATGATGATCGCAATGATATGCGTTGCCCAAACTATATATAGAGAGGGGGGATAGTGTGTGGGGACACAAGCGTTGCAATGTAGCGGGTGTCGCATGTAAAATTACTCTATACACAATGATTGATTCGATAAAAACTGGTCGGGAAAGAAAAGAGGAAGAGAATGAGAAGACGAAGACAAAGAAGGTGGGGTCGGGTGGCGTAGAGCTATCGAATAGAAGCAATTAGTAAAGACCACAACCCCGCAGGTTGTTTGCGATGATAACATCCGTGACGGCGTCAAAGACAAACTGAATATTGTTTGTATCCGTGGCGCAGGTCTGGTGACAATAGATCTCTTTGTTCTGCGATCTATTTTTTGCCTCGAAAGAGGCCTGGATGTAACGGGCAGCCTCTTCGTAGGTTTGTTTCCCTAAAAGAAAAAAAAGTTGTATCGCCATCCGATAGTAGAAGTATAAAGAGCCATATATATTCTAGGAAATATTTTAAAGTTAGCGTCCGTAAAGAAATCCAAAGTATTCGATGCCATCGGAATAAACCAACTGGTCACAATAAACCAAACGAGATGTTATGCAATGCTTAAAAGCTTCGCGATAATATTCCCCCAAATAAACTAACACCAGACAGTACGAAGCAAATTTGATATTTTAGTGCACACGTTTTCGGTACTCTGTTCTACTGGACAATAAAAAACCTTTTAAAACAACCCTTGACAAAGAAAGATGGGGAGAGTAAGTAAAATAAATATTTAAAGAAAGACTAGTAATTTGAAATGAATAAAACGCTCAATTTAAAATAAATTTTAAGTGTAATAAATGTACAATTCTTACCTGGGTACTCCGGGAAGCAGACTGTGAGAGGAGATCGTTTAATCTTGTCGGCAAAAAGATCCATCTTATTGAGGAAGAGAATGATGCTGGTATCGGTGAACCATTTGTTGTTGCAGATTGAGTCAAACAGTTTGAGGGACTCCTGCATTCGGTTGGTCGTCTCGTCCTCGTGAAGAACCTGATCGTACTCGCTCATGGCCACGCAGAAAATGATCGCGGTCACGTCCTCGAAACAGTGGATCCACTTTTTACGCTCCGACCTCTGGCCACCCACGTCGAAGAGTCTAAAACCATTTCACAGTTAACGAAATTCCCCAAAAACCTCTGTCACCCAATTAGCTGTTATCGTCACTAGAAGTCCGCTGATCCAACGGAATTAGCTAATATCGGAACTGGGTGTTATTGATTTTTCATTCAAGCTTCCGTTTAAACTTCCACAATCAGCTGATCAACTGCAGCGTCGGTGTCTACCTCGGAGCACGTATTATAATCCGGCCCATTCAGCTGTCCAATATTGGGTTGCCTCTTGAAATGATTTTTCTTAAATCAATCTGGCTATCGGTGATCAAATACCACGAAGAGTAGGAGGACAATAGTTAAACTTGACGACCAGTCGTGGCCAATAAAGCAGGTTAGGCCACGAAACAATCGGGTTGGAGGTACTTCACAGAATACAAGAACAGAAAAGCGAAAAATCCTACTTGAAATTCATGTTCTTGAACTGGAAATGGACCTCCACAATGCCGGTGGTCTTGACTCGCGTCCGAAGGATGTCCTGCTCCGACAGTTGGTAGTCCTTTGCACCCAGGCGATCCAGGTCGTCCAGGAAACTGGGTAAACGAGGGACCAAATTGAATCAAGTGTCCACACACACACACACGCGTAAACAAGGACAGTCCGCAACCTCTTTGCCGGCTTTCTCGCCGAAGACTTACTATTTGGCCGAATCGTTGAGTTGGTACTCGTTGGAGCGTTGGAAACACTGTTGAACACCCGGGTCAACCCAGAGTCTCTTCATAGCCTGAAGCAGTTCCTCGGAGAAGGGCTCGGTGTCGTGCATTGCCTGGATTATCTCGTTCACGACACGCGCGTCCTCGCTCTGCGGAGCAAAATACAAGACATCGTTTTCATCCACTTTACTGGAATTATCTTACAACCCCGAAGCTCTCTCATCTTCTGGTAAGACGAAAACAACGACGATTAAGCCTTACCTAAATCAATTTCTAAAGGGTCTGGCCTCAGACAAACACCACTTATGGGGACAACCATTATGCCCGAATGACGCAATAAAAACTCCCGCCCATTGAGTAATTGCTGGCATGAGTAAGCAGTGACTACGCCCCATGCAAAGAGCAACAACGACAGTGGCAACGCCCAAATGTCGTACCTTCAACATTCAAGAAACTAGGAGTTGAGTCTGTCCACCCCAGAAAGGGCTGCAGGGTGTTCCCCTTGAAACCATGCAATCAAAATAAATTAATACCCGCCGCTAACACTGACAACGCCCAAATGCCTACACATCCCAAACTCAACAAACAAACATTTTAGTCAGCCTAAATCACCATAAGGAACGTGAACGGTGTATTTCCCTTCATTTCCTCGAATAAACGAAAATGACTGAAAGGAAAAGACTCCGACAACAGATCCAACCTCGGCGAGATGCTGGAGATTATGGACTCAGAGGAGTCCGAATATCCTCAGAGTCATTTTCGACAAGCCAACAATGCTCATTTTATCATCACTTTGTCAATAAGCACTGGTACACGATGTGAGTGAGGCTGGAATCACTTGGGAATCGTGATTTTTGATTTCTGGTGGTTTAACCAAGATCACAATTTTACAAATCGCCCAGAGAGGTGTATACACAACGCCTAGACAATGGCAGCCGTTTTATTGTTGCTGTGCTCACATGATAAGCATCGCCGCTGCAGCAAGACATCAACAAAACAATCCTCAATTAGACTAGTCATGCATACAACCGTTCCCATGGTAATGGTACCATAAAACCACAAGGCCCACAATGAGCGGGCTCTAAGTGGGTACTTCGGAACACCGCAACGCCCCACCTAGACGAGGTACAGAAGATTCTGGGCAAAATGTTGATAGCATTAAATCAGCATAGAATCTTCGCGAAACGATGCAACATCGACAAAACCACGAAGTCAATAGGTGGAGCGTGACTTACGCATTGTCGGGGGGTGCCAAAGGGAATGCCCAGGGTGTTCATTGCACGCAGAATGGCGGCGATTGATTGGATGGTGTTGCTGTAGACGACAGGCTTGAACTGTTTATTGTCCTCCTGGGTAAAACCGCCCTCGTGGATGATTCTAGAAGACAATAGATACGTTGGAGGTGGGGGGTTGGAGTTCTTAAACAGAGGGCAAACGGTTTCTGACACTTCGAAATGGGTCAAAGTGACCTGGATCAATATCAAGAAAAGCTCACCTCATTTGTTTCACGATGGTACTCTTGCCAGATTCACCGGCACCTGAAACAAAAAGATCCATGATTAGATTCAGAACACCCCTACACTCCTTCTTCAACCAAGACAGGCGTCAACTAGACAAATAAAACAGGATAGACAGATGTTTTAGTTTCAACCCACCATAATGGACCCATGTGAATACCCTCGCTACAGAATTAAAATACATTTACTTTGGTGGGGGAATTGGCGCAAACAATGTATTGCAGAATTCTGGTGGACTCTATTGCGGGAGCAAGGATGGATTCGTAATTTACCAATTTGTACCGCACACGATCGACACGCAAATATCCAATGGAAATAAAACCGCGACATATTTGATTTTCTCTAGCGGAGCGAATCTCCGCGCAATTATCTCGTCGGGGTATTAATCAATTCCGCTCTGAGAGGCTCTTATCGATAAACAGTTGGTTTAGCCCCAAAGCATAAAAAAGTCAACCCACCAAGTGTTTGACCAAAAGTGGCTAAAGTATTGATAACGAATTTCGAGAAGCGAGTTGATTGCATCAGCCCGTCTCCTTCGTTTACTGTGAGGGGGAATGGCCACCCCACCACCACCTTGACACTGATAACCTCCTCCTCCTCCTCCTCATCCTCCTCATCCCTTCCTCCCCCCACAAGGCTGAATACGGTCGCGGGTGGAGGCTGTAGAGAATCACACAAGATACATCCCCAAGTCCAACTGGCTCGGGAGGTGTTGGTAGTACTACTTCATCGAATCAAACTTTACTTAAAAAATCAATTAATGTTGAAATTAAATTACGGAGTATATAATTAGAAACAGGTTTGCGTGGTGGATCGGCATCGGCTTTCGGGAATGGTATTTCTAGAAGCATTTCGGATTGTTATCGACTGTAATATTCATGATGATCAGAGAATGTCATGGGTGCAACATGATTCGCCATTGTGAACGTTAAGCAAACGTTGTCTACAAAATTAGTATACTGCAAAATATCCTTGTTCCTGCAAAGGTGGCTAAATACCCTTTAGAAAATTAAACTAGATCGGTTAAGTAGATGGGAGATGGCGTGGTAAGAAGTCTGATTCCATAATATTTAATTGAGAGGGCCAATTATTGATCCTCGTTTCCGATGTGGCGAATATTGGATCGCGGTAATTAAATAATACCTCAAAAATCCATTTAAAGAACGCGCAGCAACTCAATTTCGTAATACCAAAACCAAAGGACACGTCAATATCTCGATGATGGCTGGATCTGGTGGTAGCGATACTCGCATTTCCAGAAATTGAATGATGAAAACGATCCCAAGGTCGTGCTTTATCGTTGGTATCCCATCTGGGGCGCGCGTCAACGGTTTACAACGAAAAACGGACAGTTAATCCAACCACTACCATTGGGGATATTCGGTGCAACAATGCACTTTAATGGCCTGTTACTCTGCCTGAAATCGGTTACAAATCCCTGGAATTAGTCTACTAATTTTAATTCTTTTGCTAAAAGTCTCGACGCAAAATTTTGGGCGCTATTATAAGATAAATAATAAAAAACATTAACACCGAACACCTTTAACAAAGGCGACGACAAATCTTACCCAACAGAAGAAGTTTAACATCCTTTGCAGCATGCATACCATCCTCTTTGAGTTTTTTGTCGATATTCCGACTTTGCTCCAAAGCCTCGCGATCCTCTTTCGACAAAAGGCATCCCATTACAGGTGGCGGGTTGAAAATCAGGAAAGAATGTTACGAAACGACAGACAAAAATTCTATGCAGAACCCACGAAACTGATTTCGTCCGCGTTTTCACTAACCCGAGGCGCTATTTAACAGGTCGCCCAATCATTGGCTGCCCTATCGATGTTTCGGCTTCCTGATTGGTTAACAGCTTCCTTGTGGCCATGAAGCAGCTTAGTAGAACGGACACACACGCTACTGACACACGCACGTGAGATTGCCACCGTTATTATTGGTCACTCCTAATGGCGGATATTTCTGCTTTGAATGGGATAGCCAATTGGTGCCTCGTGTAGATTCACGGATGCGAGTTAGGACTGCAGGCGACGCTTACGTATTGTGTCAGCTTTATTTTTTAGCGATAGAATGTAGTAATTATTTTAAAGGTTTTATTTGGAACAGCTGGTGCATTGCTTTCACAATCAGGTTCTGGAGACTGTACCCGGGGACAACTAACTAACCAATACTTCGAAAAGTTTCTCATTACACTTTAAATTGCACAAATTAAATTGACGTTTGTGGTTTTCCGTAATGCTATCTCCATTGCCACCATTTGGTATCAACAACACGCTTCAAGAAATACCGAAGTAAATTTTTTTGCTCACTTCTTACACACACAGTCATTCATTAATTTTTGTAATACAACAAGCTACTAGTCCTATTTATTTATTTGTTAACACCACCCGTAATTATGTAAATTTTGATTGCAAGAACCGTCTCGTGAGACCATGTGATTTTTTGTGGCAAGAAATTGGTTCCTATTGTAGACCCAAATTTTTAAAAAATCCTTGCGCGTATGCCAGAGGCTTAAAAAACGAACTCCCTCTGGCAGATCAATACCAACAAGCGTTCAAATCACGCGCCCACTGGTTTAACCAATACAATGAGAGGCATTTGCTTTAGCGCGTTTCATTACTGCACTTAAACTATATTTCTTGTTACTGAATGCCTCAGTAGTAAACCCGCGAATTAAGGAACTCTGATTGACCATAAGTGCGGGTTGTTTTGTAGTTTACGGACGGGGAAATTTAACTGACACCTTATTTGCGGGATGCAAACAACCTGATCTTTTTATCATCCATACAGATGAATGTCAAGGTAATTTTTATTGGTATGGGGCCTCGCGATGTTTTTTAATTATTTTCTCAGTTTTAAAATGAGGATATTATAAAATAATTTATTCCTTCGTTTTAGTGTACAATGACATTTTAAGATTGGTACACGATACGGAAATTGCCTATTGATGACCACCGCTGCTTAAAGTTTTTTTTATGTGGCGGAGCTTTTATTTACCTTAGATATCGCGACCAATTAAATGCAAACAGAAGTCCTCTAATTGTTATTGTAAATATAACCAATTTATTTAAATCATAGTAAAATTGCAAAGAACGAATAGACGGATAAAACATCGTTTCACTTTGCACCAATCCTGTCGTATACCATCTGTCGCTAATGATGACCTTTACCTCAATACACTTAATCCATCCATTTGGTTAACCGAAAACATTATTTGGACTTCCCAGAGATTCACGTGTGCTTTGAAGTCGTAACGAGTACAAACGACGTTTGGTCATAAACCGATTGGGAGATTAAGCAACGCGTCGAATCCATCTGATGGAATCAAACAGGATGCTCGACACTCTTAAATATAAATATTGATATACGACAAAATATATCTATAAAAACGGAGGCTTGTGCACTGGAACGACATCAACGTTTGGGAAAGGAAATGGATACCTGGAGAAGCGTAAAAGGGATACATGTTGCTTCTGATGGTCATTTTTAATTAACAACGCGTGTTCGTTTTCGTTATCTCTATCCCTTGTTTAAATGAGCTATTCCCCCCTCCTCCATAATATTGTGGCAAAAATGTTACAAATCAAGCCCGCATCGACTGTAGAATTATTAATAACTCGGTAATCAATTCAGCGTATTGCTATTTATCTGTAATAGTAATCGTGGCAACCAATATATACGGAACAGCACTCGTGTTTTCATTATACTACAGAAGTCGATATACACGACAGAATGCAGCCTTAGATGGATACAACAGAATCAATATGGTAATTAGATTACAAAGAATATCAGTTAAACATAGGCTTTTGTGTTGGAACGGAATTTACGAAATATCGACAAGCTTTACTTCTGGTGCATAGGTTATGGGTGGTTATATAAGTACGACAGAATGTCTATGGTTGGGAAATAATTTACACAGACAAAAGTTGAGCAAAGATAAGTCAGCAATGTTTATGCTGTTGCTCAGCAAAATATCCTCACCACCGTCTCGCCAAATCTTAGAATGTTTCGATCATAACGTCCCGCAATTGTTTACATCCAATCTTGTCTCCCTTAACGCATTCTTTAAAATCAGTCATTTTCAGACTAAATAATCGGTCCAAGAGGTTAAAAGGCCACACAAAACGCGGTCTTACACCACCAGAAGCATACAGAATGTCATTTTGTTCCGATTGCACGGAAACACCTCACCAACAGGGTTTTATAGACCAACTAGACCAGTTTCTGCTAGTAGGACATAACGTTAAATTTTATCTATATCAGAAAATTCGCGGGAATCTCCGCTATTGGGATACATGATCGATTTCTATACTTTCGACCGTCTGCGTCCTGAGTGATCAAGAGGATGCCGACTCCGGGTACAATCCTAACGAGTATTTATAATTTGAAGACCCCTATTCGCGTCTCTGGTGCCAACCAAAAAATAACAAGATCCAAATTTCGAGGCTAGAGGATAAACAGGCGCCATGGTGTTTGTCCTGAAGTTTCTCAGTAGTATGTTTACAGGTGGCGGCATCCCCAGTGCCACCCGAGTTTGCCTGACCTGGGAGTCGAATCCAGGCTCCTCACCAACAGAGTGATAATGGTAACCGCTGCACCATATTTCTACGCATTAAAATGGACACACGAACTAACAATTGATTCCCGCACCCCAATCTCGCCTGGAAAGAAGAATGGTTAAGTAGGTTGTCCCGGTTGTCAAGGGACCGTTTCGTGTAAATATAACAGAGGAATATATGCGGAGTTAAGTTGATGCAATGGGGCTGCTGGCAGCATACCAAATCCGAATTCACAACTGCCTGAGGGAATTGGTGGAATGCATGAAATAGATTTTCGCAAGTTGGGATCGCGCAAGACAGTAATTTTAGGAGGCCTAAGAGTTTGGTCTTTGATATTCTCCTTAGAAAACGAATTTCATGAGACGACGACGAGCGAGTAGGGCGCGTACTTGTGTCAACCCACCCACCACGTAAGATGGCCGTCTTCTATGACTGCGAAGACTGTTATTTGAAGCCACACACTCTATCACTCAATACAGGATGCCTCACAGTTGATCACATAAGGAAACCACTGACTTCATCCGCAGTCGTCGAGACTTGAGCAACTTCACCCCTTCCCAAACTCATGGACCAGCATTGTAGTGTTCTTTAATGTTCTGCTCAGACAAAGAATTTCAGGAAACGCATTTCCACGTACGGACGACGATTGACGAGAATAATTCACCGAAGCGTCGAACGAGGCCGTGGCGAATCTACAAGGAGACTTTAGAAAGGCGAAATCGTTGCAGATTTCATTTATGTAACCATTTCTAGGCCACCGCTTCTGGAAGGAGCCACAGGTGTCACTTCCGGATGAGGTGCTTCAAGTTTGAGCGTTTTTTCTGATTAGAATTAAACACAAATTTGAATGGAAAATAATAATCCGTTTGCGGACATTATTTTGGACATTTTATACCGTTTTCTTTACATATCAATAAACAAATGATGATTTTGCATTCAAATTTGTGTTGGATACGAATTTGATTGAATAACGAGTGGTTTTGATTTCCATGGGTAGCTTAGTAACACGAATTGCCCGATATAGGTGGACATTTTTGTCGAAGGTGCCGATTGCTTGTCTTCTATTCGCCGATAAATTACTCGGAGTATTCCCAGCCGTGGATAGAACTTCTTATTTATTCGCCCTCATTGTTCGACAGATTTACTGTGATGCCGTGGTTCAACTTTGGCGTATTTTCTCGTCATGATTTCCCCCAGAATCCGTTGTTGAAAGTCGGTGGGGTGCAATTGGTGAATTACCATTATTAAGTGCATAGATAATCCACAGAAAAAATGTACGGTCGGCACAGATATGGAAGGATTGGGCAACAAGGTTCAGCAGTCTTTCTCAAAATTCCCAATATTTTTATATTTTACAGACAAATTACCATTATGATTATGTTGTTAATTCAGTGGTTCAGCCACCAATTTTGCCCACTTAAACGCATGAGAGGCTCTCGATCTATAAATAATAATAATAATATTCGCTTTATTAAGGTCACGAGGACCAAAACTTTCAGCATTAAAATTTGCAATAAACAAACATGTTACAGGACGTAACGATTATACGTAGAACATGCAGAATAAGTTAAGAAGAATAAAAGAAGTAACATCAAGGTAAACTAGCAAGAAAGGCCAATTTAACCCACGAAGTATACAAAGTTTGGCAAACGGGAAATGGCGGCCATTGAAAGGCCCTATCCAAAACGCGCGCCAAGACTTTTTTGTGCATTTATTGGTACATTTTGGTATTTGGGCATCGTATCGCCTTTGTTGGTAATGACAGATGTCAAACATTTTCTGCAAGTCTGTAAGAATGGGAGGAGTTCGTGTGCCAACACGATGGTCAAAGATGAAGTTCGGAATGAATAATATAGTTTAATAATTCGAAAAATGGTTAGAGCTCAACCTGGGCCGAAAACGCCGACAAGGTGGGGCGTGTCGTGGTAATGGCAGTCGTCCGGTGTTGTCAATGTTTTCTTAATCGATCCAAGTTAAGGTCAACACATGTGTTGTGGTGCTCGTTAGCCAATGGGGTTCGTCGTTGTGTCTTGCTGGTGATCTCTCTCTCTCCTGATAAATGTCATGACAAACCCAACAGGAAGCTTGTGTATCCTCTAGAACGAGAAAGCCGCCAAATTGTTTTCCCCTTTTTTTGGGGGAGGGGGAACACAATTGACGGATTGCCTTTCATTGATTTTACTGCGTCGCATTTAATGCAACCGCGCGTTTCCTGAAACTGTGATTGGTTTTGGCGCGAAAACTCACTCATTGTGACCAGATTCTTCGAGAATTGACACGGATGACAATTGCGACCGTGATTGTGTGGTATTTGTGCCCAGTTTGGCAATGACGGGTCATGACTGTAAAGGTTGTCAAACCCATCGGGAGAAGAGTCATGGGTGGAGACAATCGCCCGCTGGTTCACGTTTGTAGTCGTCGTCTTCAATTGACGATCGTCCATTAAAATGGCGAGTGTAGCCGTCATCTCACGTAACTATGCGGCGATGGAGAAGTTCTCTTCTCGAACCTGCTTGTTCTCTTGATCATTTTAATAAAATAGCTAAAAAACGCGGTCTTATAGCTTGCACGCTCCCCGTTTATCGTCGAATTAAAACAAAACAAAATATGAGCATTAAGCAATCCATTTGTCTATTATTAAAAACCAGTCATGAGAATAAAAGAGTCTCATTTTATTCTATAATGACCATCGATTTCGAAAAAAATGACTGAATTTCGTATGGCTATGAAGATTTTTTCATTTTTTACTAGGTACTCGGGGATAATTGTGCTTTACGATGGGTTACTCAGTCGCGGAATTAATTTAAAATGCAACACCGCCTTTCATTCCGCTGGGGATCTTCTTTGTCGTTAGGGGAGCCAGCTCCTGACAGAGGATGACGCGGCTTTATGGATGTCGCGGATCGCATCTGCGCACGCAAGGTCTGAACAGTTTATCATCCATTCTGTATCCAACGACGCATCCCGTAGACCTTCTGTAGCTCGAATCGCTCCACTTCCTCCAAGCGGGTTCTAATCCACGTTTTTAGATGTCCACCGGCCCGGCAGCGCCAACCTGTGCATGGTAGTGACGTAGCAAGACAGAGATTTGTGAGCTCTGTCGCTGGGCGATGCAGAACGTGGCTGAACCACTGCAGCCGACGACGTTGTAGAAGGGTTGACAGCTTCTCGCGTCTGAACATCGGCGCCTTATTTCGTTGCTGGAGAGGTTGTCACGCCAGTCCGCTTTCAGGTTTCGTCGCAGACACCAGCGATGGAATACTTCACATATTTTGGTGTCTTCGACGCACATTAACCCGGTTTCACAGCCGTAGGTAACGATTATTTCTCCGGCGTATTTTATGTAAATAATTAGCCCTTCAGTCGGTAGAAGATTTTGGAAGTTTAAACGGAAACTCGGATGAAAAATCCATTAAATCGAGTTTCGCGATTTGTTAATTCCTTTCGATCAGCGGATCAGTGAATTTCGATAAATTAATCGATATCAGCTGACTGAAGCAGCTGATTGGTCCGTATTACATTGCTCGCTCCGTAGTAGACACCGACACTGCAGTTGATCAGCTGATTTTGGACGTTCAAAAGGGAAGCTTGAATGAAAAATCAATAAGCTAGAAACCCAGCTTGTTAGCAGGTGAACAAGTACTTATTTTGAACCTTAATTTACCAATCAATTCATAAAAACATTTTATGATGTAATGTTTGGATTTTTTTTCTCATTTTGTCTTTTTAAATGTGTTGTTCGTTGTTGAGGAATATGTTAATTTCCCAATCATTTTATGCAGGCATTTAATTGGTTTCTTGTGTTGGCGGTGTGTTAGGATCCTATTGGCTTATTCGATTCCATTGATTGCATGTGTCCAGATGCAAACCGACCGATTAGCTGAGCAATTGGAAACGAGAATAACAAAGTGATATAGAGAGGGAGTTGGGTGAGCATGACTCCCCGCTACTTTGATGCCAATTGAACCTCGGGGGATTCGGAAGTGATGAACTGAAACGCTTAATTCACTTTTTCAGTATGGCTTGTTTGATTAACAGAGCCACAGCGACGCATGGCCCGGTTAAGGTATCTCGCTAAGTCAGAACTGTATAGAATCACCGCCATGAATATGACTCAGCACGACAAACCATTGAACGAACCTGATTCCAGCTCATTGAAGCTCAATTCTTTTGGTTTGTCATTACGCTTTTACGGAGCGCTTAGCCCCATCAGGCGTCTACCAAAGTACTTTTTCGGGGTTTAATTTGTAATTCCACTATTCTATTAACTTGAAGATACTATTTCCTTCTGAAAACATATCATTTTGATAAAAGGGCTACAATACCAATTTTTGTAACGATTCGAATTGTTATTTGTAATTCTAAAATTCCACGCATCCGTGTTCTTATTGATCCGCGTAATTATTCATGATCAAATTCTTATTGGATACGGTGTTATAGCCTGTTTTCATTGCATCTATCTTGGCCAAACATTCCAATTAACATTTAGGTTTTCGATTGAATGCCTCACTTGATTAATTTGCTTCACAATTATTTCTCGAACCAACGCCAACACGTAAAAGTCGGAAATGAAGCCTCATCCTCCTTGCCAAATAATTGTGGTGTACTACACGGCGCAGTGCTATCTCCCTTCCTTTTTAACTATTACACGTCTAGCCTTCGGTCCCCTAACGACGTGAAACTTATAAAATACGCGGATGACCTGACTTTATGCCATGCCTGCAAGACGAATGGTGATTCTCAAAAGCTCGGACTGAGGTACTCGAGTAGTATCGGAGAATCGTCTTCTGTTGAATCCATCAAAATGCATCTCTATTATCATTTCCTCGGAGAGCCGCTAAGTTGCCACGCCTCTAAATCCCTTCACTCCATAATTTCGCTTCGAGCTCAAAATCTAAATTCCTCCGCGTTATTTTAAATAATCGGTTATCTTGGAGTGATCATGTGGATGCCGTCTTCGGTAAATGCCGTCGCCTTTGCTTCGTAGTTCGCCGGTTCAGGAGACTTGGTTTAGGCTCTAGCCGCATAAAAACCTTTGTCCATGCCTGCATAATTCAACTTATTACATATTGTTTCCGCAGTAATTTTCCCCGGCCTTAAATGTTCCGACTGTTCAACACTTCGTAGACCTTTTAAAATAATCTCGTTTTCTAGTTGCCTGCCTATTCTCTCCATTCAAGAAATCATCGTTCAAAGCCACTTCAATAGTTGTTCACTAATCGCTGCTCGCATTTTAAGTAACCCATCCCATCCCCTCTTTTCAAGTTTATCCAAGTGTAAATCTCTTCTCTAAGCAATATAGTTCAATGCCCACAAGAACGGCGGCATATCGCAATTCGGCATTCCTTATTTGTCCCGATTTTTAGTTTCACCAGAGCAGGTGTAGCAGGAACTAAGAGACAATTTTCATGTCTAGTAATTGTTATACTGTCTTGTTTTATGCTGAAAGTTTTGGTCCTCGTGACCTCAATAAAGCGGCTATCACAAAAATTATTATTTTGGTTGGTGGGTGGTATTCCGTCTTGGAATACATTGTCTACTTCTTTCTCTACTTTCTTCTCAGCAAGGCGCTTTCCACCTGTTGTAATACGCCTCTCTAGTCCAATATTTTTTCATTGGCTCAGTTAGGCCAAACCATGTAAATAATAACCATGGTTATGCAAATATATTATGTACCGTTTTTGTTCCCCAAGAAAATCCAATAATTCCCGCAGCGTGCAGACACCACGCCGCGTTAAAAGGTCACCACATCGCTTGTCCCACCCCTTCTGTAAAAATCCCATCGTGTCACAATAAAATCGATTGAGTGACTCATTCCTGGCAAGCCCTCATTGGCCGACTACCACACCACGCCTGTTAATAAAGGAGGCTGTTCAGGTCAACTCTCTAGAGCTCTTCCGTCGTCTTATATCATCTCTTCTTCTGTCTTGCGGTTGGTGGGGATAGAACAAGTTAAACCTACAAATGATTTCGACTTACAAACTTTAACGGGTTGCGACTTACTGGAAGAACCGATTATAATTCAGTATTCCTCCGCGTAATATATAAACCGAATAGAACCGCTAACTTTTACACACCCAAAGAAGACTTGTTGAGAAGGTTGTCCTTTTGTATGCTCTTATTGTTTCAATTTGACTGATGAAAATATCCGATCGCGTATCTTATCCAATTTGCGGACTGTGAGATTCGACAGTACTGTTAAATTTCAACAGTTTATGTTCTCGTGTCCTTAATAAAATGCAATTCGATTACCGGAAAACGGGCCTAAACTCGTAAGACGCGCTCTCGTTTAGACCACGACGGACGGCCATTGGCTAAACGAATGAAAAAAAGTGCACCTACCATCGCGCCAATTGGTTGCTGCCTGATATACGTTATTGCTGAATTGTTTTATTGTTGTTTAAAAAAAGAAAGAGACACCAGGAAAGTAGGGGAAAGCAATAAATGGGGTTTGGGCCAAATAAACCCGCATTCCCGAGCACACAAAAAATTTGTTATAACAAGACGCTCGCGCCCAGAGGATCAAATACTACTTATTTAACAGAAAGCAGCACAGCAATTGTCTTCTTCGCCTGCTTCTTGAAAGAGAGACAGTGTGGGTGTTTTCGAAAATCCCCAAATTTATCACCAGAAAGCCATTTTGTGCTTAATTGGACTTCCACAACTCATGGGCGCGACAGGAATTCGGAAATTATGGGATGGGTCGGTGGTTGAAGAAAACGTAGCCGGCTAGTATAGACCACAACCCCGCAGGTTGTTTGCGATGATAACATCAGTGACGGCGTCAAAGACAAACTGAATATTGTTTGTATCCGTGGCGCAGGTCTGGTGACAATAGATCTCTTTGTTCTGTGATCTATTTTTTGCCTCAAAAGATGCCTGAATGTATAGGGAGGCTTCTTCGTAGGTTTGTTTTCCTTAAAAACAAAAAAAATCCGGATATAATTAATATAGGAGCATGAATAGATTATTAAATATGGGTTCCATACCAGGGTACTCCGGGAAGCAGACTGTGAGAGGAGATCGTTTAATCTTGTCGGCAAAAAGATCCATCTTATTGAGGAAGAGAATGATGCTGGTATCGGTGAACCATTTGTTGTTGCAGATTGAGTCAAACAGTTTGAGGGACTCCTGCATTCGGTTGGTCGTCTCGTCCTCGTGAAGAACCTGATCGTACTCGCTCATGGCCACGCAGAAAATGATCGCGGTCACGTCCTCGAAACAGTGGATCCACTTTTTACGCTCCGACCTCTGGCCACCCACGTCGAAGAGTCTAAAACCATTTCACAGTTAACAAAATTCCCCAAAAACCTCTGTCACCCAATTAGCTGTTATCGTCACTAGAAGTCCGCTGATCCAACGGAATTAGCTAATATCGGAACTCGGTGTTATTGATTTTTCTATTCAAGCTTCCGTTTAAACTTCCACAATCAGCTGATCAACTGCAGTGTCGGTGTCTACTACGGAGCATGTAATGTAATACGGACCAATCAGCTGCTTCAGTCAGCTGATATCGATTAATTGATCGAAAATTCACTGGTCCGCTGACCGAACGGAATTAACAAATAGCGAAACTCGATGTTATTGATTTTTCATCCGAGTTTCCGTTTAAACTTCCAAAATCTTCTATCAACTGAATGGCTAATTATTTACATAAAATACGGCGGCGAAGAAATTAGTCAGCCACTCATTTTATGCTAATTCACTTAAAAGGATGAGAGAGACATGCCATTTTCTTCAAATGAGACAAAATTCGAAACAAAATCCAAAAAATCCCATCAAAGAATGTTTTTTTATGAATTGCTTGGTTACCTCCAAACAAGCTGGGTTTCTGGCTCACACAGATCTGTTACGTTTTCTTTAAGAGTCTCCTCTCTCAGTTTTGATGACAGCCGTTTGAACTTGGGATCAGTTTTAAAGACACCTGTCAGCAATTCCACTTAAGATCTCACCCCTTTGTGTCAAAATGATCAAAAATAAACACTCCAAACTTCAATATGGCCAGAACCAAAGAGTTGTCAAAGGACACCAGAACCAATGTTGAAGACCTACAAAAGGCTGGAGACCGTTGAGCGGTTTGGTGTGAATGAATCAACTGTGGGAGCAAATATTTGAAAATCTAAGAAAAACAAGGTCACTGAAAATCCCCCGCGATACGCGGATCCACGCAAGATCTCACCCCGTTGGGTCAAAACGATCCAAAGGACGGTGAGCAAAATCCCAGAACCACATGGGAGACCAAGTGGAACTGTGACTAAAGTAACAACAGTTACAATCAATAACACATTACGCCAGCCGTTGGAGTTAAACCCTCCTTCAATCAGCAAGAGAAGCGATTAATAAGCACAGCTGAGTCTTTCAGCATGACACAGCACGGACAACGAAGGAGTGGCTTAGTAAGAAGCATTTCAAGGTCATTGCGTGGTCCAGCCAATCATCTGATCTGAACCCCATCGAAAATGTTTTGAGGGAGCTGAAGGTGTTTGTTGCACAGCGAAATCCCCATAATATCACTGTTTTTTATTAGATCTGCGTTAGGGAATAAGTCAAAATACCAACCAACGTGTTTGGCAACCTTGTGAAGACTAACAGAAAAATTGATAACCAACGAAGGGTATATAATAATGTATTGAGACGAACTTTTAATATTGACCAACTACTTGTTTTCCACCGTAATTTAACAACGAATTAATAGAAATGTCACAATCTGATTTACTGGGGTTTGTTTTCTCATTGTACCAAGAATGAAAATGATAGGTAAAACTGTCTCCTCTTTTAAAGTTGGAGAACTTAAACAATCGGTGTATTTGTGAGTACCCTTTGTCTCGCTGTATAAACAATATAATCCTAATTGCAAAGACGAAACCTTTTAATTCCCACAAGTACAGCTGCATATCGCTGTAATTCAGTCATTAATTAGTTTTTAAGATATTTAGTTTCAATCATGGCTTTAATAAATGGATTAGTTTAATTAAGGTTGGACATCTGTTTCAATTGTCACGCTTAATCTTGTAAGTAAGCCAATCAAATTACAGTCCTTACAGAAAAGGTAAACTTACTTAAAGTTCATGTTCTTAAATTGGAAGTGAATTTCGACAATACCGGTGGTTTTCACTCGAGTTCTCAGAATATCCTGCTCGGTAGGTCTGTAGTCCTTCGTTCCAAGTCGATCCAAATCATCCAGGAAACTATGAAAAATATTTTATTCCATAAACCATATTTTTGAAAGTAAAGGTGACCTTCTTAACGATTTCTGCTAATCAATTTGAAAATATACGCTCAATTGAGGCTTGCGAAAACCTCGATCCCTATCAAAAAAGATGACAGATAAATACGTGAACCTGACGATGTTTGGTAGGAGAAGAAAACGTAGTGACCAGCTTACTATTTAGCGGAATCGTTCAGCTGATACTCATTGGACCGCACGAAGCACTGTTGAACGCCAGGGTCCGCCCAGAGTCGTTTCATGGCTTCAAGGAGCTCTTCGGAGAAGGGCTCGGTATCCTGCATCGCCTGGATCACGTCACTCACCACTCGAGCACCCTCGGGCTTAACAGAGAAGGTGAGGGGGTGTTGTTATAGGGCTCTATCCTTCTAGATGCCGGCTTCATCGGCGTTGGGCTCGGACTGGTTCAATTCCAGATGATTCATCAACCGGTTTCCGCCAAACAGCCTCTCATTGCACTAGCATTAACTCAAAGTAAAACGTGTTTCATTTGCCTCCATCACAAACAGGTTCATTCGATCTCCATGACTGTTTTTCTCAGGGTGATTCTGCCGAATGAAAGGTTTCTTTATTTCAACCTAGTGAGGGTTAATCAAACCGAGTTAACACTAGCCTTTAATAAAGCCCGAAACCTCTGATTTTATGAAATTTGGGGGTGGTGTTTGTACACGTTTGACGAACGTGCCAGCGACACTTTTTCTCATACGCAGAGATTAGATTAAAAAGGTAAACGCGTTTTAAACATGATTGGTTATTCATAAATCGCGATGGGCTTTTTAAGAGCGCTGACGGATAGCCGGAATTAACGCCCACACAACATTTAAATTTGCTCCAACTATCTTCTTCTGTGTTTATCTGAATCACCATCTCACGACACCGTTCGTGGATAAGGCAGTGACATCAGAGCAATCGCAACGCTGTGTTTCAATCGTGTAGCGGTCAGCATGCTCGTACAGTGAACTACTATTACAAATATTAGTAGTCATCTCCTCCTCCTCCTCCCTCCTCCTCCTCCTCCTCCTCCTCCTCCTCCTCCTCCTCCTCCTCCTCCTCCTCCTCCTCCTCCTCCCTCCTCCTCCTCCTCCTCCTCCTCCTCCTCCTCCTCCCCTCCTCCTCCTCCTCCTCCCTCCCTCCTCCTCCTCCTCCTCCTCCTCCCCTCCCTCCTCCTCCTCCTCCTCCTCCTCCTCCTCCTCCTCCTCCTCCTCCTCCTCCTCCTCCTCCTCCTCCTCCTCCTCCTCCTCCTCCTCCTCCTCCTCCTCCTCCTCCTCCTCCTCCTCCTCCTCCTCCTCCTCCTTCCCATTCTCCTCCTCCTCCTTCCCATTCTCCTCCTCCTCCTCCTTCTCCTCCTCCTTCTTCCACAACCTCCTCCTCCTCCTTCCCATTCTCCTCCTCTTCCAACTCATCCACTCCTATTGTTCCACCACCCCACCCCACCCGACGCCTCCTCTTCCTCCAATTCACCCTCTTCTAGGCCCGATGGTGTAGCGCTTAGCATGCTCACTCTGCTCGATAGTGACTGTGGGTTCGACTCCAGAAAAAAACTGGGTTTAGTGTCGAGTGCCTGGAATCTACCGTCATGGAGCCTACTGGGTGTAGAAAACCGGCTTCACCACCTGGAATTTAACCAGTCCGAGTTCAACGTGTGGCCACTGGTTTGATTGCTTAAATGTTGGATGATGCAATGGAGACGGCACCACCTGCAAAATATCCGCGAAAGAGTTAAACAACAAAACAAAAAACTCACACACTGCACCGGATCACTAAAAGGAATGCCCAGGGTGTTCATTGCACGCAGAATGGCGGCCATTGATTGGATGGTGTTGCTGTAGACCACAGGTTTGTGCTGTTTATTGTCCTCCTGGGTAAAACCGCCCTCGTGGATGATTCTAGAAGACAATAGATACGATGGAGGTGGGGGCTTGGAGATAATAAAACACACCGAATACGCAATCCCAATCACGATCCAACAGTTCGAATCGAATTCTATCGAGAAAACACATGAAACGACCACGACACTATGATTATCGTGCCCAATACGAGAATGGCGCATTTGGAAACAGCTCTCTGAAGTCGGTTTGTAACTACTTTTGTGATCTTCGGCCGAAAAGCGTCACCTTTTATGGTCCATAAATGAAAATAACGGATTTACGCGCTAAGTAAAACCCCCGACAACGCAATTGATGTAATTAAAACATGCAACTAAGCAATTTGGAAAAACAAAGTCCACAGAAGAAACCACACCCAGAACAACTCACTTCATCTGTTTTACAATGGTACTTTTGCCAGATTCTCCAGCGCCTAAAACGTAAAAAAGAATACCTTGTTTTAAAGAACATCAATTCGTGGGCCAAATCTACTCTTGATTATCACTCCTCAAATAATGCTGGCAACATGCCAATACACACAGGAAACTCCCAAAAGCTAACGCGTCTTTTATGGCCACGTAACTTCATGCCTGCATTTGATTGGTCATTGGGTTCATAGCATGCTGGAAGCTCAGTGGTCCATTCAACAATTATCGAATTTCCATTTCGGGCAATCCAGTAAGGTAACAAACCCATTAAGCCGTTTATTGCTACACAGGTCGTAACACGTTGCGAGGTCGTTGATAGGATAAATCTAATTTCATCAGCCGACGAATTATTCGAATAATCGCTGGACCCTAAATTCACCCGGGCGAATAGCGTGTACATTTTGGGGTGGATTTAGGTCGTGGGTTTGTGGTTCCGGCCTGTTACGGGTATCTCACGTTTTCTTGAATACAACAATTAGGCGCCGTTGGCGATGTTATAGGCACCTTATTGGTGATTAACCGCCTAGTCCACAGCACACACACAAATGTCCACTCTTTTCACCCTAGCCATCACAGGGCATAAATTAGCATAGCAAGGAATGCAAATTCGACGGCCTCCAAGATTCGGTCCACCAAGCGCAGTGGCGTGCGCTTGTAATCTAGCAACCTGGAGGCCGGGTGGCGGAAACTGTCTCGCGCGCGTTATGGACAAGGCCTCTATGGCCGCCATTACCTCGTTGTTATTTCCTCCATTCCTGTTAAACATTAAATGCTGAAAGTTCTGGTCTTTGTGACCTTAATAAAGCGCAAAAATTATTATATTATTATAATTATTATATATTAGACAAATTTAGCCGAACTTCGAAAACCCTGCGCATTTAGAGCTCATGGCATCCAATAACCATCGATTCACCGTTGCCTTGCAACGGGACACACAGAGCCACGGGGGGCACGTGTTAGCAGCCTCTGTCTCCTAATAGAGGATAAACCGTTAACGTGGATGTTTTTTCATGACAATTCTTCGAAACAGTTTAAAGTTGGCGGCTTCCCCAGAGCAACCGTCGCAACATCACCCAACCACACAATATCGATTATTATTTGATTCGAAGCTGCGTTTTTCACAGATTTTTTCAGTCGACTAAAACACGAACAGAATAAACTTTTTTTAAAACATCTTTTATCGACATCAATCAATACAAGATAATAATAGAAGTTAACAAGCTATTTATTTCTTATAGTGTGGCGATGGGGACATAAACCTGAACGCCCTACCCCCTAGACTCCCAATGCCCAAATGGAACTTTATCCGTGAACCCGACTCAGCATCACGCCGCAGAATACAACCGACAACGAAGATGAATCAACTCAACGTACCCAAGAGCAGAAGTTTCACATCTTTGGCGGCCTGCATTCCGTCCTCTTTGAGTTTTTTGTCAATGTTTCGACTCTGCTCCAAAGCATCTCGCTCATCCTTGGATAACGTGCATCCCATCTTGCCTCCTCCTCCTCCTCCTCCTCCGCCGCCTGTCCTCCTAAGAGTTGAAAAAATTCGAATGCTTTCTCGCTGGTTCCGATGACACGGAACCACGGCGCGACTAAATTGGACACGTCAAAAGTCAAATTCGTATCAGCTCTGCTGCTGCTGCTGCAGCTGCTGCTGTTGTTGTTGTTTCTCGTCCCCTCGCGATGTGTGTTTGGGCGGCTAGGAGTTCAGCGGAACGAATTTACTGTGTTGATAGCGCGAGCCGGGACGGGCAACGAATTCACTTTAGCCGCGTCGCACCTATAAGCGCGCATTCGCGCATCTTCATGCGTACGCGCGTGCGTGGTGGGTGCGTGCGCGCGTACATGCAACCCCTATCACCCACACGATTGGCAGCCTGGCTGCGCTCAATAATTGATGCTTGGGTGGGATTGGCCATCCCCGATTGGGGAAAGGCAGGCGCAGCAGACAACACGTTGCCTAGACGACGTGCCCTCGATTATTCACGCAACCCCACACACACACATTCAACACACTCATGCAAGCACAGGCTCCTAGGGAACGCGCGTAGCTGTAATTCGACGTGTTTTAAGGCGTGTGTTTGAGTGCGCGCAGACTATGATGACGTAATCGCTACACTGGGCAAGCAATTATTTTTACCTCGAATTGATTGGAAAATACACGCGACAGATAGACTCGTTTGACAACTAATGTGCGAAATAGACCTGGGCGTGGGACTTTGAAAATTACAGACTGCAGATAAAGACTTAAAAGTGGCGAAGGTAAGTTTCACAATTCACATTCCAAAGGACTACTGAATCAACACTATACAAGCTTTTCTTAGCTAAGATGTGCCCTTACACATCAAGACGGAGGATACTCTTTTCAAAAGTTATTTATTTTAATATTGTGAATAGATCAAGAAAAGTTGTCGTGATTCGTCTTTTGTAAATGATTAAACCTATTGCCCGAAAGAAAATAAAGCTATATTTTAATTTAATTAGATGTGTATTAATATGAGTCGGACCATTCTAATGAGTATTCACTACGCAATGGTCCATCGTATTGTTTCTATTATATTATTTTACCAACAACAAATGCAGTTACCGGAAAATAATAACATATCTTATTTTATCACCGACAATAGTTCTTAAAATACATTTTACATCACCAAACATATTTCATAGTTCATGTCGAAATCGTTATTTAGAATCTGCAAGTAATAATAATAAATAATTGTAGTGGCTTTATTGAGGTCACGAGGACCAACACTTTCAGCAGTAGGGCTCGTTTACGCGCTAATGTTATAATTTAAAATAAAATTGACATAATTTTCTGCAATTTATATTTGTGTAACTAGTCTATGGTCACGTTGTTATGTAAATGGTGGCTAGACTATCAGTACAAGTAAAATGTGGACCGTTCTTAACCCTTTTCTATGTGACTGCTACGATGAAACAAAGATTGATTACATTACACTGATTTTATCCAATGTATGGGATTTTAATGAAGCAATGACAGACACTAAGATACAGATGAAATGTAATGCGAGATTTGGGGGCCGGGTGCTAACGTTTGTAAAATAATGACAATTAATAATTTTTCCCGGCCTTAAATATTCGGACTTTTCAACCCCTTCACAGACTTTTTAAAATAATATCGTTTTCTAGTGGTCTGCCTATTCTCTCTATTCAAAAAGTCGTCGTTAAACGCCACTTCAATAATTGTTCACTAATCGCTGCTCGTATTTTAAGTGACCCCTCCCATCTACTCTATCCGAGTTTATCTGAATGTAAATCTCTTCGACCAATGCGTAGAATATACCGTTCAATACCAACAAGAACAGCGGCATATGTCAATTCGGTCGTTCCCTATTTGTCCCGATTTTTATGATCACCAGAGCAGGTAAAACAGGAATTAAACGACAATTTTCACATCTAATACTTGTCATTTTGCCTATTTTTACTGCTGAAAGTTTTGGTCCTTGTGACCTCAATAAAGCCACGACAATTATTATTATTATTATTATTATTAAATGTACTATCGAAAATAGAGTATATGTTGAACAATATCTACATAATATATAATATTGCGGCAGATAAATGTTTCTACATACAAATACATTATATAAACATCGTAAACATATTCATAAAATATAACACTTATATTTGTTTAAGCGCATCAGAAATATTAATATCAACATTTGTCTAATTTACGCGCTTCTTTGGAAAAATCCAATAGCAAGGTGGTGTAACATTATTTTCTTTTACGATTCGTAATGCCAATCTCCAGTACAACGAAACCCGAGGATGACAGAGTCGTAAAAAGTAAGTTGATCCAGGATATAATTTATTGTTTTTTTGTGAAGAGATACATTTAGGTAGATAATTATTACGACGGGTATTTCGTTTTTTTCTGATAGCACAGACGTTCATTTATCTGTTGGTGATATTTTGTTGTAAATGCTTTTAAAAGCACTATTAGCCTCCTTTTTGTCCTCACCAATTTGGAGCCGATACCAGTTTACACCTAATTCACGTTTTATATTGCTGCTAATGTAATATGCTAGTGGATGCCCCATTTTTGCCTTCAAAGATGCGTTTTTTATTGGGAATTTTTCTTTTTAATTTTCAAACCGTTACCTGTTTTTTTCAATTAAAATTCTATATCAATTTCTTTAAATGGCGTGTTAAGTTCATACAGCAACCAACCAATTCTAATCAATGTTTTCATCCAATTCATTTACGATGTGCATGTTTAATTTTATGTTTTCATTGTCTCGAAATCCCTACCTAGCCATCGAATGCTCTGTGAGACTAAGAATGCCCATACCCTTTGTACTCAATTACCCTCATAATCCTTTAATCCATATTTGAAATGAGGCAGACGAACATTGCAAATAAGAAGGCAATAAATGAGTCTTCTCCTATTATGGCTTAATAAAAAATGACACAGACATCGAGCTCAACTCTCTTGCTGCTCGCGACGGACCAGGCAATTTAAATAAATTCAAATCTCCCAGTTATTACGAAACCAATTTTTAGCGTCAAGGCTTTTGTATGCTCTAACGTTGTTTTTTTTCAAAAGTTTGAATGGCATATCGACATATTACAATTGTAAATAAACGATACCATTCCATCTACGGATCAACAGTACACGTCTGTTAAAGACTACATAACCAGATTTGATTGTCGAGCTGGTAGAAATTCGACATCGCCGTGTAAGGTGGGTATGAATCAACCAACCATTGACACCCTTCGTCTTCGATTTCCACACACCCGCTTGTTCGTAGCGATTGCTACCTCTCGCCGGTTTTTCGGCAGGAGAATGTTCAACCCTTCCTTCCCTTGCGGATTTCACCATCGAAATTTTTATCCAGTACTGCTTGCATTTCTTAATAACCGTACTCCGGAGAGGTCATTTGCGAAACTGACCGGGAACTTTACGACCAGTTGGGATTTCTGCATTTTCCATCCTGGGCGCCCGCACCCAGACCATCCACTTCCCTCCCCCTTCCCCCCAAGGTCGGGTGACCTCACTCCCCTAGCACGCATGCACGCTGTGCGTCCACACAGATCGACCAAGCAGCATTTACACGACAGCAGAAGTTGTGTGTGTGTGTGTTCGTGCGAGCGAGCGAGCGAGGGTATTGTTTTTGTTGGGTTCGCGCGTGATTTAAACCGTAATACCGGTGGTATCAAAGATGATGCCCATTTACGTGGAAGTGTGTGTGTGTGTGTGTGTGTGTGTGGGGAGGAGGGGGTTCGCGTTAAGTAGTATCCATGGGCACGTGCCGCTGTAGCGCCGCTGAAATTCCAGGCACGCATACGCGACCCTTTATTACGCTTACCCCCCCCCCATTGCCTCTTCTTTGAGGGCAACAGCAACAGAAATAAAAAACGGAATGCGTTTCATGCCAAGGCGCCAGCCTAAGATGTACTTTGATGCACTTTGCACAGGAGGGGGAAATTTTTGAAGCTGGAAGCAGACCACTCGTGACTTTGTGTGGTGGTGATGGTGGTGGTGGTGGTGGTGGACGGGCTTGGGGTGCTGTTTGAAAAGGGGCCATTTCGCGTGTCTGCGCGCAATTTGAAAATGTAATCATGTCAAGTCCGAGCAGTTGAGACAACTGTCTATCATTTGCCTATATTTCCTTACGTTCTTCAGTTGCTCCAACATAATTGTTGTTTTTGGGTATGAAATGAGTCTGTTGTCCTCTGGACACCCCGTCATCATCGGCAGGTGTCGCATTTCAAAAGCGTCCGCAGTCTTCAGCACACACTCCCAGCGTCGGGTGGATGGAGTAGAGAGGTAGAGAGAGGGAGAGGGGGGGGGTGTAGTATAATATTTATGGCTGGGCATTTAGATTCGCGACTGTGCCAGCAAACAAGCCCCCCACCCACCCACTCACCTCTGCCTCAATCTCATGAAAATAAAATCCCGTCATTGGTCGTTGTATCGAATAAGGGGTTGACTGACTGGGAAAAGGCGTGGTGTGGCGTTAATGTGTTTAGGATTCGGATTAGGAGAACAGTACACTCACCCGAATCCCCGATTAAACCGAAGTCCCAGTTTTTTTTATGAAAACCGTCCACGGAGGAATTCGCGAGCCTCAAAAGTTTGAGCATAATAAAACATGATTAACAATGTTTTATTATTGGTAAAAAAATTAAAAATCTGGACAAATGCGAAATGACCGAATTGCGATACGCCGCAAATTGCCGTAATTGGGTGTATTTAAACGTTAGCGTCTTCGTATTGGTCGAGGAAATTTCCCTTGAGTGCGTAGATAAGCCTCTAGAAAACGAGATTATTTTATGGAGGGTCAAAAGGTCAGGGAAAACAATGGACTACGGGCATCCGCGATGACCTTGATCGGTTTTAGCGCACCCAAGGTCACTGAAACGTCGAACTAAGAAGCCCCATGAAAATAACGCTGGGAAATTTTATTCAAAGACGGAATAAGACAACCCCCCCCCACCAACCAGAATAATAATAATAATTGTAGCGGCTTTATTGAGGTCACGAGGACCAAATCTTTCACCATGGAACAAGACAGTTAACAATTACTAGATATGAAAATTGGCTTTTAGTTTCTGCTTCTGTTGAAACTGAAAATCGGGGCAAATAAAGAATGACCGAATTGCGATATGCCGCCGTTATTGTGGGTATTTAACGGTATAGCCTACGCATTGGTCCAAGAGATTTACACTTGGATAAACTTGAAAAGAGGGGATGGGAGGGTTCATTTAAAATGCGAGCAGAGATTTATGAACAACTATTGAAGTGGCGTTGAACGATGATTTCTTAAATGGAGAGCATAGGCAGGCCACTAGAAAACTAGATTATTTAAAAAACCTACGAAGGGTTAAAAAGCGGTTTTATGCGGCAAGAGCTTAAACCAAGTCTCAGGACCGGCGATCTAATAAACCTAGGCGACGAAATTTACCGAAGACGGCGTCCACATGATCACTCTATGATAACCGACTGTTAAAAATAACGCCGAGGAATTTCGATTTTGAGCTCGAGGCGAAATTATCGAGCGGCGCGATTTCAGGAGTGTGAACATCGGCTCTCAGGGAAAAAGTAATGGATATGTATTTTGGTGCTTTCAACAGAAGACCACTCGAGTACCTCAGTGACTGCCTGTCCGAGCTGTTGACAATCACCATCCGTCTTGCATGCATGGCATAAAGTCAAGTCATCCGCGTATTTTAGGGGACCGAGGACTAGACGTGTAATAGTTAAATAGGAATGGAGATGGCACTGTGGCTTGCAACACGCCGTAGTTATTGGGCTAGAAGGAGGAGGAGGCTTCGTTTTCGACTACTGGCGTCGAGAAATAATTTTCAAACAAATCAACGACGTCTTCACACAGTTGAGAAAGGATGCGGGAGCGTGAGATGGCGTTGAAAGCCGAGGTGAAGTCCAAGAATACTCCCTTAAATTAGAAACGAAGATGAAATTACTAGAAACAGAAATGAAACCCTCTTTCACAAAGGTGTGTTTACTGACTAGCGGGTTTAGGAGAATACCAAGAGTGCATCATTTGAATTGCCTATATGAGAGCTCATAAATAATCCTGTTGAGGTCTTGCCAAATTCCGTTGGACTTATAGCAAAAACGGTGTGTCACATTTGTCTGAAATGAGGTGCAAATTATTTATCTGAGATACACTGCATTAAAACAAGGTTAAATTTTAATGCGTTTGGTCTTTACAATGCCTTTGTTCCAAATCCCTATTTGTGTAAAGCAAATGGGCGTATTTGTTTAATTCTAAGACAATGGAAGATCGCCATTTCATTTTCTTTCTCCTCCAGATCTGTGAACTGTGAATAACGCAGCCCTGAGTGTCATATCGCCCCCAACACTTCCCCATGAGTCTTAAGGGAACAGAAATTATTTAATACATAATTGTTTTGGGACCAGGAGGCAAACATGATTCGACCTCCATCTTCTCTAAGAACCTACAATTAAACTAATTTTCGCCTCGGTGAATCACGTTTATTCGCTCATTGTTAATTAACATTTAATTTTTTAATTAGAGGCGTCACCTGCTCCCAGCTTCCTTTGTCCAATGAAAGTGAATGTTAACGATATTGTGGTCGATGTGTGGTGGTTGTAGTGGCTATTGCAAAGTGTCAGTCATCTGTTTTGGCATCTCAACCGCGACCTTTCCCAATTTTTGTATTCTTGATCAGAGCAAGATTATCCAGTTGCCCTAATATCCGGCGACCGACCAACAATTATCATCCCGAACAATGCTTTTGAGGCTGTTATCACGGCGCCGAACTTATTATAAACGACAACAAAAGGAACCACCGGAAGTGAAGCAATTTTTCGTTTAAACTAGTCCGTCTCTCATTCCCCCCCACTCCTATTATTTGTAGCGTTTAATCCCGTTAATCTGGGTCCTCGTTGCCTCAATCATCCAATTACATGGGGTTGACGAAAAAGAAGAATGTGATCCGGACGTTTCCGCTCTTGTCGGGTGACCTTGACGTGGCGAGGGGGTTGGGGGGTGTCGGGAGGTTGGGGGAGGGAGCCTTTCCCCAGAAACACAAGTCCCGAAAACGGTGGGTGTCGATGTTTGCCTCGTGTGTTTGACTGGATTCGTTATTGGAGAGACCTCGGTGATCAGAACTGTTGCTAAACCAACCGGTCTCTATTTCCAATCCCTCATTATTAGTTTTATTTGTTCACTAAATAATACGAATGAAGCAATTTAGTCAATCGTGCGACTGAGATGCGCGCCAAGTCCGAATCCGCCGTCTTCTTCGGCAATTCTAAGACGAGCGTTTTTTCTGCGTGACCTTTGTTCTGTATCTGAAACATTTCTGGATTTTGCAGCCTCTACCCAATCGAACTCCTTGCCCTAACTCCACACCAAAAAACCTTACATTAGTTTGATTTTCTTCGATTAAATCGCCAGGGCGCATTTGGTATTCGAATTTTCCGTCCTTCCTTATTCCCGAAAAAAATATAATGTTTTTGTCGTGCTGTTGCTATTGGTTATTTAACAAAGACAGCTCACATGAAATTGATATTTCGTATCTTTGAAATTTGATTTTACCTAGGCGATTATGGGTTTTGTTTCCCCAAATAATTTCCATTGGTTACTTCATTTTGGATTGTTTATTGTTTATTGAAGTAAATGCACAAGACTAAAAGTATGCATACTATTGGATTACGTTGCTCACGATGCTTCGAAAACTGTTTCTTTTGCAAAACAATTTGACCAGTTTCAAGTGTCTGCAGGTGTTTTTGAGAAACCGTGCTTAGTAACAAGAACTTAACAAGAGGTATTTTAGGTAATTTTTGTTGTTGTCGGCAATGAATATTGTCCACCACTTCTTTTTTTCACTGAATACATTCGGCGAGCTATAAAATATGCAATTGTTGATTCCACCGACAATATTCTCGCTTCGTGGATTGTATCTTAAAATATTAACTGGTTGCGTGTAAGAATTACAGTTTTCAGTTAAACGGATTGTTTTGGTGAGAGTGTTTTAGAGACAAAAATCTTCCATAGCATCGAGTCGTTCGTTGGCCAGATGGAACTAAAATGGTTCCCAAATGTTTACGTTGCTATTGTTGGGCCATTTAAACCTTTATTTCCGAATTTATTTCCCGGAAACGTCTCGCAGACACGATTCGCGCCATCCAATTGGCTGATGCCGGCTGTATTTTCCATCAATTTTGCACGTATATCGTCTGAAAGGCGTCGAGTCATGCACCGATCTCCCCGCCCACAATCTTCTCAGACGGAATCGTAGGAAGGGTGGCTGGTGCTCGTCCAGGCCTACCCACATCATATGACGAAGCCACGTGCCCACAGATCATCCGAGCGGGGATTAGAAATTACGAAAAGCGTCCTTAATGGCCCAATTCAACCACCCACGCCGAATTCCTCTCTCAATCACCCGGAGCAATGAGTGACATGGTTCCCTAAGTGCTGTCCAGTGACATTACAATTTCTGCTAAAATTTCCCGTCGCTCCAGTGAAGCCTTGGAATCCAATTACCGGCCTACATAGCCTCTGAGGTAACAGCGCGCACGACGTCGATAACTCCTGCTGAACCGAAACACATTTGCTAATTATTTACCGACTTTACTAATGTTGATCCAAATGACGACGAGTGTTCAATCTGTCTAAACAATGTTTAAATTATTCTAACCAATAAAGCCACTTAGCGTTTTAACGTCGACGTTTAACATTTTTTGTTTAAATTATCCTCTTTCAGGCGGGATTATTGATTTTTGTTATGCGCGATAATTAAGTGCCTATCGATGTCTACCCCACTGGTGGAGGATTAATTGAATTCGAACTGAAAATCTTACTTCACTGTCAAGCAAATGTAAGGCCAACCTTAATCCATGCGCATTTTAGCTACTGTAGGACATTTTTAGTTTTTCACAAAATTACGGGAATTATCAAAAGGGGTTTAAATGCTTTCTCAAAGCTAAGGCGGCTTGCAGGGGAGGTAGGTTCCTGGAACAAAAAATTAAAAGTGGCGTCCCTCGAGTTTTTAAACATTCATTTTCCAATGGGAGGCCATGTTTTCAAAAGCGCCGAGCATACCCTACTAAAAGCGCTAATTGTTTTTTGCTTGCATAGTGCTGACATCAGCATAGCGTTTGATTAAATTTCTAATTTGCACGCATCCCCCATCTAACATATATCTAAAAACGATCACATATCCAAGGCAACCGAAAGATGTGTCTACCTGCGACACGCCTAGATTCATTGTGATTGAAATAAGGCCACATCTGATTTGGAGTCTGTGACGAATAACACTCGCGAGAATAAGAATTAGGATATATCGCGTATATTACAACCCGGGCATTCATATCAACAAACGAATGTATAATTTGGTAAAAGCAATTGCAATTAATGATACAATACAATAATAATTAATTTTCTTAGTTTAGTCTCTAACAACCCCCATGACTCACGTCCGATGGTAGCAACCGACCCCTAGGCCAATGACCCTGACTATTGATTTGATCTGGATTGATTAATCGATGGTGCATCGGAATCGTCGTTTTTTTACAAAAATAATGACCGTCTTGAAAGTTTTTTGTATTTTTTAGAATAATTGTCGCATGATTCTAAAGTTCGAGGGAAAAGCGAGTTACTTCTTCCCTTTTATCATTTATATCCCGATGGAAGCCTACCTTCCCAAATTGTACCGAATTGTTCATATCAATGGCAGATCTCTTTATTCCAGAATTAATAAGTGTATTACCCTTTCGCTATGTAGAAATTAGATTTATTTTACACACCATTTTAAACGTTCAATGATATCGACGATAAGTATGTTTGTTGCTGATTGGCGCGAATTGGTCAGTCTATCTACAAGGCTGCTGATCTGATCAATAACCAATCGGTGAACAGTGCTCCACAAAAACCCAGTCGCGTGAATCCCGTTTTGCATTAATTTTAGCAGCTTTTATTACCCTCGTCGTTTACGGAAGTTACCGTGGCGATTAAAAGAGGCCCTGCCATACAAGTCCATCCGGTTGCAGAGTTCCCCCGAATCAATCCATCCTTCCTGTCGTGACATTTTCTTCCGGAATAGAACGTTTATTTCTGGTTTGAGGGAATAAATTGGTTGGGATATGCCGCGCATCGTGTCACCCCTGTCATATTTCGTGCAAGGGAGGGTTGTCTCTTTGCTAGAATAAAAGAGAATTGCCTTTTTGCAATCCTGTAATAAAAAATCGAATTCCCGTTCAAATTGGCTTAAACGGATTCCAGGCCCTTTTGCAAACGAGAATTTGGCCTCTGGGGTGAAGTTTTCTGCCAATTAAATGCTAAATCGTTTTTCGTGCCCACTGTGGATACCCTTGGAAATATTTTCCAAGTTACGGTCACCCCAGTGCCACACGAAGTGTTGGAAGTCGTCAGTGCATCATCCGTGACTCACAGGCTCCCGCAGCTACCCCCAGTCTCCCATTGCAGCCCGCATAACGCTCTTAGTTACCACAATCCACACTGTGCCCGCAACCATACATTGCTCGTGCTTGACTGGGAGATGCCAATTTTTAATATAAGTGAGCAGTGTTCAGGTTCTCATTCGCGGGAGTGCTTTGCTAAGGAACATTTTTAGAAAGCTACTTTTTCCCTACCCCCCATCAATTCAACTCTCTCCCACCAAACCCACCTACACGATGTGCACGCAAACCTACGCAAATTCGAAGTCCGTGAATAAATTAGCAAGGTTGGGGTCTGCACGCGATCACCGACCAATCGCGTAGAAGGTGGCCACAATTGGGCGGATTATGGCCACAGCAAGCTGCAGCTTCGTGGAGGATGTTTCCAGGAAGATTCTTGGGGAAAATATTTTTCCGGTGGTTGCGTCCCGAAGTCCACCACTTAGAAACCTTAAGCACCCCATAGGCCACACGTGGAAATCAGGTTGGTTCTGGAGAGACTAGGCCCGCCTCGTGTTTGCAAACCATTTTGGACATTGCCAACTCAATGCCGCGCGTCATTCCAAAACTGACACAAGACGAGGCATTTTAATGCAATGCCGAGACGTAGGCGAAATCTTCCCATGCGGCGTCAAGACGTTTTCTTCACTTACACTATCGGTTCGAAATATTTAAAAAGGCAGAATAATATATTCGAAACAATGTTCAGAAATCATCTAGCCTTGGCTAATCTGCGTGCTCACATCTTTTTCGTTCTCCAGACACTACTCGTGTTTAAAAGCACAGAAATCCCTGTGACACCTAATAATTGCGAAATGGCTTTGTCTAACGGCAGAATTAATTCGATTTAAAATGAAATGCAGTTTTAATCTCAAGTCGAGGAACGCAATTTCGGCGTTAATCCGCCCACGCTTGGATTAGGGGAAAATAGGGGACATTTTTTTCAATTAAGAAGTTTCGATATAGTTGGCGGGGGCCTTTGACTTTGTTCATTTTTAATTAATTTCGTCCATCATACCACAGTCGCACTCTTTTTGTCACATCCGTGTTAAAAATCGAAAGCGCTTTCCCCTTCAACTTGAATACTTGCACAGTAAATTGGAATTATGATCATGGAATTACAATGGAATCGATTTCAATATAGCAATCGAAATGGTGATGTTCAAAAGTTTATCCATTGGAACCTTATCCATGAGACACAATAAATCGAGCACTGAAAAGGCTGAAAAGGCTCTCCACCAATTTGTTTACCATTTGGGTGTATTTACCAAATTGCAAGGTTTGACTTTTTTTCAATTCGTGTTACAGTATAATTTCTCAATATCGCTTTTTAATGCCTAAAATTATTATCCCCTAGCAAAGTAGTCTAGCCATTTTCATTCCCTGGTTGTTTACACGCCTTTAACGCTTCTATTCAGTTGGCTCTGCGCCTATGCGTTGCAATTTATGCGTCCAGTCTATTGGTTGAAGGTGGCGGTATGGGATACTAAATTAACGGATACTATTCGTCAGGAAACCTGTTGTTTGTGCAGACACGTTTCATTTCGTCCACTAATCTAATTGTGTGGCACGGCAGCTGTGAATGGCTCAATCGGTTTCCCAAAAACCCTTAAAATACAATTTGATCTGTTTTATTTTCTGTAAAATATTCGGCAAACTTTTTAATTGGTTACCGCAGCCTAACGTGTTTTTTAAAGATCCCGCCATTTGTAACATATACCATCGGTGTCTATGTTTACAACCTGTTCGGTTCTCGTTTGATCTGTTACAGCAGACCAATTCGATTAAGTGTAAGGCCCAGGGCATTGGTCAATCGAGAACGACCATTTATATCGACCAGATTGTTCTTTCAGATTTAACTCCTAAATTCAAATTCATGTCTTGAAAACGGTTAAAAAAACAACTCGTATCCAAGTCGGTTATTGCGACTGTCAGCATTCTGAATCTGTTGTAAAATTTAGTTAAGCGAAGACGTGACCTTCTTCCTAGCTAATGTGTGTTGACGCCTCTGATTTATTCAAACAGAATTTAGAAATCCCCACGAATGCCGTTAATTAATGTTAATTTTCGTTTTCATGGGACGAGCCCCCAGAATTTGTCCAGAAACTGTTCTAGAAAGAATTAACAATCAAATGTATGCTTATCTTCGCCGTACAATATGTTGACTTTTGTGCCCTAATAATAGCGTTGGAACGAGATCATTTACAAAACGAGTTTCAGTAAACAGAATATAGTTGGAAAATGTAAAGGAAATAAACAAATCTTATAAAAAAATAAAAAAAACGATTTTGAAAGAATCCATAAATCGGACTATATTGTAACTCTCTGAAAAGTAATCTACAGCCGAATAACGGAATTAGCCCGCAATGTGGCAATTGTTTGGCATCAATTATGTTAAAAGCATATTCGATTCACCTGAAATTCGTTGCAGATTGTCACCCGTCAGGAGGCTATCAAGTCGATGGGTTGATATTTTATCTCCAGGCAAACACGAAACAGCTGATCTAATCTTTCCCGCTATTTTTAACCATATAACTTCCGGTTATCGAGTATCTTCTTCTTCTTTTTTCTCTATCAAAACAACCCACCTATTTCGACTCGAAACACTCAATGCTTTATCGAAATTATCAATGACACAGCTTCGCTTTCCCCATTGGCTAGGCACTGTCCCACCTCCCACGCAGCTTCTCGCAATCGATGACATCTTCCCGGGTGACAAGGAGCCTCCGAAACTCGAGCTCCTCCGCACCCACCTCTTCGGAGAGGGCAGACTCACCGAGAGGGCGGCCCTGAAAATCATTGAGGACACGGCAGCCATTCTCAAATCGGAGAACAATCTCATCGAAATTGAGGCTCCCGTGACCGGTACGCCTTTTTTTTTAATTGGACCCTTTTTCGCACGTGTGGGCGTCGGCGTTCATTGGTTGATTCAAATTGCGCTAATCGATGTGGTTTACGCCGGGTGCTTGTGGCTTTTACTTGTAACTTGTGGTATTTTTAAAAAAAATAATTATTCGTGCACGCACGACACGCTTATTTCGGGCGTAGTGATCGGTCAACTGTTTTTATGGTGTTTTTAATGGTCGATTCACCGAGTTACCGAGGTCATTTGTCTTACTAGCGGTTGAACCTGCTAATTGGACAATGTCGTTTCGCTAATGTCATTAGCATGAAGAGTCGTGAAAATAAGTTTTCAAACTGACGGCTCCAGCAGGCACTATTCGGCTTCTCTAGTCCCTCTGAAGGGACTTCCTGCAAGACGGCAGCTGGAGTGTAGGTGACGTTGAACAGAATCGCGATTCTAGCCATTGCATTCTGGAGTAGATATCCCCCTCTTCCTCCTCCTCCTCCTCCTCCTCCTCCTCCTCCTCCTCCTCCTCCTCCTCCTCCTCCTCCTCCTCCTCCTCCTCCTCCTCCTCCTCCTCCTCCTCCTCCTCTTCATCACCTCACTCAGCTCAAACTTCTCCTTCCCATTCTCCTCCTCATCAAGCCACCTCAACCAGCTCCAACTCATCTCCCACTACCCCCTCCAACCCCCCTCACCTCATCTAGCTCCAACCCATCCCCTCCTCCTCCTCTTCATCACCTCACTCAGCTCAAACTTCTCCTTCCCATTCTCCTCCTCATCAAGCCACCTCAACCAGCTCCAACTCATCTCCCACCACCCCCTCCAACCCCCCCTCACCTCATCTAGCTCCAACCCATCCCCTCCTCCTCCAATTCATCACCTCACCCAGCTCAAACTTCTCCTTCCCATTCTCCTCCTCATCAAGCCACCTCAACCAGCTCCAACTCATCTCCCACCACCCCCTCCAACCCCCCCTCACCTCATCTAGCTCCAACCCATCCCCTCCTCCTCCTCTTCATCACCTCACTCAGCTCAAACTTCTCCTTCCCATTCTCCTCCTCATCAAGCCACCTCAACCAGCTCCAACTCATCTCCCACCACCCCCTCCAACCCCCCCTCACCTCATCTAGCTCCAACCCATCCCCTCCTCCTCCAATTCATCACCTCACCCAGCTCAAACTTCTCCTTCCCATTCTCCTCCTCATCAAGCCACCTCAACCAGCTCCAACTCATCTCCCACCACCCCCTCCAACCCCCCCTCACCTCATCTAGCTCCAACCCATCCCCTCCTCCTCCAATTCATCACCTCACCCAGCTCAAACTTCTCCTTCCCATTCTCCTCCTCATCAAGCCACCTCAACCAGCTCCAACTCATCTCCCACCACCCCCTCCAACCCCCCCTCACCTCATCTAGCTCCAACCCATCCCCTCCTCCTCCTCCTCCTCTTTATCACCTCACCCAGCTCAAACTTCTCCTTCCCATTCTCCTCCTCATCAAGCCACCTCAACCAGCTCCAACTCATCTCCCACCACCCCCTCCAACCCCCCCTCACCTCATCTAGCTCCAACCCATCCCCTCCTCCTCCTCTTTATCACCTCACCCAGCTCAAACTTCTCCTTCCCATTCTCCTCCTCATCAAGCCACCTCAACCAGCTCCAACTCATCTCCCACCACCCCCTCCAACCCCCCCTCACCTCATCTAGCTCCAACCCATCCCCTCCTCCTCCAATTCATCACCTCACCCAGCTCAAACTTCTCCTTCCCATTCTCCTCCTCATCAAGCCACCTCAACCAGCTCCAACTCATCTCCCACCACCCCCTCCAACCCCCCCTCACCTCATCTAGCTCCAACCCATCCCCTCCTCCTCCTCTTTATCACCTCACCCAGCTCAAACGTCTCCTTCCCATTCACCTCCTCCCAATCCTCCTCTTCCATCACCATCACCACCTCATTCTCCTCCTCTTCTGTCTCCATCCTCCTATTGGGCGAATAATATATGGCCGCCATCATAGCAATGTCTGGTTGCCCTTTTGTAATCTTGTTTGTCGAGTACAGATTTTACCTTCGTGTAGGTATTTGTGTTTCTAATTTACCCAAAATCACCCGGATTTTGCGCAGATGCTGTCAAGAAACCACCCTCCCACCCTCCCTGCTTCCCCGGGTGTGTGTTAGTAACAATCAGCTGTCCGCCTACCTGCCCAGTTGATATCGATAAATGCGTTGTTATTGTCCAAAACAATCCGAACAATTTGGCCTTCAATCAAATTCTCCCCTACCTTTGCCGATTGCATTGTGCGCTCAAAAATTAACTAATTCACAATATTATCGCTAGTTTTAATAGTGATTGCTTTGGTTGGCCCCATGCGATTAAAAATTCATCCACTATTTGCAAGTTGAGTTCCTGGGGAAAAAATTCGAAAATTCCCTCCGTCCCTGGAGGGAGGCTTGCTCGGGTTTGATTGGGTAGTTTTTTTCCCCATTTTCTTCTTATTTGTCGTGGCTATCTCCTGAGAGAGGATGATCGGGCGCCCAGACTCGGCATGTTTTATCTATGGCGGCAGTGTCACGATGAATCTGTCGCAGATGCTGCTCTGGTTCTGGTGGTAGTAGAACAGAACTTCTTCATTCTCTCGCGGTAGGATGAACCGACTGCTGCTTCATGAATCTCGCGAATCTGTCGCAGTAGATTGTTGTCCAACGACGTAATTTGTTGACGGCTTTGGACTTACCTACCCTACTTACGTTCTTAATTACCCACCTCTCTGGATGCGACAACCTTGTCATCGTGACGGTGAAAGGCATCGGTTTAGAAGTTCCCTGTCTGGCTGGCGTGGAACGCGGCGGAATCACTGCAGCCGACGACTATGTTGTAGAAAGGTTGAGCGCTTCTCCGTGTCTGCACAGCGGCGTCTTATTTCATCCTTGGAGAGCTGGTGATTGAATGCCTTCAATCTCCCTGTTTCTTCGACACGCAATGGTCAGGTTTCGCAGCACTAGGTTGTGATTGGACGGGCTGTAGCCCGCGGGCTTTCTACGGCTAAGCGGCAGCACTGCGGTTGGTGGAATGCCTTTCCTTCGCTTGACTGTTCGGCAGGATAGAGCAGCCTCCTATCGGTTATGCCGTCCATGCATCTGGGATCAGCCACCTCAGGCTAACCGAGATACGGAATTCCCGCCCATCGAAGAGAGAGCAGTCTATTGAAAGCACTAGAAAGCACGGGAGCCAAAATTGGAAGAACAAAAATTCTGGTGTAGTAAGGCCCTTCACCAATTTTATATAAATTTATAAAATTAACCAATGTGTCCTTCTTTTAACGCTAATCCAAGCGTTGACTTAGTAACGCCGAAAATAGCGTTCCTTTACTTAAGATAGAAAATGGAAAGCCATTTGGCAATCATTAGGTATGACAGACATTTCTGTGTTTTTTAACACGAATTCCGCCTGGAGTATTGCAAAGATTTCAGCAGGTAGATTAGCCAAGTCCAGATGATTAATGTACACTTGTCTGAATGTATTATGCAGCACTGTTGGACATTGAGAACGTGTTGATAACGTCCACAGTTCCGACAGTTTTGCAGGCTGCTCTGATTTCCTTTAACAGGAAAAATAGTTTCCTTGACGCAACACAAACAAAGTGCAATTCACGCGATGTGATCGGCAAAATGTACTTCCGTAAGTGCCCCCCCACCACCAGCTCGTCCTTAATCCGACAACTCGTGCTCTGAATCGCATTAAACGGTCTTCTTTTTGATCAACGCACTGGTTGACGGTATCACAAAACCCCTCTAACCAAAGTGGAACTCCAGCGTCAAATCATCCCCCACTCCCGCCCTTATCCCCACAGTTACCGTTGCTCGTAACAACGCGGCAGCGGCGGCGGCAACCTAATTAATAACTCATTTCCATTGCCTAGACATGCCATTCCCACGGGTGTTCTTTCTACGACGTTAGGTTTTGAATGTAAATGTTGGCGTTTTCTGATTGGCTTTAGATACCTGTTCGGAGGGAGTTTGATTCCCGTTTGTCGGTAGCAGCTGGAGATGAGAGAAGCAGGTTTCAGCGACGACCGCAATCCCTGGTGGCATTCTATTGATACGACATGTGTAGCAATAGGCGGCCTGGTTTTACCTTCCACTGGTTGAGGACAAGCTAAAGTAATTGTCTTCATGAGCTGTGTTCAGGCTGGCAATGTAGCCTGTGCCATTGAGTTAGAATTGCAGCGCTACTTATAAACAATTAGGCCACGCGCGTTCAATAAAATCGATAAAAAACCAAATGGACGAATTAGAACGCCATAAACACAACGAACGGTTAAAGACGCACACGCCGGTGGTTTTGTACACTTGACAAGCAGGATTATTGTTGGGTGAATGAACGCACGATGAGCTAATCGGGCCCCTCTTCTGATCTCGGTAGCAGCGTTTGGTGACCGGCGACCATAGGTCGCTTTGCAATTCGTTGAAACACATTCTTGCCACGTCCCTTAATTAGTTTTTTCTCTTTTTAGTGTGTGGCGATATTCACGGCCAATTCTACGACCTCATGAAACTCCTTGAAGTTGGCGGCGACCCGGCAGCCACACAGTATCTCTTCATGGGGGATTATGTCGATCGGGGATGCTTCAGTATGGAGGTATGACTTCTTCTTCTTTGTCTTCTCCCCCTCCTTTTTATCGATTTATTTTTGCTCGGCCTCTTCTTCTTCTTCTTCCTCTTCTTTGTCGGAACTTTTGTGGCAATTTGGGATGGGCGAGTGTTAGATATCTGGATTTTGGATTCAGGGAAAGATTGCTGGAGAGGAGGTCGGTAAATGAAGCTTCTTCTGTCCCCCAGCAGCACTCTTCAGTCTGACTACAAAGTGGCGCCACACCAAATCGACATGTTAAATTGATTTCTGTGATCCACATTTTCCTAATCGCATGCGAATGAATAACTGGCGGCTATTTAGATTTTTTTAATTTTCGCATCACACCGCAGTTTGCAACCGAATCAGCTTTCCTTCTATTTTTAGTGTCTTTTGTACCTTTTCGCACTGAAAATGACCTATCCGCTGACCTTCTTTCTGCTTCGAGGCAACCACGAGTGTCGACATCTCACGGAATACTTCACATTTCGACAAGAATGTAAGTTGTATGGCGCCATTTTAACTCTATCCGCTCTATTTCTGAGAGGCAACCGAAGGAGGTTGCCGGTTGCGTCATCATCATAGTGAATTTGACCCGCCTGAGTTCCACTCGTGACCCCAGGGAGATGGCTGGATGGTTCTGGATGATGTCCACCTCTTTAAGTGGCACTAGAGACGCCACCACCACAGCCTCCATGGTTTATACACCATGGGCGGACTTAACTTTAAAAGATTCCCGAAATTGCGTCGTCTCTCATTCCTAGCTCGTCGTGGTTTCCAAAGCATTGTTGTCAACTCAACCGCGGTCGTTCGGGTTCTGACCTTTCGACCTCTTGTAGGGTCATCCACTCCCACGCCCGTAGGTTAGGATGTCTCAACACGTCCTTGTGAAGGTCATAATTGGCGGAGAAACCGGATTCACGGAGGTTTACCTGGGAGTTCAGGGGGTCTGTTAAATGGAATAGGAAAATGTTCATCCATTTTGTATTCACCGAGGCTGACTCTCGTGTCAAGCAGTGTATCGCCACAACTGAAGTCGGGATGAGAACCTCCTGAGCCGATTGGGGGAGAATGGTTGTCCAGATGCCGCTGAACCAACCAACCAACCAACGCATGACCCCACCTAGCAGCGCAGAACACTGTATTCGGCCTATTTGTAGGAGTCGAACACAGAGTCAGTCGCGAACGCAGTGGAGATACTACCAGGCTGCCATAATGTTTGATTCGTATTTTTTATTGTCATCATTCATATAATAGACGTTTCATAATTTTATTTTGAACCGTTTTTCACTTCCGCGCCCTCGTCAATTTACAAAATGCCCGGGCATTTCTAAATTGTCACTTTAAACAAAAAAAATGTCGGAAAAGGTCCGATTATCACGACTCTGACCTAAACGAGAACTGAAAATCCCCTATTCGAACTTGATAATCATAAAAACTCATGCAACATATTGCGAGAACACACAATGCAATCGCGCAATCTACGAGCAGATGTTCGAGTTCAGTTTGGTTTTAGAAAATCGTTTAACATGTCTTTGGTGCAATCAATTTAGTTTTTTTGTTCAAGTTAAACATGCCTGGTTTTCCTTGATCAAGACTTGAACGCCTTCAACCCCACTAAATCCATGTCTGAAATGTATCGTCAAGTGGTTAAAGCCAGCCGATGTCAATTTTTGGTTGAAACATTTAAATCGGGCAGTTGAAATCAGCACGACGTACAAATTTTGATGAAGAATTATTAAAATCGCTGGTTGAATCAGATCCTTGTTCAACCATCGAAAAATCATCGAAATCACCTAATTTAGTAGAATTCGTGTGTCGCACAAACCTTCCCAGGACAAAAAGGCGTGCTGTGAATAACGTGCTCTTCGTTATTGTCAAGATGGAGAATTCGTCTTTTTTACAACATTTGGGTACTTTGGACGATAATTGAATCGCTTACGAAAAAGGTAGTCGAAAAAAACAACGTCTCCAATTTTTTTTTTTAATGCGCGATTTCCTAGTTGTGCCTTCATTAGTTCACATTTCAAGGTCAATCAAGAGATATCATTTCGGACAACCATCGTTTTGTTGGTCTCTAATTACCGTCACTCAGCGTAACAGTTCCCTCTTTCTGCTCTACAAACGTCTTCGAAAAACGCTAAAATTCTGACACTGCGTCTCTGCTATGTCTGCAGTCTGAAGAAGTGGAAAACTATCTAGTGTTTACTTAAACTTAAAATGTCCAAACATCACCGTGAAACGAGCAGTTGTGGCTTTTTTTAGTTAGAGTGCGATTTGTGGATGTCTTAATGAGGGCGTGTATCGATCACTCGGTCAAATGGCTCGATTTTTGGCGCTCAGCATTTTCAAACGGTTACGGAAAAGTTTAGGCCAATGAAAAGAAGGAGGGTGTTTGCCCATAGTAACTACCGCTAATTTGTTCAATGAAATACCATTCTTTTATTTAACCGAAAACAGCACCATTTTAGCGAAAAGTCGTTTCAAGAATACTGTTTCATGCTTTCTGCGGAATTCAAAACGCTTGATCCTTATCAATCGGGACAACAAAAATAACAGAATTGCTCTCGAGAGGATTGAATTGGTGAAATCAACCTAGCTACCCGCAGTGCACTTTTATTCTGACAATTCAAGCTGTCGATGTCTGGCAAAATAGCCTAAATTTCTATTTGAGCAAGATGGTGCTTATTGGACAACCGAGGCGGATTAGCAGAGCAGTTTGAAGCGGTTGAAGCGGATCTCTGTCAGGCGAGAGTTGACAAAACAAAAACCCATCGTCTCAATCGGTTTGATATCTCCGTGTCTAGTGGGGGCAGCGTTTAAACACAAAGAATACATTCGACGCATTTTGTCGCGTGGGATTACGTTTTCGTGCCATTATTTATCATTCTCCTTGAAGATACGTGGACTGCTTCATGAGTGGCATTGTCGTCAAGAGTCCCGCGAATATGTTACAGGTGACGGCTTCTCAATCGCCACCCAGAGGTGTATAATCCGACAGAGAGGGATTCCGTGACCGAGATCATGCAGCCTGCAAAAATAATATCACTAACAATGCTGTTTACGAAAATAGTATTTTAGTTCCTGCTTCACTTGTTCGCGAGAAACTACAAATCGGGACAAATAAGGAATGACCGAATTGCGATATGCCGCCATTCTTGTGGGTATTGAACGATATAGTCTACGCGTTGGTCGAAGAGATTTACAAATGGATAAACTGGAATAGAGGGGACGGTAGGGGTCACTTAAAATACGAGCAGCTATTAGTGAACAACTATTGAAGTGGCGTTGAATGATAGTAAGAACATTTTAGGGGAACAGGTCTTAATGCGTTTTGAGCTTGCCCCAAGTAAACTGAACGGGCGAACTAAGAAACAGAGGCGACGGCATTTACGGAAGACGGCATCCACATGATCACTCCAGGATAACCAACGGTTGAAAATAGCGCGGAGGAATTTTGAGTGAATCGAGGGCCGGAATGTCACCATCTGTTCTCGGAGAAAACATATTGGAGACGCATTTTGATGCGTTCAGCGGAAGACAATTGGACTGCCACAGCGCAAGCTGTTAGGAATCCCCATACTTCCAGCGACAGCGGTTGCCAATATAGAGGGCCATAAAGGGGTTATTCTTTTACTTTCACGAATTACGGCGAAGTCTTTCACCAAAATACTCCTTTTTCTAATCATGAAACTCGCGAACAATGGCCTTGTTGGTGGACAGCCATTTCCCCATGAGAATCATCCTTTTTTACAAGGGGCGCGAACTTTGTAATTTTTGTAACGACTCAAAAGTCCCTCGCGTTGTGCCAAAATGTGGAGTTTTCGGTTTCCTAATTGCCACAAATCATGAGCCTCTCATTAGCATATTCAATTTTATTAATTCTATTGGTCCCTCGTTATCGTCACGAACCCGATTACATCTCTTTGTAGCCCAAATATGAAGGTTGCACAGCAATTAACCAATTTATTGCTCCATATGTTGTAACCGGTTTATGTATATGCCTCTAGAGCATTATGTATTCTAGGTGACACCCTAGATGGACCATTTTCCCCAAAATCTGCAATTTTATCCTTGTAGTATCTCGCAAATATTACAAACGCGGTTCATCACGCGAGAGACTGTTTGCTGAATGCTTGGATTTTATTCACCAACAACAAACCCCGCCCCTTAATGTTGTTTCATAAATAATAGATTTCTTCTTTAATTTAGAGGTCTTAAAATCACGAATTTTGCGTGTGTTTTGTGAGTGTAATTTGCCAGAATAACGTTTTGCAGAACACAATATGTTTACATAGTTCGATTCTCGGTGGACAATAGCCCTTTTACGCTGTGCTGGCTATTTTTAATCAATTGCATATCGATCAATTGTTGTTGCATTTTTTCAAATAATATTATTAATAATAAGTATATGCTTTATTAACGTCACGTAGCCCAACCTTCCAGCATTAAAATGATACAGGAAGTTACGATTACGCACAGAAGATTAATACGAATCAAGAAAATAATAACGAGTAGATGGATTTGCAATTAAAGCCCTGGCGAATATTAAGTATGGCAAATGAGTGATGGCGACGATTGATAAGCATGAGGCACAACATAATGATATTAATATTGCATTATGATAAAAAATTCATTGTTTTGTAACGGCTCTACGGATTGCTAGTCTGGAGTTCAATATTTATTTTTTATTCACAATTTTTTTAAAGAAATTCAAAAGGCACTATGCACTGGCATTACCACTGATAATTCAATGGCCTCTTGTTTAAATGGATGGTCGATAAATTTCCAATGGCATGGTAGCAGAGCGCTGACTATTCTCCCAGTGTCGGTATCATGCTGTTGTTTTTATGCTGAAATTAAGCCGTTTTATTCTCGTATGTCTGGTAAACGAATAATTGACCAATTTCCAACTGTCCGGCTCGGCATGAAGCCTGTTTATCCTCCAGAAGACGACGTTTGCACAAATCAATTGGCCTGAAGTTTACGTTGGAACCGTGTTGGAACGTGTTGTTTAAAGTTTGCGATTCGTACTTTTCCGGCTTTGTTGATAGTCATATACTGGCCGTTGAGCCCATGCTATTTGTGCGATAAATTAAACGTAGCTTTACGTTGATTGGTTACCGGTTTTTGCTCGACGACAGTCGATTGGCCAATCCGCTTGTCTTCGTGGCTGACTTGAAATCGTTTTTTGTCACGAAGCTCTCCTTTGTCGCCATATGGGCCAGAAATGTTCCGGAATAAAATATTTTTCTGGTTTTCAAGTTCCACGTTGCTACACTCGCCGCCATAAAGCAGACGTAACACGTCGCTATGAAAATTCTCGGGGATATGTCCCCAGTTCTTGACCTGGGATTCGAACAGACGGGTTTAACCGGGCTCAGTTCGCGGGAGGCCAAACACCCGGCCCTTATGCCTAGAAAGATGTCGACAGAAGAGGAGATCTCCTACTCCACGATTCAATGGTCAGAGGGGCGTTTGCGTTCAACCACCTTGACCCCTGTCAATGTGATAGCGGTTAAATGTCGGGCGGCGTTGCCACAGCAACCAAGACTCTTCCCTAACGTCGTGAAATTCGTGAAGTGGACGCAGAGTATTGCCAAGAACCGTAGGGAGGGGTTGGCGGGGTCAGCTAATTAAACCTGACGAACCTTCACCGTTTGCGATCCGGGGTTGGCCGGCACTTCACCCATGGGCTTATCGCCCTTTTGATGGATCACCTCAGCGAAAATTCACGCCAAGGTTTTGTATATTGACCGCGATTGGCCTTGGTATCTGGAGTTCAAGTGGTTCGGAGACGCTTGTAACACATCTCGACTCCCATCTTCCATCGATTCCGACATCACAGTAGACAGGGAAGGTGCAAACATGGGCGCTACTGGTCTCCCTCGGACACTTTACCATAGTGAATCCGAGAAGTTCCCGACTATCCTCTTAACAAGTGGATAGGGGACTTGTGGTTTCCCTCTGTGTTCAAAAGCCGTGTGGCGGAGGTGTGGCCTTCATCTGAAACTAAACAATTAAAAGCAACATCCTCATGTAGCCACATAAACGACTGACGACACAGAAGGCGCCAATATCTCCCACTTTTCCTCCACCCTATCCTTCTCATCTTCCTACCCCTCCTCCACCTCCTCCTCCTCCTCCTCCTCCTCCTCCTCCTTGATAAGACAAAATGGGACCAATTTAGTGAAAGGCGTTTCGTGTTATGATGTACGCCTCTATTAATAATGAGTTTCATTAGAACAATTAAACAATGCGATGGATTTCCTTAGTTGAATAACCGTGTTGTTTAAACTACAACAATACAAATTGCGACTTGGTCTCTTAGTTACCGCTGTGTCATCATTTTCTTTGGTGCGACTATCCCCTGCGATCCGAGGTCTGGTCGGGCCTGAATTTTGTCCGTTTCAGACTCCAACGATGTACTTCTCGGACGAGCTGATAATCCATGTCTTCTTTGACCAATCCTATCCACGCTGTCGTCACTCTGCGGCCTTTATAGGCTCGCTTCAATTATCTTAATCGCAATGTCCGCGCCAGAAGTGCATTTCACACACCATATGAGCACCTCATGTTATCACGATCGTCATGACAACTAGAGCAGTCCAATATCAGCACGCTATCAACCGCTTGTCAAACAGCTCCCCGGTGTTTCTGACAAGGCGCACGTTTTCCAGAACCACCAAAACAGCATAACTGATCGACGCCGTTTTTCCGTCTTGCTGTCCTTTAGGTCGTCTGAAGTACACGGACGCCGTCTACGACGCGTGTATGGAGGCCTTCGACTGTCTCCCGCTGGCAGCTCTAATCAATCAGCAGTTTCTGTGTGTCCATGGAGGCCTTTCCCCTGAGGTCCACACGCTCAACGACATCAAGAAGGTAGGCTGTCGGAAACGCCCTCTCAATTACTGAACTTTACTCATGAGTGTTTAGAGGCATTATGGACCAATAAGAATTAAGTTTGAACTTCTCAAAGCCATACTCCATAATCATACGAAACATGCAGCGGGCTTTAGGTATTTCCAGCCCTGGTTAGTGGGGCTTCTATTTCAGTTATATCACCTAAGGCTCTATAGTACTTTGAGGTACACTTAGCGTGGTTATGGCAGTGAATAAAATGCATCAAATTAGTCATTGCGGCCAAATTACCGAATGGCCTTGTGGTAATGCGCGGTATTCGATAATTGCCGCGCTTTTATTGGGGATGTCGCGTATTTCAAGCATCAATCAAACTCGTAAGTAGTAGCATTCTAACAATCACATTTCACGTACAAACAAAGCTATCATTTTGTTACGACAATCTCAGGGAGTATTTTTTTTCGATTGGTCAGTTCAAATCATGCGAATCAACAAACGACCCAAGGTGTGGATGAATACAATTTTGCTAATTATCTCAACAATTATTGGAGTTCGAGCAGGTCTGTTTAACCGTGACTCACCAGCCAGTGACATTGAAGAGAAGATAAGACAACAGATTTGACCAGAACAGTCTCCTTTACTAACAGGCATTGGGGACAGTAAGGCCATTCGTCCAATGAGAGAGTGTGAGGAATTAGTCGCTCAATCGGTTTAGTGTGGAGGAGATGGTGACCTTTTACCCCTACGTGGTTGAATTTACTTTCAGGGATTCAAGGAAGGGCATTAATACAATAAGATTTTTTTGCGGAACCAAAACGGCTACACTCCCAGATGCGAAAACGCCGACAAGGTGCGTAGGCGCAACATCAGCGTCGCCGTAATCTGGAAATGAACTGTGATTGATTACCACTCAGCCACAGAGTCAATTGGTTTCGAAACTACTTGAACTATTCTAATTGCAATTTGCGGAGCGGATATAAACCACGACGTGCGCTAATTCACATCTATAAGTATTATTTTCCCAAACGCTGCAATTATGTGCCCACCTAATTTTTGTAAATTTCACCGGCGATTGAGAAATTAAATCCTCCCTTCTGCCTTCAATTATTTTTTCTACAGTAATTCCCACCCAAACCCCCTCATACAGCAAGCCCATCATTCCGCATTACCCAAGATTTTTCGTTTACCTAAACAGGTCGCCCAAATGTTTCGGCGCCTACAATTAGTGCCGAAACCCCGCCAATGAGAAGACAACAAAGCAAAGCGAAGTATTCTAGTTGTTATTCCTACGTTGTTTATGGGCACCCGGTTCGTTGTTGACAAGGTTTTGGCCAATTAAAATGGTAGGCGAATGGGAATGCGACAAGCGGCAAAAACGGTGCCCAATGGGATGTTAGGAAGATATGACGAATACGCACACGAATTAGGAAGAAACTGGTGATGTACGCCAGCTGCATTAGCGAAATCATTCGAATAATCAAATATATGATTAACTATGAAAACGGACTCAACCTGTCTGATCAACAAACTTCAGGCCACGCAAACCACGAGGTAACAATATACAGACATCCACGAAAGCCCTTGATGCGGTAGTAAAACACGCAACTTTTAAGAAACGGCCTGGATTTTTTTAGAAGGCGACCGTCGTCAGCATGCCCTGGTTAGCGCCCGAGTTGTCAAGGTCATAATTCTGGCCAGCTGGGGACGAATAAGACATGTTACTTGGCCGTTATAACAGCGAAATTCCCGTAACTGTCACCCAATCAATAAATTCAGGTGATCCGCGTATTTTGATTCGTGAAAATAAGTGACACGTTTTTTTTATATTTTGAGGCAAGAGCAATACAACAAGTACAAAAGACGTCCCCGTCTCTGTGTTTTCTTGTTTTTTTTTATAACAATCAAGGCTACTGGGCCAAAAATTGTCCGCATCAAATGCCCAGCACATTGGTGAACTATAAATCCCACCAATTAACTCTGTTCGCGGTTTCCATGGTCGAAAAATCTCCAGAATCCAGGATAATTATGGTTGATTCGAAAGAATACTTGGGAAATGTGGGGGAACGACTAGGATGTTTGTCGTTAGCGTCGGATGAATATTTTTTTATTGGCTCGGATCCCACGTAAAACAGTCGAATAAACGATATATATCCTCTACTGGCCAATGCGTCCGGACCAATCCTCAAACGTCGAGAAAAGTCTAGACTTTTCCTTAACCAGGCGTTTTAATTCGCTACTAATATGTCGCCGAAAGATCTTTTGAAACAAACCCCTGCGTTTAGAAAAGTGGAGAAGTTGATTTGATCTCGATATATTTTTGACTTGTTATTCGACAAAAAACTCAATTGAAACTCAGTTGAAACCGATTAATAAATTCATTTAGCATTTCGTTCCACCCTGAAAATGTTTAGTTAGTCTCAAATTTTATAGGCGTGACAAATATTTTCTTACAGGTACCATTTATAAAGGGCTACGCCCATAAAAAAAGCTTAACACACAATACTTCATTTAAAATGGCAATCGTATTTTTCTACGGCATTTTTTTAAATCTAATTTGCTTAATTCTGGCTAAATTTAAACAAACAATGAAATAGTCCCTACAATATATTAAAATGTTTTATAATAAGTATTGGTTGTACCGGCAGAATGCACCATTATAAATTTGTATCTGTCCTTCTTATGCATGAATTTGCTAGAATGATAAATCGATTTTTCTTTTAAATTATCGATTATCGATTTTTAGTTGCACGATTTTCAAATGTCAATTACACCACGAAAATTAGTTATGCTCGATTTGAATACTCTAGGCGTCGCCTGGTAGATTTAATTTCAATTAATTATGGATTTTATCCTAATTTTAATTGATTTAAAATCATGCCGCGATTGCGCGTTTGGCAACCTTTGTATACTGCTTGGGTCTATTCCGGCTTTTATGTTTAATAATAATAATTGTAGTGTCTTTATTGAGGTCACGAGGACCAAAACTTTCAGCAGTTAAAAGAGGCAGTATAACAAGTATTAGATGTGAAAATTGTCTTTTAGTTCCTGTTTCACCTGCTCTGGTGAAACTAAAAATCGGAACAAATAGGGAATGACCGAATTGCGATATGCCACCGTTCTTGTTGGTATTGAGCGGTATAGTCTACGCATTGGTCGAAGAGATTTACATTCAGATAAACTGGGATAGAGGGGATGGGAGGGGTCACTTAAAATACGAGTAGTTAACTTAGTCTTGTTGTAAATTGTAATTCTTAAAGTTGCAGTCTTCGCAACCTTTTTAAAGCAAATGCTGTTATTCGTATTAAACCCTCGAAATAATATAGTTGAACGCGGCGCGACCAAGAATGGTTCGGATAAACAATAAATAAAATCACATACGGTGTTTTCTTCAGATGGACCGTTTCCGAGAGCCCCCGACACACGGCCCCATGTGTGACCTCCTCTGGTCTGACCCCTGCGAGGACTTTGGACAAGAGCGGAACAGCAATCACTTCTCACAGAACTCTGTCCGCGGTTGCTCCTTCTTCTACTCCTACGCGGCGGTCTGCGCCTTTTTGCAGGCCAACAACCTCCTCTGTCTTATCAGAGCACACGAGGCCCAAGACGCCGGGTAGGTTCTCCTCTTACTCTCTGTCGATGCCCACTTAGTTGGAGGGTCTGGAATTTGTGAGAATTCGGGTCTCCATGCTACGCCGACCCTGGTTTGCTGATGTGGAGAGGTTTCAGTTGAAACGTTTCGTTGAGTGGGGGGGGTTTGGGGTGCAATTATCTTTGCTGTTTTCACTATTCACCGGTTGTTGGTTTCAGTTTGACCCACCCTGTCATTTGTGGGGTGTAATTACCCACCAGGTAATAGTAGTATTAGTGGTAGTATTGAAAGCAGTAGTCGTAGTGGTAGCAGTATTCGTGGTAGCCGTAGTGGTTATAGCAGGCGTAGTGGTGGTTGCATTAGTAACGATGGAAGTAGAAGCAGAAGTCGCACCAAAAGTGGTTTTCTTAATGATAGTAGTAGCCTTAGTGGTAGCTTTCGTGGTATTCGTGGTGGTTTCGAACATAAATTGGCCAGTAATCGATCCATATCAACATCAAGTCGGGCATGTCAAGAAAAACAAAATGCCGTCAGTAAAAAGGCCCTGCACCAAACTTTGAATAATTTTAGGCTGCTTTTACGGATTTTTTAGGAGCTCTTTTTAACTAGCGGTAGCTTCAGTTCCAGACTTTAGGGTTTCACAGGATGCCTATTTTTTCACGATCATCACAAATCCTCCTGGAAAGTCAAGAAAAAGGTGGTTACAACATGGCGGTGCCGGCGTCTGTGAAAATGCCCTCTACCAAAGTTGGGAAATTGTACGGGTTTCCTTGGTTTGGTCAAAATTGTGTTTAAAGAGTTAGATTGTTTATTTGAACCACGTTTTTGGTCGCAAGAGTTTTCACCCAGATCACAATTCCCACACTTCCTTTCCTTCTCCGTTCTTGTGTCCATCTTGCATGCATTCAGTGTGAAAAAGCAGTTTTATAACCCTCTTTTCCGCCAAACTAAACATGTCTTTTCAACCCCTTTCCGCCGTGTGCCGGAAACCGTTCCAAAGCTCGGAGAAATTAACTAGAAATAGTAATGCCTTCATTTTTGGCGGAAACCGCAATCTTTCCACCTTTCGCCAACCCTGGAAGGTTTTTAGTGTTTATGAAACTGGTGACGCCATCTGCACACTATTCCCAAGGGTCTTCCTCTAAGTAGGCCAACTATTATTACCTTTTTGGAACTCAGTCGCCATACAATGTCGTAGGTTTGGAAGTTTTCATGACGTGTATGATATTTTAAATAATAATTCCGAAAAATGTTCATGAATCATCATCGGTTTCATGCATCGGTTGGTTTTTGTGTTAAAAATAACCAAACGTTCCCTCGTACAAATGATTTTGTTAGTGACTTTGTATAACGGTATATTCATATAGATTTACAAACACAAACGCTGCTGGAATCTGAAGCGGATTAATGATTTTTTGGATCCTAATCCGCCTAATGCGCCAATTTCAAAGTTTAGATAAAATTGGTAGAGGGCCTTTTTACGGCCGGCAAATATTTTCTTCTAATTTTGATTCACGCCAAGTTTGAATGCATATGATTGGTGCTCAGTTGTATCGTTTTCTATTCTATCTTATTCGCCATTTTATTTAATCACTACAACCGGAAGCATGAAATATGAAAAGTTTAAAGAAGTTGGATCTTAATTTCCTATACAAATAGACTGGAGAGAGTTGTTAATCTGTCCTGGCACTAAATAAATTACTTGCATATTGAGGAGCGACCTCAGCAACGAGTGCATTCCGTTTATCTGTCATCATACGGGTTTCCTGTTCAGACGCAATATGCACATCTAGACTACATTTCGTCACTTCCGCCAATGCCAATTGGTCGACGGACAATTGTGCAAGCAACCGCTGTCCTGACACCAATGCCATTCGTATTATTGGTGTACTAGAACACAGGAACCAGATCGTATAAAATATCAGTTACACAATAAAAAATCAACAAAAACAAAAATGGGTTAAAACATGATCGTGACGGGCGTAAAATGGTCCTCCACCAACACGGTTGAATATTCTCTCGAGATTTGAATATTTTGGAAATAACCACATGAAAATAGCCTATATCCGGGGCTATTATGGTTTAATTTAGTTGTATCATCGCTAAATGAATTTAGCGTTTTGGCAATTGTGTTATCGAGAGTTTTCGTACACGAAAAACCCAATTAGGTTATAATTAGCTGATTTAAAAGCACAAACGCATTTAGTTGATTAAAACAAACTAGTTGCTCAAATTAAAGAGCAGTCGACGTGAAGGATATTGTGGTTGTTTTCCAATTTACATTTATTAGATCGAATCCGAGGCGAAATATAATTGTATAGGATAAAAATTGAATTGTACTAAACTGAACAGGAGTCTTCAACCTTGGCTTGTAGCTGTCAAACCGTTCATTCATATAAAGAATATTAATGTTATCATGATTTCGTAACAAGGAATAAAATGATCGTTGGAACAAAAGAAGTGATTGGAATTTATGGAGCTTGGGGAATTTTGCACTCTTTCCAGAAATGTCTGAATCATTCGCTAATAAAGTATTAAAACTGGACAAAAAATAAATGGCTGATTTGAGTTGAGGTTTTCCATCAAAGAAGGTATATCTGTAGATAGGCATACAGGTCGATTGATTGGACTCGGGTCAACCACGCTTTGCAATGAGGTCTGATTTAGTGTTAGACATTGGTTGGAGGATTCCTCTACGGATTCCAACCAATGAAAATCAAGGAATTTCGCATATTATTAGTATTTGGGGCATATTGTTCACCAGATTACACTTCATTGTGGTGTCGCTGCAGTTGCAATATTCGTTCACATATTGTCTGGAATTGCGCGTCTTGACTGCGAGGGAAAACCAACTGTTGCCTGCTGCTGTCAATTTGCAGCCAATTAGAATGAGCTCATACCAGTTTGTATTCATACAATAGCTACTTTACCACACAATTCGGAAACATATTTTGGATAAAAAATATTTCCCTTAATTGGCTTGGTGAATTCCCAAGGCGTGGATATACAATCACCTTCGAACTATAACGTGACAACAATTTCGAATTTTGTATCGATCTGGAATATCGATTTCATGTTAGCTGTCTTCGTTAAATAACCAATAGCAACAGCACGACAAAAACATTATATTTTTTTCGGGAATTAAGGAAGGACGGAAAATTCGAATATCAAATACGCCCTGGCGATTTAATCGAAGAAAATCAAACCAATGTTAGGTTTTTAGGTGTGGAGTTAGGGCAAGGAGTTCGATTGGGTAGAGGCTGCAAAATGCAGAAATGTTTCAGATATAGTGATGCCCAGAACACCGGTCACGCAGAAATAACGCCCGTCTTACAATAGACGAAGAAGACGGCGAATTCAGACTTTGCGCGCATCTCAGTCGCACGATTGACTAAATTGCTTCATTCGTATTATTTAGTGAACAAATAAAAATAATAATGAGGGATTGGAAATAGAGACCGGTTGGTTTAGCAACAGTTATGATCACCGAGGTCTCTCCAATAACGAATCCAGTCAAACACACGAGGCAAACATCGACACCCACCGTTTTCGGGACTTGTGTTTCTGGGGAAAGGCTCCCTCCTCCCAAACCCCTCGCCACGGCAAGGTCACCCGACAAGAGCGGAAACGTCCGGATCACATTCTTCTTTTTTGTCAACCCCATGTAATTGGATGATTGAGGCAACGAGGACCCAGATTAACGGGATTAAACGCTACAAATAATGGGAGTGGGGGGGAATGAGAGACGGACTAGTTTAAACGAAAAATTGCTTCACTTCCGGTGGTTCCTTTTGTTGTCGTTTATAATAAGTTCGGCGCCGTGATAACAGCTTCAAGGTCAAATCGAATCAGTACTTGGGAGGCTACATTTCCAGAAAGGCATATTAAAGTCCCCCATTACATGGTCGCCGGCTATTGGGGGACAATTGGAATCGATAGATCACCTGGCTCTGATAAAGAAAACATAAATGGGAATGACCGCGATAAGGATGCGAAACAGACGACTGACACTACCCGCAATAAAGTTAATAGTCGCTTTCATTAGACAAAGGAAGCAGGAAGGTTAGTCAGGCGACGCCTCTAATTAGAAAATACTAAATGTTCCTTAACATGAACAAAACAGCGTTTTATCCTCGCGACACAGTCCAAATGCGTTGATTGGAGAAAACTATAAGTGAGAAATTATATTGGTTTCAAATCTCACGTGCAGTTGCTAATGCGTTGAGGTTGCATTGGTGACATTGGGTAGCACAATTAAACAACGGTCATTATTTTTGCAGCAACCGTCACTTATTTTAAACGGTCGCCATCGTTGCCCAATACCCTTTAGTGTCGTATTAAATTCTTCACACTACGCAGTGCTAAATATAGCTGCGAAATTCTTTTCTTGCCTTAAATGGTACATGTATCCATTGTGCTAGCGGGCATCCATGCAGACACAATCGCGAGGCGCTATTTGCAGTCTATTGGCAGTCACTGCACACCAAAAGTCTTTGTCGCCAAAAGGTCTGGTTTTAATATTAATTTGGTCATGTGCACACCGTTTTTAATAACCTCCTCATCCTCGACTAAGATTAACGTTTTCAAGGTCATTGAACCGTTTCGCATGAGCTTTAATCATTCCCTTTTGCGTCCGCGTTCCAAACAATTGACTAGTCTCTTTTACCTATACGGTTGCTGAGACTGGTTATCAACACAAGCGATCAATTTCATCGAGAGATAACTTTTTATGGCCCCACGACTTCTCTAACGCGTAAATGTTCATATATTTACCTCTTAATTGCAGACGAAATTCACCACATTGTCGGTAGAAGTTGTCTGGTGTTTTGTGCGCCTATCTCCTTCTAGAGGATGAGTCGGCTTCTTTGATGGCATTTACACGACGGTAGCGACGTGCGTAGCAACGTGCACCACCCGAAAAATAGGAAGCTGAAGTTGCCTGCATCAGGCAACACTTGAACAGCACAAGAGCCATACGTGGAACCGTTTCCGGGAGGGGGTACCATGAAGGAGAAGTAAATTTGAAGAAAGATGGAAAAGACAGGATGGCGAACGATGGAGAAGAATGTGGTAGAATTGATGCAAGAACAAAGTGAGGTGTTCGAAGAAGATGAGGTAGAAAGGAAGGAGAAGAAGAAGAAGAAGAAACGCGGTTTCCACCATCCGAAGGCCCCGGAGACAGGTTTGACCCTCATGTCACGCAGTTTCCGACTGCGGCCACACGCAAATACTTGGTGCCACAGGTGGGAGTGTAGGGCCATCTGCGGACCAATGACCGGGACGGTACCATGATTCACACGATGGACCTCGTTGAAACACTCTGCGATTGGCTGTCGTGCAGTTTCAAGATTCCTAAACACGAAAGCTTCCTGTGGGTGACTCTGGGTTGGTGTTTTCGTGCCACGATAATCAAGCTCGGTATCCCCAGTTGCTATAAGTCACCACCGACCCAGCGCCAATTTGCCTGCACCAATCCCAGGTTGCCCTTTTCTCTTCATCTGTGTTGCCTCGTTTTTAGGTATCGAATGTACCGCAAAAGCCAGCAGACCGGTTTCCCCGCCCTTATCACCATCTTCTCGGCTCCAAATTATCTCGATGTCTACAACAACAAAGGTATGTTCACCCACCCTCCCTAAAACCCACCAATAGCATTTCAGCCCGGACAGATGGGGCCCCAACCAGTACGGGAAAGTGCGCTAAAATTGAGGAGGACTGTTGTCTGTATTTGTCTATGGATCCATTAGAGCTTAACTGGGGTCGTCTTGCGAGGAGGATCCATGACAGCGGGGTGAGTGAACGTGTGTGGGTGTGGAGGATCCACGATAGCGGCGTGGGTAACTGGGGTCGTCATGCGAGGAGGATTCATGTCAGCTGCTTGGTGTGTCATTACGTGAATGAAGGGCTATTCATTGACCTGTCGGTACACCTGACAGTCCACTTTCTCCCATTGCAGCTGCCATTCTCAAGTATGAAAACAACGTAATGAACATTCGTCAGTTCAATTGCTCACCCCATCCCTACTGGCTTCCGAATTTTATGGACGTTTTTACCTGGTCCCTCCCCTTTGTCGGCGAGAAAGGTAAGAAAATGGACTCTCGAATGTTCGAGGCTTCCTTCTTCAACGTGATTGGTCGGTGCCAGCTTGTTGCATCGATTATATTTTGTGTGTGCATATCGTGTATTTTGGGGGCGAAATGGAAGGGGGTTGTATAAACTGAACGTGGGACTCCCGGGAACGAGAAAGAAGTATGATTGATAACACTGGGCACAACTCACTTATGCTTCGCATTCGAATGTGTCAGTTAATCCGGTCATTCGCGTAAACACAAGTAGTGCATAATTGCGTGCCAAATAAGGGCTTTAATTACAATGTATGCAATGGGGGCTGCAATGAGAGGCTGGGCTTGGCGGTGGGCACATCACCAGTCCGGCTTGTCGGGTGTCGAAATCCTCCTTTCTTCTAATTTATCTACTGCATCTTCTTTTCCTCCTCCTCCTCCTCCTCCTCCTCCTCCTCCTCCTCCTCCTCCTCCTCCTCCTCCTCCTCCTCCTCCTCCTCCCTCCTCCTCCTCCTCCTCCTCCTCCTCCTCCTCCTCCTCTCCTCCTCCTCCTCCTCCTTCTTCTTCTTCTTCTTCTTCTTCTTCTCCTCCTGCTCCTGCTCCTCCTGCTCCTTCTGCTCCTGCTCCTTCTCCTCCTCTTCTTGCAACACTACCATCACCTATTTCTCTTTCTCCTCCACTTAATTTCCCTCTACTTCCACCTCCTCCTTTCGACCAGTCTGAGTTGGATGATGTTGCAGCGCCCACTTCCAGCACCTCATCGGGTTCCACTGTGGATGGGGTCTTTCAAGCAATAGTTTATGTTTTCAAATTTAAAATAAACATTCACAAAATATAATTTTCCTTCATATATGGTGAACCCTCTGCTGGATATATCAATAAAAAGATGATGCTAATTGTCCATTAAAATGTTTGGTTTACATAACTTTGAAAAGGAAAATCGAACTTGAAAGACTTTGTTTGAATCGTTGGGACAATACGAAGTTGCCCTGGAAATACCACAAAATGGCCGTGACATTTTTCCTAATGTCTATCGCTGAATCCCTAGTCATGTTCGAAAATCGCCTTGTCCAAAATGAGAGTGGGCACGATGGTGAACCACAAACTTTTAATTTAATTGATAGTTATTTATTCATTGAAACGGTGGTTCGTGTCCAAACAGGACAGAAAACGCCGACCCCATAAGCTTAGGCGCAACGCCTGCGCCGACTTTTATCCAAGGTCAAATTATAATTATTTTTCACGAGCTATCAGCACTTCCACGCCTCAACCCAAATCTATTGGCTGACGATTAATTCGCGCGCACACGTGGGGAAGGCGGTTGTCGATTCCCTTTAAGGTCAGCATGCGGTCATGCCAAGTCTCCGCTGATATTGACCGCCGACTGTGCAGTCTCCTTGTTTATAAATTCAATGAAAAGACAGAATAGGTCGAATGAAATGCAACTGGTCTAAAGGTCCTATTTTTTGCAACGACTCAGCAGCGGCTGCTATGGGTGACCGATAATCTGCTTGTCTCGACAACGGATGATATTGGTGCCTTTTTTATACATTTCGCGTGAAATCACTCTTTTTTTGTCGCCAAATTTCTAATCCCTCTCCCATCCAGAAAAATGGTGCTGTGTTTCTCTATTTGTGCGAAGGAGACATTGTTCTTTCTAAGAATATTTTGATTGTCTCTTTCTTTCGTTTATCAATCACGCTTAGCAACCACCACCCCCACCCACCTGTCCAAGTGGAAATCATTTCGCATTAAGCGAAGACAATACCGTTTAATTTCCAGAGAGACAGACGGCTGCCTACCTGTCGCTATTCGCTGATTGGTGTAGAAATTGATTGACGATCCGTTCTATCTTGTTTTAGTTACTGAAATGCTCGTCAGTGTACTCAATATTTGCTCATCTGATGAACTTTTTACAGACGAGACTGAAGATGACAGTAAGTTTTGTGTCTGTTTTTATCATCTGATTGCACCCTACAAACCCACTCATAATCTCCTCCCCTCCACCTCCCTCTCCTGCTACGTTTTTACGGTAAACTGTAAACAGATAACCGTTCTGCCTGATTGAATGTTCTTTTTTATTTAATTCAGCCAGCGTCAATGTCCGGAAAGATGTAATCAAGGGCAAAATTCGTGCAATCGGGAAGATGGCGCGTGTTTTCACACTTTTGCGGTACGTCGCCTTTTCTGCGTTCACTCTAGTGGCGGAGAATGATATATCCCCTTTTTTTAAAAACCGATTACGATGCTCCAGTTTTGGTTCTACCCTTTGAGGTACTTTCAATCCTGCTAGTCATTGAAAATTTGGGTCCGAGATCGTTCGCGCTTCCAGTTTACGTTTGTAATAGTGGCCGGGGTCAGTTAGTTGTTTTATATCTTTAAAAAAGTATTCCAAATGTCGACAAGCCGCCTAGGCGCAACGTTTCGAGGGCGCTTGTCTATTTCTCGGTTGCTTTTGACCTTGTGGACGGTGATTGTGATACCTGGGATCTTACTGAGGCTGTAGTGACCTTAAATTATGTGTTTATTTATGTCCCACGCATGATATCCATTATACTGGCACCCCATTGGCTAACGCACACCACACCGCATGCTGTGGCCTTTACGTGGATAAATTAAGACAATATCGACGACACTTGGCCACGACACACCCCACGTGTGTCTAGACAGAACTCGCGACAACAGGCGCTAGTCCCAGGTCGGGCCCTAACTATTGTTTGAATAATAAACAATATTATTCATTCCCACCCTTCATCTTTGGCCATCGTGCCATTCTGATTTTTGGGCCACGAATTCTTCGAATTACGATAAGGCGTCCGCGTTTGACACATTCCCCAAACCTCGTTAAACCGGCACGATCTCGCATGAAGTCGATCGTCAAGGATGTGTAAAATGTGAGCAGGGAGAATATTTGTGTTAGTAGTACATAGATTAAATTACGTGTGAACGATATAACCGCAATCAATTTGATCAAGACGGTTTGTTTGAAGTGTGCAAAAAGCTATCAAGGGCGTGCACCCAGACAAGTATGAAGGACACGCCATTTATTATCCTGCTCATATCATTTTGGATTTCCATTTTATTAGATTTTGTAGCATTTCTTGTATTTTAGTTTGAATGTAAATGAACGTTTTTTTAGTATTTCGAGTCGGTAAATTTAAAATGTTCTTCTTGTTGGCATAAATTAGGGATTAAACAAAGGGGCCTTAATATTATTTTGGAATTCGAATGGGCACACGAACTCAGCTCATCTACATATCGATTTTGTCGATCCTTTTCAGCTGACCAATGAGAAGGGGCCCTCGTGAAATATCTATTTCCCCATTTAAATAGACCATTTATCTATATAAAAACGTACAGGCTACAATTTCATTCGTTTATGGAACGGAAGTTTTAATTGCTAAAAATACATCGTCTCAAAACGATTATGTTGATTACTTTGTGGCTCTTATAATAGCTTATACATATTTTACATTTTTAGCGAAGAGAACGAAAGTGTCCTGGAACTAAAGGGACTCACACCCAACGGAATGTTGCCAATCGGTCTACTCTCAGAGGGACGCGAAACCCTAAAACAATGTGGGTCTATAGCCTTGTTTGGGCATTTGTTTACCTTCATACGTTGAGGCTGAAGCGTGTTGTTTATTAATGGGTTGAATGACCGTTAGCATCTTTGTGATTCCGTTTTAATTTCTGCCCAAAGTGTCCTATGGGTATATAATGGTATCTGAGCTTAACCTCCTACTCAAAGTGTCTCCATTGACCTGGGAGGGTAAGAGGTTGAATTAGGTGGCATTCCACCTTTTTTTAATGTTCCCCAGAATCTTCATGACAAACTCCCATTAAGCCGGATTATCTTATAGTGAGAGATCGTCGCACAAACTTGGATTTGTTTGGATGGGTAACTGTGTCAGGCGTGGATAATTAAGCACACCCAAACGCTCTTCGCTATCGAAGGAACTAGTAATACATATGAAAACCGAAACCTTTTGTAAATCCTCTTCTGTCTCCTCTTCCGCTAACCGAATTACTTCGCGTCATCCTCCCCCTCGTCTTTATTTTCTTCCTCCTCCTCCTCCTCCTCCTCCTCCTCCTCCTCCTCCTCCTCCTCCTCCTCCTCCTCCTCCTCCTCCTCCTCCTCCTCCCTCCTCCTCCTCCTCCTCCTCCTCCTCCTCCTCCTCTTTCTCCCCCTTCTATTCCTCTTTCTCCTCTTCATTTCCCTATTCTTCCACATCTTCACCTCTTACTCTTTCTCCTCATCTTCCTCCTTTTCATTTCCCCATCCTTCCTATTCTCCATTTCCTTTTCTTCCACGTCTTCCTCGTCTTCGTCTTCCTCCTTCTCCTCATCTTCCTCCGCCTCCGCCTCCTCCTCTTCGTTTCCCTCTTCTTCCACCTCCCACCTCCATATCGACCGTCTCATCATCCTTCTTCCTCTGCTCCACCTTCTTCTTCTTCTTCTTCTTCTTCTTCTTCTTATTATTATTATTATTTTCTTCCTGTAGCTGTGATCGCACCTCACCAGAAAATCTGTTCCTTCGCTGAGGCCAAGGCAATCGATAAAATTAACGAGCGGTTACCCCCCACCCACCTGCCAGCAAACGCCCACGCCTGCGTCGCGGCCTTCATCAACAAGGCCGCCGAAGACCCCAATGGAAAGGCCTCCTCCTCCTCAAAGACGCATTCGCCGTCCTCCACGGCCAAGAAGTCCTCCACAACCTCCAACAAAAACAAGAAATAGGACCATTTTTTCAGTCGCCTCTCTGTTCAGACGACCGACCTCGTGCTCGTTTGCGTGTGAATATATATTTATGAATGCGTGGGTGTATGGGTGTGTGTGTCGGAATCTTAAGTCACCCGCAATATTTCTTTAATGTGCCTGTGTTATATCCCATTACGTCAGCAACAACTGCAAAAGTTACGCCTTGTTATCCCGAATTCCTTGCATCGATCTTCCTGCGCTCTCTCTCTCTATATTATTTCGTGCAATATATCATTGTGTTTATTTATAATATTTGTATCATGGGGCACACACGCACTTCCTTGTGTGGAGGTCGGTCTGAATGTTCCCAAGACGTTTCGTAGCGGCTTCGTGGGGGGCGGGTCGTTTCGGGTCAAATGGTAATGAAGTACGTGGGTCAAAGGGTCAGGCATAGAAAGTAAAAAACTACAACGAAGCGCTGCTGGCTATAAAAAAGAACCAATGCTTCGCATGAATGCTATTGACTTCCGCATTTGGATTCTTCAAGCTCACCATCCCCCAATCCATACCCCCCAGACTCGTTATTTGCACCCGACTCTTCCTTCGCCGTCTCTTCCCCCTTTCATCCTCCTCCTCCCCCGTCTGCTCTCCCTCCTCCTTTTCGGCATCCGCCTAATCTTTCACCGTCTCAACCTCCCCCCCTCCCTGCTCCGACCGAAACACTTCTCCCAACAGCGTTGTAGAAAGCATGCCGGTTTCTCCATGTTTCTACAGCGACGTTTTATTTATTAGTTCGAGAGTCGGTCACACCAGTCCGGTTTTAAAGATTCGTCGTAGTCAATCGGGATAAATGTTTTCAGTCTCCTTGTATCTTCGCAACTTTTGTGTGTCGTTGATTTAGTTTATAGGCAAAGCACTTGAAACCAGGAGTATTTTAAAATGTCTACAGAGTGTCGAAAAGCCGCTCCATGGGAGGCCAGGAAAACCAATCGAGCAGGCATTTCCATAGGCCCGAAACGATTTGAGTGCCCCACCCAATTACGCTTGATTTGTTCTACCGGAACCTTGGAAAACGCCAAGGTGTGTTTCTGTCGTTTTACATTGGTAGACCTATTAAAATCGGTACAGTTACATATCGAGGCAATCGTCAGTTTTCTCGATCTGTCACGTACATCGGGAAATAGTGTGAGACTTTTATCACTCCTTCTTCTTGATGTCCCGGAAATTTGCCAGTCCAAAATCACATTCCTGTGAATACCATAACGTACGCGCATCTAGTGAATTTGGTCGTCGTTTTGGGAAACAAAAACGACACTACTGCATACCACTGAAATTCTCGGCCGGTTTCATCGCAAACTTATGGTTTCCCTCGAGATCCAGGAGAGCAGAGATGATTGTGTACAAAAATTTGCCAATTGAATTTTCGGCCAGAAAGGCGGAAGTGAAACCGGACCCAAGAAGAACCCTATCAGAACTCGTTTTAAGATGGAAGAAGCATCAATTGACATCGACACAACATAGAAGACTCTACTACCTTGTTTCTCTTCAGATTGTAGAATGATAAATTAAAAATCCTTCTGTTGAACGGAGCCAAAGAAAACCTGAGCATCGATCGACACAGTTCAGATGAATTGCAGGAGACTTCCGTATGTGAGAAAAAAATTCTCAGTGAATCTAAATGTCTAAAGCGCCTAAACATACTTTATGGCCAGGGCCACCCTTAGTGGAAAATGTAAGACCACATACTAGCTACCACAACTGGCCGACTTATGCTCAAATGCATACATGATACCTTATATATAACTAATATATAATTTTATATTAATAATTATATATAATATAATAATTATATATAATTTATATTATATATAAATCGGCAGCAAAGCGGGTTAACCAGAAATATCTATTTTTCACTGCTTCTTTGAGATCCCAACGATCTTTTGGTGTGGCTTGTTTATAATTCACCAACAGCATCCTCTTTTGATAGTCCGTTTTAACAATAGAATGGTTCAAGGTTTCACCAAACCGACGAAAAGCAGATGTCAAGCGAAAGCCATGGGTTGAAAACACATTTCAGTACGATCTCCAATCACCGATCCGCCTTGTACTGCCTCTGACAACGCACGCAGCGTTTTTCGGGAACTGTATCACGAGTTGGTTCACATTGGACAAGGCAAGCTAAAATGACTAACGGTTACCAACCCCAACTCCCACATCCAAACCGAGTTTCCCTCCTCCTTATCCTACGTCTCCCAATTGACAGACATTCAACGGGAATTTAAAGGATTAGCCAGCATGGTATTACGGTGCTGCATCGTAGAACTAACCCGACAAGAGGCTGACAAGAAAATTCCAAAATTCTTTGAGCGGTCCGTACTCTGACAAGCAGTGCATTCCCAAAAATATTAAAATATACAACAGATAAAACAGATTTCGTGCTTTCAGATTTTTCAAAAAGCGGCTGCAAAAAATTCGCCATCAATAATACAATTCATGAGTTAATTCATTATGCTGTCTTTTTTCCATTTTACCGAGTTTGATCAATTGAAAATTTATAAAAATACAGTCGATAAATTGCGTGGCCATTTATTCTCGAAAAAGCTAAAAAGGCGAACAAGTATTAAATAACGAAGTAAATATGCTATACAAATGAACGAAACCCTCAAAATATATAGTTTGGCAGACACAATGGCGACAACAAAAAGCCAATCATCCATACCTCGCGCCAAGCCTTATAAATAAACTGATTCACATTCATTTAAAATATTTATGAAAGTTTATGTAGTTAGAATCGCTATGCACCCATATTAGTACGTATTAATAAACATCACGAGCCAATTGTTTTCATTCAGAGCATTTCTATTTCTTTTACTCAATCAAATGCTCATAAATATTGTAAGGCAGATTCAATTGCTTTTAGAATTGGGCATTGGAGATATTTCATTGGCTGTTCAAATTATAATGTGTGTGCACTGTGTCCATATGGTATTCTTCCATTCTTGTGAATAAATATCGGGCGATTTTATTACAATGCACACAAATATTCGGAATTCTTTAATGAATTCTAAAGAAGGAATCATTTTGGGAAAAGAGAATGACCGACACACAAGCATGCCTCCTGACCTCGTACAACAATCGTCTATTAATTACCAGGACAGCACGCCTTCCCTTCAACGGCCTACTAAATTCCCAAAATATGGTGATGATAGACGCTTCGATCCTCTTCATTTGTCCATAAAACGTTGTCGTGGTGGTAAATCACCACCACCACCAGCTCTTTCTCCAGCAAGTTTATCGCCGGAACTTTCCTCCATCTGTAACCCGTCATCTAACCCGTCCCCAGCACCGCCCGTCATTCTTGAAGAAGATTGTTCTATTTCGAGTGGCGCTTCAAATCCTCAATCTTTGAATAATCCCTCGAATCTTTTATTTATTCGCACAAGTCTGCCTGTTCTACCATCAAAGCCATTCGAAAAACGCAATTGTGCACCCACGGAATCAGCAACATCCTCCAGTTCTTCTGAAACATGTTCTTCGTCTGCTAGTTGTAGTTCGGCTTTATCCGTAGTGGGTGAAATGAATAAGCCTCCACTAAAGACAAATGGTGTCTCTGTCTTGGAAAAAATGTCCGTGACTCTAAACTGCACACCATCACCACCCCGAGCGCCAGTGGTTAAACAACCAATTCAGGTAGACGCCGTCGAATATCCCACGGAATCAATTGAATCTGAAGTTCCTCAACCCGAATTGGATATTGTGGACATGACAAAACCCGCAGATGTGTCGAAGAAACCGCCAAAGAAGGCACCAGTAAAGAAAAGGCGTGCCCCCAAAAACCGATGTCCTCGTGGTTCCGAATCAGAATTCGAGTGTACTATTGTGAAGAAGGCAAAAAGCTGCGTTCAAAAGTAAGTCCCGGCGTTTATATCCTTCGAATATGCCACCCCTCCCCAAACTAGTCTTCGGTTTTGGGCGTGGAACAGATAGTCAAATGCCCACTTTGATTTATCCGCCTATATAGGGAGGTTTCTATTAATTCCTAAATCCTCAGTAAAGAGCTCTTTGTAGGATATTGTAATGAATCTGTTCCTTGCCCTTTCAGAAATGTTAAATCTCGCCAGAAGGCATCCCGGTCTGGAGGTAATGTCGGGGGTGCCCAAACAAATGCCGCCGAAGTGACATCCCAACGTCGCTACCTCGAGTCGCCCTTCTTCTGCCTCTGCCAGACACCTGCCGCCACCACCACCACCGCTACAACAACCAACTGCTCCAAACCCGCCAATCCGGACATACCTACTGCCTGCCCAGCACATGTCATCAACCCTGCCCTGAAAGAATACATCCCAGTTGACGAGGCTCTTAACTGCCCCGTCCTTCAAGCCTCCTCAAATGCGTCCCATCGCAAGCACAATCCCAAGCCCCCGCCACCCACTTCTGAGTTGCAGGCCTTTTTCACCGCTTCGTTGTACAAACCGTCGCTGCGACCTAGTTCCGGCAGGGACCCCCGGTTGCCCTCCGGCTACTCCGAGGCCACCTGCCCGTCTTGGTGTTGTGTTTTCTGTGGTGAGGGGCCGACTTACCTGCGTCTGGGTCCGCTCTATGGACCCTACTTCCTCTCGCCAGCGACCCAGCTCCGTTTTGCCGCAACCAACTGCGCCCCCTCACCCTCTCTGCGTCTCATTATCAAGGCGATTTCGCCACCTGCGAGTGGTAGCATCTCTGTCGCGAGTGTCAAACCCAACACACCACAGAAACCGAAACCCAGGAGGGCCAGCAAAGCGAAGAAAACTGCTTCCGCAGCTGTCTCCGAGACCGGGCAGTTGATGACGGAAAACCGCGTGGGCAAAGAGGGCGAGGTGTGGCTCCACATGGAATGTGCTCTCTGGGCCCCGGGAACGTATCTCCAGGGCGATGGAAGGATTGGAGGGCTTGATGATGCCGTCTGTATGTCCATGGACGTGGTGAGTTTGGCTCAGGCCTCGTGCTGTTTTGGGTTGGAAGGAAGACCTGGCGTCTATAAACTCTCAGCGTGTTATAGTCGTCTTCTGTAAGCCTTTCTCGTACAGCTAGCCCCGTTTTGCACAATCATGTGCGTCCTGTAAGGAATCGACCCTCAATTGAACCATTTATTGTATTCCAGCAGTTGTTTAGTGCGAGCCATCACGAAGCGACTTCAATACTGAACCATGCAGATCAGTTCTGACGTCGCCCAGGATTCCTCCATAAAACGGGCTGAAATCGGGGGGATGATTTCTTAATCGTGCTGATTTCTATTTTCTTTAATATGTAGGCATGTTCCCATTGCAAGAAACCGGGGGCTATTATGAATTGTCGAAATCGCGGTTGCAGTCTATGCTATCACTACAACTGCGCCAGTCTTGCAGGTGAGTTAGTTTAAGATTGGCACACTGGATTTTCCCTAAAATGAGACATTCGTTGAATAGAAAACGATTTTAACATCGTTATTTGTGCCTGCGAATGAATCTTTAGTTTAAATAATTTTATCGATTTTCTTGGAGTTCGTCTTACACCCGGTGCCAAGCCAGTCAACCTTTCGTGTGCATGTAAACGGTGTAGTGGTGGTGGTACAGTCTCTCTGTAAAATTTGTCTTGTGCTTTTAGAATGCCACTTCAACCGCGAACAATTTACAGTGCTCTGCAAAAAGCATTTCGTCTATACGTAAACACCCCACCACCACCACCATCAAGTCTCGTTTCAGGACCGCGAATGTACATAGGTCCATTAAGGAGCGACAGTGAACAAAAGATCAATATTGCTACTTCCCCTGTCAATCACACTACTCCACTCCCAGCCACTGCTATATCTCTCATTACTACATGCCAACAATTGTAAAGATTATAAAGGTCCCAAGACACCATCAGTGGTATTCGTTTATGCCAGACAATAGTGGTGTCGACCTTCAAACACAGACCACCGACATTTTTTTGTATTACTGCCGAATGATTTCCGGCATTTTATTGCTACGCGGCTCTGCTACAATAGACCTGGCATTTTGTTTGAAAATAAACTGTTTTCGGCAATTGACGATGCGGTGGTGTTTCCCAGCGGGGCGATTGGAGGCAGCCAGACCAAACCGCTGGAGCTGACGCTGTATTTTGGCACCTTGGACGCGTGTCGGCTACACTCTCGACATCGTAGAAACACATGGGACGGATTGCTGCCCGGTAGAGCTTAAGCTTTGTTCGACTGATTTACGAGCATCAGAAACCGAAAAGTGCGTTTCAAGACCGCTCTGCTTCTTAATAATACTAACGAGGTCACTAAATAACAACCAGGCAAATTGTACCCCGAAGTATTTGAAGTTTTTATAAACGCGTAATGAGGGCCCTGGCAAATGTTCGTTTCGGTGCTCAATTGGGAGTAGGAGTTGTTGCAGTGTCTCGGGTTTGCTACCTTCGCAAGCTCGTCTGCCATCATTGAGTGCCTGTCTATACATGGAGTCTTGCTGGGATTTGGGAGGGTCGGTATTTGAAGGTCAAACGCGCGCTTCCTTGTGATGAGTCAGGCATGCACAACTCGTAGTTTGTTGAGTTTGGGAGGTGTGGCTATTTCTAGCAAAGCGGTGAATTTGTTGTCATAGCGGATTCTGCTGCTCTCCGTTGCAAATGCTTTCACATTTTAGCGATTGCTCGATAGTAAGAATGATACATGAATGTTGTTCGTTTGAGGCCAAAGCTGCCGAATGGCTTTTGGTAAGATTAGTCTGCGTCGTGGATAAGGTCGCGACGTTAATCGCGTGTGAATGGAGAGTCCTAGACACAGACGTCACCAGCGTCTATTGATCACCAAGGGGTCACCTCAACTTGACCGGCAGCGGTGACGCTCAATGATTCAGCGAGGGTCCTGGGTTCGATACCCAGGTTCGGCCACCACTGGTGACGCAACCTGTAAACATATTCCGAGAAAATTCATGAAAAAACGCGATGAAGGAGGAGCCAACCACCCCAAAGCAAAAAGACCTGCCTCTCCAGCTGATATCGATCGATGCGTTGTTATTGTCCAAAAACAATCCGACTACCGTTACCTTCAAACAGATATCCCCTTACTTTACTGGATTGCGTCGTGCGCTCAAAAAATAACCAATTTCACAATATTAAGGTTACTTATAATCTTGATTGATTTGGTTGGTCAGTTGCGATTCGGAATTAATCCATTATTTCCAAATGAACAATTGAAAGAAACCACAAGTTGCATTTACTTTTAAATCTATGCTGTGCTATCTCCCTTCCTTTTCAAATATTACACGTCGAGCCTTCGGTCTCCTAACGACGTGACACTTATAAAATACGCGGATGACTTGACCTTATGCCATGCATGCAAGACGGATGGTGATTCTCAACAGCTCGGGCAGGCAGTCACTGAGGTACTCGAGTGGTCTTCGGAGAATGGTCTTTTGCTGAATGCATCTATATTACATTTTCCCTGACAGCCGCTGTTGACACTCCCGAAATCCCTCCACTCCAAAATTTCGCTTCGAGCTCAAAATCGAAATTCCTCGGCGTTATTTTTAACAGTCGGTTATCATGGAGTGATCATGTGGATGCCGTCGCCTCTGCTTTCTAGTTCGCCGGTTCAGGAGACTTGGCTTAAGTTCTAGTCATATAAAAACCTTTGTACATGCCTGTATAATTCCCCTTATTGTATATTGTTCTCCAGTAATTTTCCCCGGCCTTAAATGTTTTGACTTTTTGACACTTCGTAGACTTTTTAAAATATTCTCGTTTTCTAGTAGTCTGCCTATTCTCTCGATTCAAGAAATCATCGTTCAACGCCACTTCAATAATTGTTCACTAATCGCTTCTCGTATTTTAAGTGACCCCTCCCATCCACTCTATCCCAGTTTATCTGAAAGTAAATCTCTTCGACCAATGCGTAGACTATACCGTTCAATACCAACAAGAACAGCGGCATATCGCAATTCGGTCATTCCCTATTTGTTCCGATTTTTAGTATCACCAGAGCAGGTGAAACAGGAACTAAAAGACAATTTTCACATCTAATATTTGTCATATTGCCTATTTTTACTGCTGAAAGTTTTGGTCCTCGTGACCTCAATAAAGCCACTTCAATTAACATATGTGCCATTATTTAAATTCAGTAAAGTTTCATTGGGCAATTATTGTGGGTCAGGGATAGCTCTGCCATTCTAAACACGGATTCGGGTGATTAGCCTATGGTTGAGTTTTAAATGAACATTTTACCGAATCCAACTGCTAACACGTTTGAGGGAAAAAATGCATTGCATAGCTTTCAAGGAGGAACGTGTGACGTTTTGGGAGTGTCAGGTCGAAGATGGTTTATCAAATTTCGTTCGGGTTAACTATCTTTGAAGTATGACCCTAAATCACACTAATCCTCAGATTTCAATTAGAAGAGATGTTCAGTACTAGTTAGATCAAGACAAATGCAGCATTGTCTTCTTCCGTAGACGTTGCCTCCGAGCTGTGAATTCATCAAACAACTGTTTTTTTCAGTCATTTAATCGTTATCATTGTTTACATTCACAGTTACAACATTTTGGACGTCATACATTATTATCACGCCTCACCGGTTTGACCGCTACACCCAAGTTTGAATAGTAACTGCGGGACGAAATGTTTCGGTGGGAGTTATAGATAGGGTATCTCTGTCCGAAATCTAAGACGCGTTCCCTCGGCCGAATTCGAGCTTCCAGAGGGCTCAAAATTCCAATCCACGAGATCACTAAATCAATTAAAAGCGGATCCACAACAGTTTGTAAGATCTAAGCACTTTTTCCCACGAAAACGAGCAAACTATCGTGTAGGATAATAAAGTGAGCCATGAATGTGACGATACCATTTGTAGGTAGTAGAACCATTCCAATAAATATTCTGCAAACAAGAGAATTGACGACTGTGACTTCCATGTTTCAAAAGATGTTACATTGTCCATAATGGGGCCAAAAGTGATCAGGAAACTATGATGATCTCAAGGCCTGCTCATTTGAAACTGGGGATGTCCGACTGTCGAAATAAGAGACTTGTCGTTTGCGTGCGATCCCGTTCATGTAGAAATCGACGGAAGACGCATACCTCGCGGACTTAAACAGTTTGTCTTTCGCCGTCACCGTGCACAGGTTGGTGATGCCGGGCCGATGGACAACTAAAAACGTGGATTAGCACCGCCAAGGTGGACGTGGAGCGATTAGAGGTGCAGAAGGTCAGTGTTGTGCGTCATTCGAAACATGGCCGGATCACAATCTGTTCGGACCTGGCTGCCTCCAATCACCGCGCGTGGCCGGCTACGATCCGCGACATTCATGGACAACTGTCGCCAGAAGTCGGCTCAGAAGTGGCGCCAGTGGGACGCAGCGATGACACCCCGATTGTAAACCCCCTGACGAGGGAATTAAACTCCCTGCGAGTCGATCGTTCTCCCTGAGGAGGAGATAGACTCCAGGATTCACGGTTAGAATCGCCCTTCTGCTCTACCATCAACAGAATCCCTGTTGCCGCTTTGGAGTGTCGGGCAGGAGTAGCAACTCTGGTCGTCGCGGGGTCTGTCAGGCCTCAGGGCATCCCCGGGTCTTTGGTCTCCACTGGACACGCAACTCGCACCTTGGACTCCAAATAGCTGACTACGCAGCCGTCACATCCCGGTAAACCGCGCGTAGTCGCTGGGAAGTAAATCTCTCCGCGACTGAGCAATGGAAAACCCGGCGTACTGGGCGAAAGAGATCCAAAATCCAGGGAGGCGGTCCACGTTCTACCACACAGATCCCCGTTGCCCTGTGGGTTGCACTCGATTGTGTAAAGGCCCCTCGAACAATTCCGTTGGCGCTGGGGACACTTTATGCATAATGTCTCGTCTCCGAAGCTCAACCTGGCTGGCAGACTTGAAGCAGCCGGTTCATTCTCTCGCAGGAGATAGCCGCCAGAAATAAAAATAAGAGCTTTGCAGGAAGAGGCCCCTCAAAAATCAAAAGCTGGATTGCGCCACTTGGGCTCGTCAGCTCTACACCTTATTGCCAACAGACTTCATGCGAATTTCCTTAGCGGTGCGATATCATCCTCTCGTAGTCCTGGTAGTAATGGCAGTGGTTGTAGTAGGCTTGTATTGTACTCTCGACTACTAGTCGAACGTTCTCTCTGGAAGTAGACTGTGTGAAGGAGGATACCTACACCATGATGAAATTGCCGGAATCAACGCCACCTAGATCCTCGATGCCGTCTTGCAGGAAGAAGCACATCAAATGGACTAGAGATGTCACCTCGAGCATCACAAGCTGGGTGTTAATCCTCATCCCGCGCCAAAGAAGAAAACCCCCCTCCTCCTCCTCCTCCTCCTCTTAACCACCCCACCCAGCTCAAACGTATCCTTCCCATTCTCCTCCTCCCAATCTTCCTCCTCTTCCATCACCATCACCACCTCCTCTTCCTCGTAGGAGGACGCAGTTGATTGTGCAAAGGGACCTGAGGTACATCGTTGATGATAAACAGCAAGGTCGTGACCTATACACCTCTTTGACGTCACCAAGGTACACGAGTGGTCTTCGGAGAATGCATCAAAATGCATCTCCATTACCTTTTCCCTGAGAGCCGATGTTGACACTCCTGAAATCCCTTCACTCCATAATTTTGCCTCGAGCTCGAAATCGAAATTCCTCGGCGTTATTTTTAACAGTCGGTTATCATAGAGTGATCATGTGGATGCCGTCTTTGATAAATGCCGTCGACTCTGCTTCCTAGTTCGTCGGTTCAGGAGACTTGGCTTAAGCTCTAGCAACATAAAAACGTTTGCCCATGCCTGTATAATTCCCCTTATTGTATATTGTTCCCCAGTATATTCTCCCAACCCTTTAACACTTGGCAGGCTTTTTTTAAATAATCTCGTTTTCAAGTTGTCTGCCGATTCTGCTCCATTCAAGAAATACATCGTTCAACGCCACATAAATAGTTGTTCACTAATCGCTGCTTGCATTTTAAGTGACCCCTCCAATCCCCTCTTTTAAAATTTATCTAAGTGTAAATCGTTTCGACCAATACGTAGGTTATACCGTTTAATACCCAAAAGTACGGCGGCATATCGCAATTCGGTCATTCCTTATTTGTCCCAATTTTTAGTTTCACCAGAGCAGGTCAAGCAGGAACTAAAAGACAATGTTCACATGTAAAATACTTGTTATACTGCCTCTTTTAACTGCTGAACGATTTGGTCCCCGTGACCTCAATAAAGCCAGTACAATTATTATTCTGGTTAGTGGAGGGTTGTCTTATTCCGTCTTCGAATGCAATTTCCCAGCGTTATTTTCATGGGGCTTCTTAGTTCGACGTGTTCAAAGACTCATCCGGCTCGGATGGTGGATCTTTGCGGACCGATTTCCACTGGACACACCGAGACGCCATGTTGGACGTGTCGAAGAGGGGTAGCAAGACAAAAAAGAGAAATGCCAATTGAAGCTGGCATTAAAGCACACAAATGTATGTCTACTTGGTTCGTCTTCTAAATTGGCATCGGATATTTCGATCTTTCGAAAAAAATGTAGTTTATTATAGAGGAACGTCTCATGGGAAGCGAAAATCGATTGACTGTCGTGATTCTGTCTTCGGAAACTTTAATTTAAAAATTACCTGATTTATTAAAACAATATTGTGCAAAAATTGTATTAAGTGGCTAACGTCTCAATACTGTTAATTATAAAAACTAGTTGCGTATTTGGGAAATTGGCTTGTCCATTTTCGAGTGCAATCATCGTGTCATGATAAATTAGATGGCCTGGTTCTCTCTTTGCAAAGGCTCATTCTGTGAATTTTCCGACGGTCCTGGCATTATCCATGAAGGCGGCTGCGCTCGAAAATCGATCTTAGATAAACAAAACAAAAATCCCGCCGGATTTAAATAATCTCACAAAACTAACAAAGGAAGTGCAAGTATTCGTTTATTTGTGAAAAATAATCCAATTAGCTGAAAATAAAAATTTGCTACCGTCGCGTGCTTGCGTTGAGGAATGCCTGATTTAGCGCAACCAAAAGAAGATTTTGCGAATATTGGCCGGTCCTGCCCACGTTCCCCTAAAATGACACAAAAAAGGATCTATCAACTCTTAGGACGACGTCGCCACCTGATAACTGGCGTCCGTGCGGAATTCCCCAAAATGGACATGGACGAAATAAGACGACTCCATCTGTTCATCATTCAAAAGTTCCACCGTGCCAGGGAGAAGTAACACCTCTGAGAGCAAGGTACCTCATGCCTCAGGATAACTCCCAGTCTCTGGTCTTCAACTGGCACTCGCAATGGCCACACAAACCCGACAGTCGAATCTGGTGCGGGCAGTGCATCTCCCGGTGAACGCGGGGTTGAAAACCACGTGGGGCTATGCGGAGGAGCTACAAACAAGGATCCAACGGTCAGAAAGGCTGTTCCTGTTTCTATCGGATAGATTCAGCTGCCTTGCAGGACGCAATAGGCTGCGTAAAGGCTATCCTTTCCCCCCGAAAAGTGGCTTGACAGACGCGCGCTTCCAAACATGCGTCTCGTGCTGTCACCACGCCGATAGTGGCACAGCCGAATTGGCGGGCATCTGAAAAACATGGCCCGGATGCCGGAAGAAAATTCACTCCGAACGCCGTTCATTGACAGCTGCCATCTGGTAGAAGCGAGAAGCTGGCAGCGCCAAGTGAGCAGGAAACAGACCCCAGCCGGTTTTGTGCTTAAGGAACTTGAAAATACATGCCAGCTAACACCAATAGCGCGGGTCACCTAAGCGGTAGTTTATCGGCGGTCGTTGGTTTCCACTTATTGAGACGGTGACCCCGAGTAGATGGCTTGGCGATGTACGCGTAGTCGGGAATTCAAAATGTCTGTCAACCTTCCCGCCCCCAATGCGCGGTGCGAGAGTCGCTTGCTTTCCTACTTCTGCAAACCAATCACCAGGCTTCGTCGATGTCGCGGATTGCAGCCGCCAACGCACGCCAGAGCAGATTGGGGCTCCGTTCTGGCTCCAGCGACCCACTCAATCGACAGAGAGCCCTCCACGTCGGCTTTGACTGAGCCAACCAATGATTACTGTTGCCCACCGACCACATCGGAATGCGCGCTCAGCCCTGATCACGTCATCCATCCCAATCAACGAATCGGGCCTCTCATCCTCAAGTGAGACGCGTCGGCGCGGCTCGTTGAGCACTCACCGAATTAGTCCATTCATATACAGCGGCGGCATCACCGACTTCTTCATCCACGCGAAGAGGGCTCGCTCTTTGCTCTGATCGATTGGCAGGGACTCCAGGGGCTGCAAGTTGTAGTCGAATTCCGCAATTATGCCCTTGTTGTAGCCGGTGATCAGTGGACAAGACGTGTAGCCGTTGTACTAGACGGTGGAACGGGGGAGAGCATGAAGGCTTTCCACGCACGTGGATCGGCAACACTGATTGAGCCCTAGTGATCAGCTAAGTCGATTCAAGCAGGCCTGAACGCCATTGAACAGCCGTGCATATTATTGCGCGACCTTCACAGTCCACGTCCATTCGTGCATGACACCAACTTTGAGAGTTAAAGGACGCCCGCGTTTAAAACAAATAGCGATGAGATGCGCGTCGAAATACACCAGACCACACGGGAGAGTATAGCTCTACAACAACGAATTCCGTGAGTGAGTGAGTGAGTGCAAGAAGAAAACAAACGACCCATATAATCTGGAATCTTCTGGATTAGCTGTCTACTTTATCAGAAAAAAACACGTGCTATCTTATAACAGCCACTGTACTGATCAAGTGATTGCATAGACAGCTAACGAGAGGCTGGTTAAACAGTCGTGACGACTCGTTGCGTGATCTAAAACCTGCCACACATCACTGACACCACCGGGTCAACGGTCAGACGTAATGATGGAACCAAAAATGGCACCAGTGCTGTTAATTTCGACATAGATACCAGAACTAAGATAAAGAATCCAGACGGACTTCTGTAGAAAGGTCACAGAGAAGATTTGTGAAGAATATGCGACATGGCACTCACTTTATATATGAAATAGGAAAATTAAGACAGGGCATGTTTTAAACATATTGTTGCACGGTTATCCCCTTCTATATGATAAACAGCCTTAATGGAAGTCTCCACGAATAAGCGGTGGCATCACCATTGCCACATGAAAGAGGTGATGGGATTGGTTGAATCATGAGCACTTAACCAACACACCAGGAACAGCAATCGGTGAAACTCAGGCTAGTTATTTAATGCCAGATGATGTAGCAGCCGATTTGCGCGACATTCCATCAGTTTCGCACGTCGCTGAGACCGGCTGATTTTTGGTGACCTGAGCTGGGAGTCGAACCCAGGGTCGATGAAGGCCACAGTGAGGACGCTAATGGCTGCATCGTCGGGTCACTGTAAACGCAAATGCTGTTTTCCTAGGGAACGTAACTTCACCCCAAAACCGTCGTATCTAACCGAAGGTTGCCCGAAATTACAGCAGCCTCTAAACAGATTTCAACTGAATGCCATTGGGCAAAGCAAATGGTAGGTGAATTTCTGATTTTAATCCTCTTAAAAAGAAACACATTTTAGTGGTTACCGCCAGTTTGGCGCGTCCTTTCAATGTCCGCCTTTTTGTAAAATACATTGGTCACTGTTTTTACACCCTCTTAGGATTTCACTGACGTATTTCGTATAAAATCATTTCTATTGGTCATGCGTGACCTCAGGCGTGTAAATAAGCAAAGTAGCATTTCTCAGATGTCAATTCAAATTTTGTTCCACAACATAAAACGCTAAATGCCTTTTTTCGATATCCAAAATAATAAGGAAACAATGAATAAATTCGACCACTCGTCTAGGTTGAATATACATTTAACAGACATCGTCTCAAGTACACTCGCTATAAGGCCGTGAAATTAAGATCTTCAACAAAAACAACTTACCTTAGCAACTCTCCCCGATCCACCATTTAGGACATCAACCAAATTTTCACACAGAACTTTACACTGAGAAGCTAAAAAGGAAGACATTCAATTTAAAAAAATGTCACAACCGTTTTTACATTTCCGGGGGCCATCTCAGGCCTGTACGGCTTTCATGAGGGGGGTGATTTTGTAGCACATAGTAACTCCCTTCAATTAGTCAAACAATAATCTGCCGCCACCTTCAAAACTGTAAATTTCACTCACTTCACGAACCCAGCCAGCCGATTATTTTGATTAGTCGCTTTTTTTTTAAATTCACCACCCAGAGCGACTGCAACCGCAAAACCCACATTCCCTTTTATCGCATCTACTTTGCAGAATAAACGACTTCTTTCAATGTCTAGCAACACGCGAGCCACTACATGCCAGCATATTAAACGTCTTCACTGAATTCCCAGAGAATGAGTCGGTTTCATGAACCGTGGCCGTCAACGCACGGCTATCAGAGGCCAAGTCAAAGCAGATAGTGGTCCAATACGATCTCCATTGACGCATCCCGTAAACCGCCAGCTGTCCCAGGCACTCTGCGTCCGTTTTGACGGTGCCAATCCACGGTTTTAGGGGTTCGCTGGTGCGTTGCCGCCAACCGGATCTTGTTGACGGCGAAAGACAGACGTTCCTGTACTCGAACCACGGCAGGCGCGTGTGTGGACCCCGTCCTTCGCTTGACCATTCGAGCATTGTAGAGCCCGGATATCTGAAGGCTTTGAACTGCTCGACAGTAGGGGTATCTCCCGAAATAACCATATACTCTGCTAACTGGCCGCCGTCGTAGTCAGCGATGAGTGGCGATGGAGGGCGGCTTTGACAGATGCCGCGGAAAGCACGAACTTTCGATTGACCTCAGAGGGTTCCCGGGTCTTCCGGGCAAAGCAGATAGTGGTCCATTAATCTGAATTACCTACTGCAGCAGCCGTTTTCGAGGTAGGTATGCTCGAACAATCACCCAGGCAGTAGATATTCTTAAAATTAATATGCTGTAAGGTTTCCGGATCAACCGTTACAAAATTTCCATTCTCTGGATCAGTGAGGCCAGGTGCACGGACCAGAACGTCTGGTGACGTCATCGGCGGTGTCAAATGCAGAAGGTCGTACTAAAAATAGTGAATAAAACCTAAAAAAACAATAATATCGATTGCTTTTCGTGATTACCAGCTGGTCAATACATTGTATCAGCTGTTAACAACCAAAATCGAGATGAAGGAGACCAAACACGCGACAGTTTGCATCAGAGATTTCCAAGTGGACGCGGGGAAACCGTCTACCCAATCAAATACCCGAGCCGCAATGTAGTAGCACTATCATGTTTATCAGAACAACCAATCAGCTGCCTGCAAATGGGACAAGTGTAGCACTATAAGTGAATTCAATAGGCACTGCTCTACACCACTCGTAGGTTTACTGAAAAAAGATGTTATTCGATCTTATTAAAAGGAGTTCCAATTTATTAGACATCACATTTAAAAAATAAAACGGAATGTGGGAATATTTGCAAAGAGCGAAGAACCAGTAACAGAACGTCTCTATTTTTGCACTTACCGGATATTCTTTTGACTCTTTTGTATCCAGGTTCTCCATAACAGCGACCCCCTTCTCGTAATCCACCTTAAAAAAACACGTAAACAGACAAAACGAGATTAGATTTCTTTTGGGATCTCCTAGACAGTTTTTATAATTAATTTCGGCAGAAGGAAACACGGACGAAAAATATACAGACAGACAGACAGACAGGTGGACAGGAAGGTCTCCTACCTCCTCTCTGAAGCCGCGGCACAATTTTGGGGAAGACTCACCCAGCCTCTCTCAAACCGCCACACAGCGACTCTGTATCAAACAATCTAGTGGTGGTCCGATTTTGTAGCAGTTAGAGACTGGGTTCGACTCCCAGGTCGTGCGGCACTGGGGATGCCGTCCTCTATAAACGAATATTCCCGAGAAACTCCATGACAACAACCCCCCCCGGTTTATCCTCAAGCAGGAGAACAAAAGAGGACTTTGGATGGATCATTGCAATGTGAGCAGCCGTCTCTTCATGTATTCTAAAAGTACACTCCATCAAAGCCGTCAAGCCACGGCCATCCTATTTACCAACATTGTGCCGCCCACGCATTCGCCTATTGGACGACTGTGTTAATTGGTCCTAACCTGCAAAAAACCAAATATACGTCGTCTAAAATGTGGGTTGTTCAATTGAATGCTGCCGTCTCCCGTCTGCCTTCCAATTGGTTAAGCTTAATGGTTGTGGATCATTACAATGTAACGCCCCGGTGTATTACCAGGACATCGCGCGGGATATGAAGGACACACAATGTCAACTGCGCGCCAATAGGACGCCATCTCGTGTCAACCACCTTCAGACGGGGGTGGCCGTTTTCTATGACGGCGAAGACTGCAATCTGGATCATACACTCTCCCCTCCAATACAGGATGCCTAACACTGGATTTCACAAGCACACAGCCGCCTTCATCCACAGTCGCCGAGACTAGAGCAACTTCCTCCCTTTCCAAACCAGCATCGTAGTTTTCCTATTATGAAGAACCATCCCATTTTTACCCTAAGTCTATATTACCTCTCCATCCATTTATAACTGTTTGCCTCATTATATCCATTCCTTTAATTTCAATCCGTCTCCTCATTATGGCTGCCTGGGATGTGTATCCATGTTCTACGATTACAGTTACAAAACCCCCAGCGAAGGTCTAATATTTCTTAGGTCAGAACCCCACAATTGGAACAGCGTCACATTGGTGTCAGAAGTAACGAAACTTGCGTCACACACGACTGCCTCGACCATTTCCTCAAATGCTTGGTATAACGTCTACGTTTCCTATGAACATCCGGCTCTGTGACCACTCATTTGATGCAAACGTGCATCCGCTGACGCTTCCATGTCCCAACTCATTTCGGAACTGATCTAACCCTCGCCTATCACCAAGACCATCCTCTCCACTAGCACTGAGGACAGTGCTACACCTGAGAGGGGGGTATGTAACGCCCCGGTGTTTTACCAGAACATAGCGCGGGATATGAAGGATGCACAATGTCTACGGCGCGCCAATAGGACGCGACCTCGTGTCATCCACCTTCAGACGGGGTGGCCGTTTTCTATGACGGCGAAGACTGCAATCTGGTTCATCTAGAGTGAGACCAAACACTCTCCCCTCCAATACAGGATGCCTCACACTGGATTTCACAAGCACACAGCCGCCTTCATCCACAGTCGCCGAGACTAGAGCAACTTCCTCCCTTTCCAAACCAGCATCGTAGTTTTCCCGTTATGAAGACCCATCCCATTTTTACCCTAAGTCTATATTACCTCTCCATCCATTTATAACTGTTTGCATCATTATATCTATTCCTTTCATTCCAATGAGTCTCCTCCTTATGGCTGCCTGGGATGTGTATCTTTGTACTATGATTACCGTTACAAAACCCCCAGCGAAGGTCTAATATTTCTTAGGTCAGAACCCCACAATTGGAACAGCGTCACAACACAAAAATTACCTCAATGAGGTGAGTACGAAGATGGCATTTGATACCGCGTTTGGCGCAGATTTGCTCCAAGGCTTTGCAGTATTTCGGAGCACTGAATAAGGTCTTCGTGGCAGCGAAGTAGGATATGTTGGCGTCATTGGTTCGACCGTTCTACGATGAATTCAACAGCAAGGACTAGACGAAAGTAGCACTTGACGCCCCAAATAATGAAAATCGATAGAGATCGTCTCCCGACTAGTTTTTGAGACACAATTTAACAAGGGAGAAGCGATATGCTAGGAGAAGCGGGGAATTTAAGAACAAAGCGTAGATATGAGAAAGGAGAAGAACAAACGGAATTAGGAGAGCGGTCACTTTTAGTAGAAAGATGAAACAAGGGAGAAGTGATATGTTAGGAGAAGCGGGGGTTTACGAACAAAGCGTAGATATGAGAAAGGCGAAGAACAAACCGAATTAGGAGAGCGGTCACTTTTAGTAGAAAGATGAAACAAGGGAGAAGCGATATGCTAGGAGAAGCGGGGGGTTTAAGAACAAAGCGTAGATATGAGAAAGGAGAAGAACAAACGGAATTAGGAGAGCGGTCACTTTTAGTAGAAAGATGAAACAAGGGAGAAGTGATATGTTAGGAGAAGCGGGGGTTTACGAACAAAGCGTAGATATGAGAAAGGAGAAGAACAAACGGAATTAGGAGAGCGGTCACTTTTAGTAGAAAGATGAAAAAAGGGAGAAGTGATCTGTTAGGAGAAGCGGAGGGTATAAGAACAAAGCGTAGACAGGAGAAGCGGAGAAGAACAAACGAAAGTAGGGGAGGGGTCACTTTTAGTGAATAGAAGCCAAAGATAGAAAGAAAGAGAAGTAGGAGAAGACGGGAGTGATGGCAACTTGATAAGAAACGCACCTTGGCTAGAAAATCCTCGAAAAGATACATTATCTTTTGGGTTGCGGCGGCACATTTAATGGGGTTGTTGGGAAGAGTGAATAAGGCGTTCCCTGTCTTGAAGTTGTTGATGGCCCCGAGGGTTTTATGGACGTAGTCTAGCGAATAGTTTGAGCCGACGCGTGGGTCATTTTCCAGCGCCTCAATTGCCCCCTTGATCTGAAAAAGAACACGCGATTCATGTGCGGTGTATTCGGCGAACTCGTCAAAACACGCGACAATGTGGGTGGTTTAGACGGTGTTATTTGTAAATACTCACCATGTCATAGCGAAGCGTGAATCCAAGGCTAATAACCAAATAGTTATAGGTGATCTAAAACCAAATTACGGTGCTGTAAAAACGGAATGAACCATTTGAACCTAAACAAACGGTGTTAAGCAGAGCCGGTTATCCGGAAATTAGAACGGGGATTGCGAAGCACACATACCTGGCGGCCGTCAGAGAGAATAACTTTGTTATTTGGAGGGTCGAAGGACTGGATACTCTCCTTGATCCACTCGACGTCGTCTGAGATGGCCTCCCCCATGGGAATTCGGGTTTCCTCTAGGGTCTTCAATCCCATGGCAACAAGAGTCCAACCAGCCTGGTAGTAATGGCTCTAAGAGAAAGTGGTCTTCGATAAAGTGGCCTTCAATACCAATACGGGTCCAACCAGCCTGGAAGTAATGACTCTAAGAGAAAGTGGTCTTCGATAAAGTGGCCTTCAATACCAATACGGGTCCAACCAGCCTGGAAGTAATGGCTCTTAGAGACAGGGGTCTAGGAGAAAGTGGCCTTCAATACCAATACGGGTCCAACCAGCCTGGAAGTAATGGCTCTTAGAGAAAGTGGTCTTCGATAAAGTGGCCTTCAATACCAATACGGGTCCAACCAGCCTGGAAGCAATGGGTCTAAGAGACAGTGGTCTAGGAGAAAGTGGCCTCCAATACCAATACGTGTCCAACCAGCCTGGTACCGATAGCTCTAACAGAGAGTTAAGTGTTTTGTGGGTTGCGCCAATAGTTATGCTTTGATGCATCAACGAATGAAAGAGGAAGTTGGCAGAATATAAACATATAACAGTTGACCTTCATATGTGCATAACCTCGCGAATAGATGTGACCATCAACTTGTAAATGAGAACAAAAACACAAGAACGTAGGGAAATTAAGATAAAATGGCGCATATTTCCAAGACGTTGGTTATCATAAACCGCGCCTATGCTATGAATTTGGGATTTATCCCTTTTTTGAATGGGGGTAAGTTGAAGACTCACAATTTCACATTAAAGGGAAGTGCTGCATATTTTTTATACGTTTGATCTTCTTTGGCATGGCTCTTGGGAGCATTGAACGTTATTTCGTTTGCATTGATCGACGAGACTTAAATTGAGACAAACTTGAATGAAGGGATTTGGGGTGTAAAACCAGTGAAATGGCATTGAAAGATGATCTTGGTGATGAAGAGCATCTTTAAGCCAATTGAAAACGTGATTATTTAAAAAAAACGATTGAGAGTTTAAAAGCCATAAGGACAGAGTAAACAACGGGAGAACTGTATATAATCAAGGGAATTAAACTGGCATGGACACATGTCTTGATGCGGCCAGATCTTACTCCAAATCACGTGAAAACATGTACGAAGAAACAGAATCGACTGCATTTCTAGAAGGCAGCATCTGCATTAACACTTCAGAATAACCGAATACTGAAAATAATTATTTTGAGCTGGAAGCGAAATTGTGAAGTTAAGCAGTCCACTGTAAACATCAGCTCACAGGGAAAACGTAATACAGACGCCTTTTTTTAATACTCTCCACAGAAAGCCATTGGCTGACTAACTCTGTATTACAGTTCTACTGTTGGATATCCTCATTTGATAAGTGCAATGCCATTAGCGGACTGAAGGTTAGACGTATACTAGTTGAAAGGAGAAAGCACTGAGCCTTATAGCACACAACAGTTATTGAGCAAGGATTATGGGGGTTCGTTTCTGACTCAATCGTTTTAATGACAGTAAAGGAAAACGTATTGAAACCAGTTTACCATACATCCCTCAAAACCATCATCATATAGTTACGATAGGAGCGTGCTTGTGAGTTAAATGCCCGATATTTATTAAGACGTGATTGAGAGTTATAAAGACAATTCGATAATAAGCTACGTTTGCAAAAAAAAACGTTTTGGAATCCAGTTTTAAATAAATGGTCCTCACTTGGCGGGGTTCAATGACAGCGATATTCCCGGCGCCGATTTTGTTTCCCAGTCGACCAGAAACAGCGTTTTCACTAAAATCTATTTTTATCACCCATATTCGACCGAAACAGGATGTGCGTTACCTACTTCTTCGACCGCTTTGTGTCAATTCAAATGCCAACCATGCTACGACGCATACGACTCGCATCGATCGACACAAAAGGCTAACAACAGAAGCCTATTTTTAACAATCACTTGCTCTCATCGACCGCTTTATGTCAATTCAAATGCCAACCATGCTACGACGCATACGACTCGCATTGATCGACACGAAAGCCAGGTGAAGCCGATTTCTCACTATTCTGTTCTAACCTCAACCACCTTTTGTCGATCCGAACGCCATCCATGCTACGACGCATACGAATCGCATCGGTAGACACGATAAGAACCCTTTTTCCAATTCGCAATCCACCCGAACTGACTGGCCAACCGAACGACGCGATTCCCCCAGGAAACTCTATTGTGCCATCTTCTTTTGCCCCTGCCCGATTAAGTCTGGAGCCGCCTGACGCACGGACTACCTCCAGCACGAAGCGGTCGTATCAGCCGAACACCCCTGCATTTAACAAACTTTGCCCGTTAATTTACCGCCTGTTAACCTGCAACCCCCCAGCCATCCTTATTGTATCTCTTCCCCTGACGACGAAGAGTCTAAGGGGGAGCCATGTAGTGACCTGATTGGTCCCTTTTGTTTTACCGAACACTAGCCGAATTCGACCCACGAACGCACCATCCCCGACTTTACGTCGTGCCTTTGTATTATTGAATCAAGAAACCTTTCTTGATTATACCTCGGTTTGCGTTCTCATATATTACCCTTTTTAGACGCGTATGTCGTTAAAAGGTTAAGTGGACTAATCTTCGAATCACGACACACCCACCCGCTCCACCTCCAGCAACAAGAATGTTGTAATGATTTCTACCTTCGACGGCAGAACGTGCAAACATTCGCATAGACTGCTTGAATGAAAGCTTGTTAAAAAGCCTTAGTGCAGCCGTTGGCGTGAGGGACATTTCGGGTAATATCTACAATGAATGATTTGCGAAATTATTAACATGATAAATAGACAAAAAATTAAATCGACTGAACAGAGTGCATATCCATGGACATTCATTTCACAGAATTATAAATGTTCGTTGCAGTAGAAGTGAACAAAAACGACGAAGAAGCGTTATAGGAGTAGTGAACGATAACAACGTAATTAATCTCTTCACTATTCTGTATGATTGTTGTTTGTTTGAAATATATAATGCACGACATGGTCTGATAGGAGGCGGCCATCTTGCCTTGTTATCTTTCGAAGGTACGGAGTTCGATATGATGGTGTTTACGACCCTCTGGTCCACTCAAAGTTAGGCAACTCACTTTCTCCCTGCATACAGGAGGCATTTCGTTCTCCCAACCCTTCGTAACCGTAGCAACTCAACCTCCCCACATCTCACATATCCTACAGAGACATCCTCCCTTCTCCCACACTTTGGATCAGTGAGGTAGTTACCCGTTATAAGGACCCGCCCCATTTTCGCCCAAAACTCCCACACGATGCGTGTACCTTCTACCAATCTTCCTTCTTAAGTAAAGACCACTCGTCCAATTAAGTCGTCTTATTCGTCGTGTTGACTGACGTTTGGAGAAAAGCTCTGGCGGAATACAGGCTACCATAAACGAATCCCATTTTCCCATTTTACCCACTGGGACACTAGAGACAGTTTGTTGGTTTATTTGAGATTCATCAATCGTACCGGTCCGGTGCGAATCAAGCGAAGAAAAAACCAGGAATTTCAGCCTCGACAATCAATAAATATATCGAACCGTGGGGAAAGATAAAAGGTTCTAACCGCGGCTGAGAATAATCTGGCTCATTTTCCCCGTTCTTTCGACATGTACCATTGGCAAGTCTTGCCATAACTTGTTATAGGCAAATAAAAGGCAAGCAATCTCTACATTTTACAAGCGTCTCCGCGATTGTGCCTGAATAAAAGTTTATTGATGATTTAAAATAGTAAAGTAATAGTCACCCTTGTAACGACCCGGTGTTTTACCAGGACATCGCGCGGGAGATGAAGGACACACAATGTCAACTGCGCGCCAATAGGACGCCATCTCGTGTCAACCACCATTAGACGGGGTGGCCATTTTCTATGACGGCGAAGACTGCAATCTGGTTCATCTAGAGTGAGACCAAACACTCTCCCCTCCAATACAGGATGCCTAACACTGGATTTCACAAGGACACAGCCGCCTTCATCCACAGTCGCCGAGACTAGAGCAACTTCCTCCCTTTCCAAACCAGCATCGTAGTTTTCCCGTTATGAAGACCCATCCCATTTTTACCCTAAGTCTATATTACCTCTCCATCCATTTATAACTGTTTGCCTCATTATATCCATTCCTTTAATTTCAATGCGTCTCCTCATTATGGCTGCCTGGGATGTGTATCCATGTTCTACGATTATCGTTACAAACCCCCCAGCGAAGGTCTTATATTTCTTAGGCCAGAACCCCACAATTGGAACAGCGTCACACCCTGATAAATATATGTTTAAACCGTGGAAATACAGCGCCATGACGTCAATTTTTAAATGATTAATAGACACTGAGAATTTCTTACTCAAGTTGATAAGATTCACTAAAAAATTTGACCCGAATAATTAAATGGAATCCCAATTGAGGACGCTGTATCTAGTACATCGACACTCACCGACAAATAATGTGAAACAAATAATTATCCTTGAAAAGAGCCACAGTCATCGTGTTAAACAATTTACTTGGGTTATATATATATTATTGATTTACAAGAATTTAAGACAAATCATGCGAAACAAAGGCATATAAATAAACTTAAATTTGAAATTAAATCACTTTATGACAGTAAATCAGCGCTCCCTAAGTGGTGCATTCTCGGACTCAATTTGTCTGTAAAGTTCTTCCTCGCTTTTTCCTGTAATTCTTCATAGTAAACTTGTGAAGGCAATAAATGTTAACGTTAAGCATTAACATCAATTCAATTTAGGTTTCGGTTGTTTAACATAGTTTTTCAACTCTTGTCCCAGGGATATCAGCCAAGTGAGAGACAATATTTGTTGACGTTAGATTTGTCCTTGATGTAGATAATCCAGCGCAACTCTACAAACAATAGGGGTTTGCTTCTACCCTTAATTTGTAAATTTATACTTTAAATTATGTAGAACGGAAGTTAAATAGCCTAGACTACCCTTTTCAGTTTCTTCAATGTAAATGCCGTCACTCACGTCTTAGGGTATTTGATAAGGCCTTTTCGTAGTCTTTGTACGTGTCGGTTGCTGCATCGAGTAATTATTCGTCGAAAAAGCTGACTAGATCGACAACAGATTGGAAATCAACCGCCTGAAGAGAACGATCGAAGATGGAGAACGAAGTCACTACTGTCTTGGTAAAATAGCAAGTTTCACAATTGCCTGCCCTCATTGCGCCACTTTGAATGACGCTCTGAAGGTACGGCTTCTAGGTATGGTTTGCCATGTTGTTATTCCTAGAGGTGATGTTTACTGTACGGTAGAAGTAAGTTGCTCGCTGGGTGTAAAAGGGAATTTCCACGTTGTAGAAAACATCCGCCTTGGTTAACCCCCCTATGTCGGTGAAATCGGTGGTGATTTGTTCTAACGCGCACGCAAAGCGGCTACAGTTAGTCAAGACGGATTAGTCCCCAATGTCGATCAACGAGTGGTCTGGTGCACCTAGGCTGTATACCATTGTGAAGGGCACCTTATAGCTATTGATTTGGGAACAAGCAGCTACTTAGTCAGGTCCAGCGTCCTCTATCCAAAGGGACTCGTAGCGTCTGCCGGTATCACTAAGCCCCTGCCTGAGGAAGGTGGAGGACACATCACCCTCGAGAGCCATGCATACTATACCGCCAATGGTAGTGGTTTCCGTGACGACGCACAGGGTGCCTTCACTGATTGGAGACTTGTCAAAAGGGCACAGAGGGCAATACTGCCAAGCATCAAAGATGTTGTTGATAAAGTTGGCTTGTCTTTCGATTTCCAAAATCAATTGAGGGAAAGGGCAGGACCGCAAGCTGGGGGATGGTGCTATGCAGGTCCTCGCTGAAAACTGGAATAGGCTCATGCATACCTTAAACGGGAACATTGACGGCGATACGTATGTCAAGAACTGCTCTGAACACTACGGAACCACACAAACTGTAACCACTGTAGGCATAACGTGATGCGCTTCTGTCATGTTACCGAGGTCCGCCTAATCGAATCCGATTGGCGTTAACGAGCCAGTTACCGGGAGCTGGAATGATTTCATTGATGGCCCCTACTGCTTCTACCCTCTGCAACACAACTGCTGGGACTGACGCCCCAGCCACCAGCGCCTTCTCCTCCAACCTCAAAGGTATCGACCCTCTGATGGTCCAAAAGCTTATACGTATGCTACGGTTAATAGGTAGGTCCACCTCATCGTCTGCATCTAGAGCCTGTTTCCAGTACTTCCGTATGAACCTGCTTGCTCGAGCTCACAACAGCCGCTTCCCCCAGATGCTGACCTCGCGATTCGTGACAATGCCTCCAATGACTGTCACCCACCAGCCGCACTCACTTGCCTTCTCTCTGCAGACCATCAAATGTTCTGTTGAACAGTATCTGGATATACTGGAAGGCAATGCTACCTACACTGACAACTCTAGGGTCATCTACGATTTAGCGGCGATTCTTTCTTTCGCCAATCAAGACCCCAAATCATCGATGATCTTCTGAAAAATTCCAGGAGCCGAATTTAAACTTACTTAGATTAAATTGTATCTCATAAAAACCATGTCGTAGTAATCGCATAAGACGCTTTTTCTTGCGAAGGCTGTAGAATTATTTGCCGCCGTATGGACTGCTTAGCATATATTTTTGTCATTAAAATACCTATGGATTCGTGCTGAATTTATAATTCCATTTTGTTTCCGTTAAATCTTATAATGTGTTCTATTTGAAATCCGTTGATAAGGTGAGGCAAAATTCTTGCAACGCATGCAATTTTCAGCACGTCATTAAGTGATTGCAACATCACCTCACCGAATATAATCCCATATGGTAGGCTTATTAGTAAAGACTATTACATCGTAGTTAATTCAGGATATTATGGCGGATCTAAACCAGACAAAGAAACAACTAAGTAATGCCATTTAAGGAACTGTTTGATTTAACACACGACGATCCGTATTGTAGACACGCGTTTTTTCATCGATTCAATTGAGATTTTGCAGCTTTTAACATCCACTAATAAACAACAGTAGTTATTAGCACAGTCTACGAAAAGGAACAAGAAGTTTGTGTTATTGCGTCTCGAAATCGAAGGAACTCAGGCAGCTAAGAGAATAAGTACCATTACGATAATCTGCTAAGCGAAAGGACTAGTTAAAGTCAAGCTGGCTTTGGTGGGCCGGAGTGATAAGCTACTGTCTTAAGAAGGCATACAAGTCAGGTTGACATCCTCTCATCAAAAGTAGTTTGGGATCATAAAAATATGCCTGTATAACAAACAACGGTTGAATATTCCCTGAAAATTACAGTGCGCATTTAGTATTTATTGTCGGTTGGCGCAAGGTCTGAAAATAAAATACAAGGGAAAGCTACCGAAGGTCCTTTGCTAAGTTGAAACGTGAAAATCCATCACCAAAGAGGTTAGTAACACTAAATTATCATCCCCGAAGGGCATTTGCATTATAATGACTTAAGGTTATCGTGTTAATTAACTTTCGAAGATAATTTATGCTTTTGTTTAGTCAGTGTTCCTGTCTTACCGACAAATATAAGAAGGTGTGTTGTGGAACACTTGCTCTAGCAAGTTGTGCATTTTTAGTAAAACGCACTGCTCTTAATGCATCATTATTTATAGTTACGTTTATGAGCTATCGTTTTTAAATGTGGCCCGTAACATCCCCACGGCGCCAATATGTTGTTTATCCTTACTTTAGAAATTCCCAATGAAGTGCACCGGTGTAATATACGATAAAAACGAAGCGACAGAACAGATTAACATCGTAATTCCTGTTCTGGCACAAAAGGGTACCCTCACCTCAGCTGATTTGATTGCGCCACTCGAAGCAATGCAACGACAGATAAACGACGCGCTCTCGTCCAAGATAGGATTTCCCGTAACCGCGTCGGGTATACCGAATTCAGACATTCTATCTTACAAGTTATACATTTATGTTCATCTTTTTTTCGTTTATTTGTAGAATCCATAGACGACATTAATCATGAAGACGTTTAGATCCTGCCATTGAATATAATAATGCACATTTTCATAAAATAGGCTTTTATATTTATTCAGTTGGGATTGAATCATCACATTTTGGGGATTAGAGGAATTGGTGTGGGATTGTAAAAAAATTAATGAAATCGACATCATTTTTCAGGAATAAGACCTCGTTTTACTGCCTCTTTTAGGAGATCCTCCACGACTCTACAATGAAAAATATTTTAGAGGGCTTAATTACTTTAAATAAGGCAGAACGGAAGTTAAATAGCCTAGACTACCCTTTACAGTTTTATACAATGAAAATGCGGCCACTCACGTCTTAAGGTTTTTGATAAGGCGTTTTCGTAGTCTTTGTACGTGTCGGTTGCTGCATCGCGTAAATATTCGTCGGAAACGCTGACTGGAAAGACACAAGATCGGAGATCTACCGCCTGGAGTTCGAAGTCACTAATGCCTTGGTAAAATAGCAAGTTTCACAACTGCCTATCCTCATTGCGCTAGTTTGAGTGACGCTTTGGTAGTACGGCCGCTGGGTAAATCGGGCCAGGTTGTTGTTTTTAGGGGTGATGTATACTGTACGGTAGACGTAAGTTGTTCGCTCGGTGCAGAAGGGAATTTCCACTGGGTAGAAAACATCCGCCTTGGGAACGGTTAACCCCCCAATGTCGGTGAAATCGGTGGTGATTTGTGCTAACGCGCGCGCGAAGCGGCTACGGTTAGTCATGACGGCCTTGTCCCCAATGTCGATCAACGAGTGGTCTGGTGCACCTAGGCTGTATACCATTGTGTCGGTCATCGGATAGCTTTTGGTGTGAGAACACGCGGTTACTTGGTCAGGCCCAGCATCCTCTATCCAAATGGACCAATAGCGTCTGCCGGTATCACGAAGCCCCTGTCTGAGGAAGACGGAGGACACATCACACCCGAGAGCCATGCGTACTATACCGCCAATGGTAGTGGTTTCCGTGACGATGCACAGGATGCCTTCACTGATTGGAGACTTGTCAAAAGGGCACTGAGGGCAATACTGCCAAGCATCAAAGATGTTGTTGATATAGTTGGCTAGTCTTTCGATTTCCAAAATCAATTGAGGGAAAGGGCAGGACCGCAAGCTGGCGTCGATTTTTAAGACAAGTGATTCATAAAAGGGTAGATAGCAATCGCGATGCATCATCAGTCCGGTGGCTATCAGGTAGTTGTACGTCAACCCCATGTCGTTTGTGGAAATGACGTCTGAGTAGTTGGCGAGCACATAGCCTCCAAAGAGGGTGTAGGCGTCTGGCTGACAGAAAAGGCTAAGACGGGCAAGCAGCTGACGATTGCAGTACACTATAGCCTCCCCGCCGGAGCAAGCGGGGCTGGTGCCAAACAGCGCGACACATGCGTCACCGATGACCGGTTTGTTGATGAATTGGTCGGGCGGGTGGTTTACTATAGAGCGATTTGGCAGGGGGATGGGCCCTGAGGCGTCATTATGGTCGATACAGATGACAGTGTACTGCCTGTAGCCTATTTGAGAGTTGTCGTGGGCGCCGGCAAGGGAGGTTTTGTGCAGTATGTAGACCAAATCAGCCTGGATGGGTCGAGCAGGGTTGGTGGAAAATCCGCGCTGGGCTAGCCACTCCGTGAAAGCAGCCCACCCGTCATCATTAAAGTTAGCAATGATAAAACCAGCTGCATGCAACAACACATTTTCCGGCCCGTCCTGGAGCAGGTTGACTTCTGGCGCGTCCGCGAGACAGCCAGCACCAACTCGCCAAGTATAGCACAAAACATCTGTCCTGATCAAGTCATTGAACACAGTGGCGATGAGGGGGGCGTTCGATTGGGGGTCTTGATTGGCGATGGAAAGAGTCGCCGCTGAATCGTAAATCACCATAGATTTGTCGGTGTAGGTCGCAGTGCCTTCCAGAATATCCAGATACTGTTCAACAGAACATGTGATGGTCTGCAGAGAGAAGGCAAGTGAGTTCGGCTGGTGGGTGACAGTCATTGGAGGCATTGTCACGAATCGCGAGGTCAGCATCTGGGGGAAGCAGCTGTTGTGAGCTCGAGCAAGCAGGTTCATGCGGAAGTACTGAAAACAAGCTCTAGATGCAGAATATCTGGTGGACCTATCTATACACCGTAGCATACGTGAGAGCTTCGGGTCCATCAGAGGTTCGTTACCTTGAATGTTGGAGGAGAAGGTGCTGGTGGCTAGGGCGTCAGTCCCAGCAGTTGTGTTGCAGAGGGTAGAGGCAGTAGGGGACATAACAAGGTACCTATCAATGCCACCAGTCCAGAGGCCGGTAACTGGCTCGTTAACGCCAATCGGCTTCGAGTAGGCGGGCCTCGGTAACATGACAGAAGCGCATCGAGTTATACCTACAGTGGTTACAGTTTGTGTGGCGCCGTAGTGTTCAGAGCAGTTATTGACATACGTATCACCGTCAATGTTCCCGTTTAAGGTATGCATGAGCCTATTCCAGTTATCAGCGAGGACCTGCATAGCACCATCGGGGGCGGTGACTGTAATTAGCGGTGGAGGAGGTAGAGAACTCAGCTTCTTACAGAAAGAGTCGTAGATAGTGTGGGCATCCTCATGGGCCAGCCGCACAGTCTTGGTACGTGTGGCCGCTGCACGATGGTTGCGTTCGAGATCGTCATTGGGAATCAGGGTAGCGGCAGTAGTCGTGAGGCCCTTTGTGGCATCAGGGAACTTCTCGAAGATAGAGTGGCACGCAATCCTCAGCTCGGTTAAGTCGGTTGGAGGATCACTGGGGAGGTGGAAGCGGAAACCGGGGAGCAGTCCATTGATGACGGCATACACCGTCATGTTGTCTCTTATTTTCCCAGGTTTTATCAGCCTGCGGACATGCTCTTGTACCCGCATAGTAAAAAGCACAGGAGGCTCGTTAAACCTTCGGCGTAAGGTCAGGCATGCCTCGAAATCGCCGACCTCAGTTGCCTCCGTGGAACCCAACAGTGCTCCCACGGATCTCTCAAGGGAGAAACCCATCTTGCCCGCAATTGATTCTTTTATCTGCGCTTCGTCAAAGCGCCGGGTGTTTTCTGCCGTCACGAATCGGGGGAGTCCGATGTTAACGTTTTCTGCGGTAAGGGTGGGGGCAACAAGAGTCAATCTCTCGGACCGGGAAAACTTTATCTCGCCACTGCCTCCACTGTACGAATGGGGTAAAACAGGAGTAGAGAGAGTGGTACCTGGCGTGGTAGAGGGACGGATAGTTGCGGGGTCGGGAGGGCACGGTTGTGTAGAAAGTACGGGGATATCGGATGTCGGCTTTTGTTCAAGAGCAGGGATGAGCGGCGTCTGGTCCTTGTTCGGCGTCCTGTTCTGACGCTCCGCCATTATAATTGCCATTCCGTTCGCAAGTTCGCGGATTTGCGCCACCATTGACTTCGCTTCATCTTCTTCCATATTTACGCGCGAGGAAGGAGTCGCTGGACATCCTGTTGTCGACATTCTCGTTTTGACGGCCTTATTAGGCAGAGACCTTTTCGTCTTGCGAGTTACAAGTGTCGACATTATCCCAAGTAAAAAGAGGGTTATTTTAGAATTACCGTGCGTAACATGAACATATCCAAAACTCCCGGTTTCAAAGGAGCCCAGTTCAGTTAAAACAAAGTATTATACGAGACTAAAACGAACACTACCACAGCTATCAGAAGTTATTTGGAAGTTTAATGAAAAATGTTATTTATAATAGAATATAATAGTTTTCTCCAGCATATATATATATAAACCGTAGTAATCCGGCTTCATGACGTCAATTTTCAAATTATTAATAGACACAGCGAATATATTATTCAAGTAGATAAGATTCAAAAAATATTAAACCCGAATTATTGAATGGAATCGCAATTGAGGACGCTGTATCTAGTACATCGACACTCACCGACAAATAATGTGAAACAAATAATTATCCTTGAAACGATCCACAGTCATCGTGTTAAACAATTAAATTGGGTTATATATATTATTGATTTACAAGAATTTAAGAAGAATCATGCGAAACAAAGGCATATAAATAAACTTAAATTATAATTAAATCACTGTATGACTGTAAATCAGCTCTCCCTATGTGGTGCATTCACGGTCTCAATTTGTCCGTAAAGTTCTTCCTCGCTTTTTCATGCAATTCTCTTGTAGCAAACTTGTGAAAGCAATAAATCTTAACGTTGCACATTCACAACAAGTTTCGGTTTTAGGTTTCGGTTGTTTAATATAGTTTTTCAACTTGTGTCCCAGGGATATCATTCGTTTGAGAGACAATATTTGTTGACGATAGATTTGTCCTTGATATCGATTATCTAGCGCAACTCTACAAACATCAGGGGTTTGCTACTACCCTTTCTGGTGGTCGAATAACGCCATCAACTTTAACCCAAAGAAAAGCCAGTTTATCTTTTCTTTGCATAGAGACTCCAAGCAGATTTCACGACCTTAATGCAGTGATATTCTTTGGAAACCCTAGTATCGCGGGACGCAACGAGATGTTTGAACTATAATTGGGTAATTCCATGGCCCAGCATTTTAGCTGCTATTATGTGCATAGCAAGAGATCGGCATCTGGATTAAATATGCAAAATGAGGCCTTATGGTCTACTGGTAAATCGTCTACTGATCAGAAATGCATAAACCGTCCAAACAATAGCAAGCGGCATATTAAAACGACCTAATTGTCCATTATGTTCGATGACGACTCCTAGAACTGATTCAGAAGCATTAACGATGAAGCGTGTTTTTGAATTATGGTTAACGGGCCATAATTTATTAAAATTGGAAAGCGAACTCTTGTGTACAGGATGCCATAGAAAGTCGTAAAAAATTATTAACTTTAATACAGAACTGTCAGTGAAAGAAATGATTGAATGAACTTCCTGTAAGATTGTATAAAATATCCGAAAAGGACACTTGAGATATTTATAATGAACCTCACGGCTGGGTACGAAGAAATGATGCAATCTTTGTGTGTTTAATAACTTACAACGCATTGAGTACATATGTTGTGACCTTAATTGTGTTTATTTATGTCCCACGCATGACATCCATCATACTGGTACCCAATTGGTAAAAGCAAACCAAACCGCATGCTGTGACCTTAACGTCCACGACCCTTGGCCGTCCCCCCACTTTTACCACGAAACGCCCCACGTGTGTCCAGACAGGACTCGCCTGCAGCGGTCGTCGAAATTTATTAAATTTAATAAAGAACTGTCAGTTGACGAAATGATTGAATAAACTTGCTGTAAATTGTATAAAATATACTAGGGGACACTTGAGATATTTATAACGAACCTTTCGGAAGGGTTCGAAGAAATGATGTGTGTTCAACACCATACAACGGAGTGAGTACATCATCGATGATCTTCTGAAAGATTAAAGGAGCCAAATTTAAACTTACTTAGATTAAATTGTATCTCATAAAAACCATGTCGTAGTAATCGCATAAGACGCTTTTTCTTGCGAAGGCTGTAGAATTATTTGCCGCCGTATAGACTGCTTAGCATATATTTTTGTTATTAAAATACCTATGGATTCGTGCTGAATTTATAATTCCATTTTGTTTCCGTTACATCTTATAATGTGTTCTATTTGATATCCGTTGATAAGGTGAGGCAAAATTCTTGCAACGCATGCAATTTTCAGCACGTCATTAAGTGATTGCAACATCACCTCACCGAATATAATCCCATATGGTAGGCTTATTAGTAAAGACTATTACATCGTAGTTAATTCAGGATATTATGGCGGATCTAAACCAGACAAAGAAACAACTAAGTAATGCCATTTAAGGAACTGTTTGATTTAACACACGACGATCCGTATTGTAGACACGCGTTTTTTCATCGATTCAATTGAGATTTTGCAGCTTTTAACATCCACTAATAAACAACAGTAGTTATTAGCACAGTCTACGAAAAGGAACAAGAAGTTTGTGTTATTGCGTCTCGAAATCGAAGGAACTCCGAGAGCTAAGGAGATAAGTACCATTACGATAATCTGCTAAGCGAAAAGACTAGTTAAAGTCAAGCTGGCTTTGGTGGGCCGGAGTGATAAACTACTGTCTTAAGAAGGCATGCAAGTCAGGTTGACATCCTCTCATCAAAAGTAGTTTGGGATCATAGAGATATGCCTGTATAACAAACAACGGTTGAATATTCCCTGTAAATTACAGTGCACATTTAGTATTTATTGTCAGTTGGCGCAAGGTCTGGAAATAAAATACAAGGGAAAGCTACCGAAGGTCCTTTGCTAAGTTGAAACGTGAAAATCCATCACCAAACATGTTAACACAAACCAAAGAGGGTACTAACACTAAATTATCATCCCCGAAGGGCATTTGCATTATAATGACTTAAGGTTATCGTGTTAATTAACTTTCGAAGATAATTTATGCTTTTGTTTAGTCAGTGTTCCTGTCTTACCGACAAATATAAGAAGGTGTGTTGTGGAACACTTGCTCTAGCAAGTTGTGCATTTTTAGTAAAACGCACTGCTCTTAATGCATCATTATTTATAGTTACGTTTATGAGCTATCGTTGTTAAATGTGGCCCGTAACATCCCCACGGCGCCAATATGTTGTTTATCCTTACTTTAGAAATTCCCAATGAAGTGCACCGGTGTAATATACGATAAAAACGAAGCGACAGAACAGATTAACATCGTAATTCCTGTTCTGGCACAAAAGGGTACCCTCACCTCAGCTGATTTGATTGCGCCACTCGAAGCAATGCAACGACAGATAAACGACGCGCTCTCGTCCAAGATAGGATTTCCCGTAACCGCGTCGGGTATACCGAATTCAGACATTCTATCTTACAAGTTATACATTTATGTTCATCTTTTTTTCGTTTATTTGTAGAATCCATAGACGACATTAATCATGAAGACGTTTAGATCCTGCCATTGAATATAATAATGCACATTTTCATAAAATAGGCTTTTATATTTATTCAGTTGGGATTGAATCATCACATTTTGGGGATTAGAGGAATTGGTGTGGGATTGTAAAAAAATTAATGAAATCGACATCATTTTTCAGGAATAAGACCTCGTTTTACTGCCTCTTTTAGGAGATCCTCCACGACTCTACAATGAAAAATATTTTAGAGGGCTTAATTACTTTAAATAAGGCAGAACGGAAGTTAAATAGCCTAGACTACCCTTTACAGTTTTATAAAATGAAAATGCGGTCACTCACGTCTTAAGGTGTCTCGTGTTTGATAAGGCCTTTTCGTAGTCTTTGTACGCGTTGGCGAGCGACTTTCGATGAATTGCCCAGGTGTTGTTGGATGTTGGCAGCAAAACTCGTTGATACAACTCCCGCCAAACGTTCTGAAATGACACTCATATTACTCAGGGTGACATTCTTCGTGTGGTTCAAAAGCCCTCTAGTGATACCCCCCTCATTCCCCTAAAGTGGAGCAATTTAGCCAATATGACGAAATCATAGTGTTCCCCAACTATTCTATACGTGGGATTAGTGGTTACAACGCTGCCATTATTTGTGTGGACAGATCTTGTATTGTCACTGTTCACGAATGAACGCCAGTTAAACTCCCACCACACGCAGCCCAGCGACGCGAACCATTTGGTGTATGACGTTGAGATCTACTGAAGCATCAACGACCAGAAACGAGGCGGTTAGGTTCAACCGCAAGGGTAAACCTTACTCCCAAGACATCTCGTTAACGTTGAAGCCGAATTCCCGACAGGTTACAGCTAATTAACAACGTGTCGGCGTCGTTTGCAACCATTGTTCGTGTAGCTGGGAAAGGGGAGGACTTACAATAGCCTGTGGTGCCAGACACGGCCAGCAGAACTTGGCGTCGCAGCTTGCTTCAGGCGCAGCCGGCGAGTAAAGAGGGCTTCTCAGGCTTGACGCGACATCCGGCGAATTGAGGTAGGACCTACAAGGACCTAAAAGTCATTTCCTACTACTACCTGACACGTACTCCCCGCCATGAGACCTTGATGCATCTCACCTCACGCTTCGCACAAACGTGCATTCACCCACGGCGCTCTCACAACACAAATGAGCCCGAACTCTCACACCTAGCGGGTGAGTCAGCTGCTGCTTCATGGATGGAATTTCCGTGAAGAATACTACTCTTGGAAATAGTAGCAGTGGCCTTCTACGACGCCGTCGACAGCAACCAGCGCCCGTCGCCTGCCAGCCACGGACCTTTCAAACCTGCCAGTCAACGAAAACACGCGGGTTGGCACGACCGAATCCGGCGTAGAACGGCAGAGCTTACAGTCCGTGCAAGGAGTGCGCCGTTTGTGCCAGAACTGGCCTACAATCTCCTCCAACAACCGCACAGCGGCGGCCACGGTTCGAGGCCAGTTAAGCCCCACGTCAAAGTCGAAAAAGAAGCACAGGTACATCATATTCCTGTCTGTAGGAATGGACGTTGAGTGCAGAATCGCATGTGTAACTCACCATAGAGAGGCCGTGCGTTTTTCAATCCCAAGAGATTTTCGGGTTTTGTCACAGTCACCCAGGAAGGTGCCTGGAGGTTCAAGGAAAAAAACGGGAGGTGGCGCTATTAGTAACCAATGGACGGCCAATCGATAACCACAACACATTTCGTGTTTCAGGGATGAGGCAACTTGGTGTGTGACGATGTGTTTAATCGGCGTGTCCACAGTAACAGATTAGATCAATCTAGCACGGCATCGATTAGACTCGGTAAACACAGTGATGGAATTTAAGCGGCAAGTCGTCACCATGGCGTTGCCGTAGCTGCGAATGGGACGCTGGAAGAAAAGATGGATCTCCGCCTGTTGCCGTCACTATCTCGTACATCCATCGAGCGTGGTTCAAGCAATAGCAATAAAAACAGCACCAGAAATCGCCTACCGAAGTCGGAAACGTAAGCGTGCTTTGCCAGCAGAAGCAGAAGATCCTCGCTGAACTCAAAGTATCCCATGTACTGACACCAGATCTACGAGAGAAGGCCAACACAGAGGGCATTGAATACGGACGACAGCCCCGCTTCGCCTACCAGCTAACACAGTCGCCTAACCTGCCAGACGCAGTCCAGAAAAAGGAGGAAGACGGGCGAGCTACCTCCACCTCCTCCGCTGCTATTTGTTACGGAGGTCGCGCTGTTGTGGGGGCATTCGGTGGGAGCGGGAAATTCAGTTTGTCGGTTCGCGGAGGAGGAGGCAGACGAAGGAGGAGGAGGCGGCAGAAGGTGGACACAGCGCTCCGAGAACGGGTAGCCACCCGAGATCCACTCACGCTGAATGAGGCCCTGGAAGCTGTGTGGGTGGAAAGGAGGTCTGTTTTCAAACGATAGACGGATGGCCGACCGAATGGTCTAGCCGGGCTTGTGGGAGTGGGACCGATTTCAAAGCATCGACTGATGGGGCGGCGCACTCGAACAATACAATAATAATCGCTTCCAGCATTTAAGCGTTAGAAATAAGTACGTTCCAAATTCAGATTTGACCGAACCCCTAGTCGCCTGGCGACGGCATCCAAGCGACTGTTAAGATCGAGGCAAAACGGCGGGGTGAAAGGTCTGTTCCCAGAAAAGCGACCACCACGATCTCTCCGGTAACTAGAGGATGAGCAACCGGCAGCTTCATGGATGTCGCGGATCGCAGCCGTCCAATTGCGGCGATCGGGGACTAGGTTCGAATAGATTGTCCACCGGCTGGACAGTGCCAAGCTAGTAACATCCTCACCGAAAGCATGTGTGGTCAGTGAGTTATGCTCCACCCCCAAGGGGGAAACCTACTGCCACTAACCCGCGCGCTTGATGTTAAAATGGTTGTGTTGAGGCCACTGATAGCTGCGCGATCAGCAAACTTGGTTTCGATAAGCACCAGAGAGCCAATGGAACACAAGATAAGACGAATAACAAGAGAAAAAAACACTTCTTCTCACCCGCGCAAGGTGCGGACCTCCGGCGAGAGGATAATCTGGACCAAGGAGGATATCAAGGGGGTGTGATCGCGTCCCTCGGCCGAGCCCACGAGGAGCACCGCGGCGCCCTGCGTTGTCATGGCAACGAGGCGTTCCTCCAGCTCAGCCAGCTCCTCCCCCGACCCCGAGACGGTGCGCCGGAGGAGGAGCTTCTCGCGCTGCAGCTGCTGTTGCGCCACCAGGTCCCGACCGTCGAGGGCACAGGAGACGGCCACGGCGATTGAGAGGGCTTCGCGCACCAGTGAAAGCCACCCACTGGTGTTCCGCAGCCTCACCTGAAGCCAATCAAATCGCTCCCAGTAAGCAATCGCCAAGCAACATCTCCGCCCTCCCGCTGGAGGAGGGGGAGGAGTCGGTGTCCCCTGCAGTACCACGCGAAGAGATTGGATTGGTGGATTTGGCCGCCGTTGCCTCCTAGTCTGACACAGCGACAGCCTCCACCTCGCTGTGATTGGCTAGGGCCTCTCAATGGCCGCCTTTACGTGTTCGCAAAACTTTATATACTTTTAGGGTTCAATTCGCCTTTCTTTCCTACTTATTCTTCTACGCATAATCACCACCACCTGTATAGATTTTTTGTTAAAAATTATAGGAGGATTTGTTGCATTAACTACATAATTAATAGCCTAAGTACTGCACATTTCGTGGCCCGCAACACATACACACAGCTGGCCCAGAATCCATTAAGAGATGGCCTCTAAACTATCCACGCAGCATTCGCTCTGGAAATATGACTCCAAACATTGTGAATCTTCTGAAGTCGTACCATTCATCCATTAATACACGCATGAATCAGCCTACACGGCCGCGGCACACAACACAACACAAAAGCACGACTCCGAATCCATGAAAAGCGGAACAAATAGGACTAACTTTGGCTCTCAAATGCGTCCTATTACTCTGAGAATCGTCAGGTGAAGCCGTCGATCGAGAATTTGACGTGGAAGACGACAATGACGCCGAGGACGCCAAATCCGAATTTCCCATGAGCACCATACTGGGCAGAACGTTACTGACAGCAGACGTCGAGTGGACAGTGTCCTCCGGCTTTGTTATCGCTGCAGAAAAAGACGGCGACGGCCATGACGGCGACAAATAAACAAGGAGGCTTGCTGTTGTGGTCGGACTTACCGCGAATGAATCCTCCGAAGGTTGTAGAAATCTCGGCGATTTCTGGAAGCGGCCTGGAGACCCGCTTCCACCGGGGATCGAATTGCTCCACATCGGAAACTACAAGGCAGAAATGAGACAATAGCCCCCCTCCTTTCACCATTGGATGAAAAAATCAATAGATGGAACAGTAGAAAATTGTAAACTGCCCCAACGCCTGACAAGTCATCAACAAAACGATTTTTAGATTGGAGGGGAGGGGGTGGGGCACAGCTTAGAAGGTAAATTACGACGGCGTATAGCACTGACCTCTACGAAAGCGATTGCCCGGCCAGTGCTTGGGGGGTATTATGGGCCGATTGATCTCTATTACGGGTGTCAGATCTCGCTGAGTCCTATTTTCTGAAAAACCGAAATATAATGCCGCCAACACATACAAACACACACAGGGATAGAAAAAAAGATTAAACTTCGGCATGAGTAAGGAGGCATAAGGAAGGGGGAATTTGCAAACAGATAAAATCGAATCAGCACCCATGAACTATACCCCGTTTCTTCGATTTCGATGACGAAACAACCGCGCCAATGGAGCCACCGAGCCGTAAATCAAAAATGAAGCCTCGACCACTTATTGGCAACAGTTCCGTCAAAAGCTGCTCATTTGACCGGATATGTGTAACAGCACCGATTGAGGAGAGGGAAAATCGAGAAAATTCATTTGAGAGTTGATCAGTCGCTGATCTGTTTGTAGTGTGCGGAAGAGCTTGGAATTCGCCGGCTGTCGCAAGAAAGGTCTGTGTGAGGGGAATGAAGATTCTTTAGACTAGCCGGCGCAAACTACATCCAAAAGATGAGCGAACTTACCGATTTATTCAAGTGGAAATACCTGACGAACGGAAATCGAGCACCAGAGCGTTCGGTTGAAGCATTGTGTAATAATTCGTCGGAAACGCTGACTGGAACTACAACAGATTGGGGATAGCTTGGGCAAATCTAGAACGATTATAAAACCGTATAACGACACACACCGCATAGGCTTTATTGACGACACTAATGCGGCAGAGACCCTTATCAATCTCATTTGAGAAATCATTCTCTAGACAAAAGAGGTTCCACCCGTCACATGAAAACCGGGATTCACCCTTGGTTGGAATATGGGAAGGTGAAGCACTATATTCTGAGAGCGCTTTAAAGATGAGATCCAGTTCACTGTGCGAAGGGACGCTGACTTCATAGATTAAAAAATTCTTTGTTGAAATCTCGAGGGTGCACCAGTGAGATGGAACGTAAGAAAGAAAATAGCGACGATGAGTGATATTTCCGTTTGCAGAAGCAGCGGTAGATGAAGCGGAAATACAAGGCAGAATGGTGAGCCAATCAGTCTCTTTACATGTAATCTAAAGAATTAAAAATAATGTAAGAGAATACGCAAATAAATATACCAAGGAAATTTCTACCTACACGAAATTGGGAGTCTCTATTAAAAATTTCTAGTCCATTTGTTGAAACCTTCGATTCACCTTGCAATCGAAAACCATCCGGGCCACAAATAATAGTACCGCCTTCACAAATCATTCTTTCAAAGATATATCCAGACTAAAAAATAAAATTCTGATAATAATAATATTAAAGTAACCACGTTTTAATAGCGAACCTAAATAACGCGAAATGAAGTAGTTTACAATAACTGCGAAATTAATGTTTCTGTATGGTTACTGGTTATTTGAAGTTTGTTATTAACGATTGGCGAATTCATTCATTAACCTGACTGAATGTGGTTTTGGAGCAATCACTACTTATTAAAACGGTATAAGTTATGATTATTCTAAATGAAGCGATACGCTAGTAAATAATGATCCAGTAAAACCTTGCGGAAAATAACGGCAACGTCGTCTACGTGGATATGTACACGCCCAATCTGGATTCGACAGATAATTAGCTGAAGTTTCTATTTGGACATTTGGTTTATAAAACTGAAATGTAAAACAAATACTTTTCAAACACAAAAAATGTTTAACTTAAATTGTTGAATGATAAGCATAAGAATAGAAAATAAAACTTTTAAATAAAAACGTTCACAGATGTAAGAATAGGGTAACACTACAGGAAAGTGAGATGTAACGGGCGTGGTGGAGGGACGGATAATTACGGGGTTGAGAGGGCTCGGTTGTCTGGAAAGTACGGGGATATCAGATATCGGCTCTAGTTCAAGAACTGGGGCAGGGATGCGCGGCGACTCTTCCTTGTTCGGCGTCCTATTCGGACGCTCTGCCAGTAGAATCGCCATTCCGGTACCCAATTCGCGGATGTTTGCCGCTATTAACTTTTCTTCAGTTTTTCTGACGTCAATACTAAGAGAAGTCGGTCAACGTTCGTCCATCGACGTTTCCTTCGTAACGGCCTTTTTAAGAGCTTTTTCGTCTTAGGCGTCGCTGGCTTCGTCATTTTTCAGTATAAAAAAGGAGAATATATTAGAATGCGCACGGTAGCTTACTCGACGATCTTAAAAGTCCCGGTTTCAAACCGGCCCAGTCCTGTTAAAAAAAATTAATCGAGACGAAAACAAAAACTACATAAGCCATTAGAATTTATGTGGAAGTTTCATAAAAACGTTATTTATAATAGAATAAATTAGTTTTATTCCGCACCACTTCCACCACCCTTCCGTTTTCCTCTACGATCATTCTTCTTAGAGGCCTTCCTCGTAGGGGGCATCATAGTTTCCCGAGGCTTCAACCTTGACGACGGTCACTGTGCAAGTAGTTCAGTGTTTCTCAAATTTTTTTCACTTGCGATACACTTGGG